>CM059430.1:83105013-83238837 GCA_030390025.1 Squalus acanthias | reverse complement strand
GGGGGGACGGGACGCGGATCCCCGGGACGCGGTTATACTCCCCGCCCACCCGACCCGGCTTCAATGCACGGTGACAGCGCGACCCGGCACAGAGCGCAGATCCCGGGCCCAGCCTACTCTCCGCATACACCCCCCTCGCCCAGTCCAGCCCCCAGTGCACTCGGTACTTACGCGGCCGGCGACGACACCAGGTTGACATCCTCGGCCGCATCGTAGAACTCTTCGGCGTCACTCGTATCGGACGCCATTTACCTGAGGAGGAAGGTGGGCGGAGACGGCCGCCGTTAGCCGCTGCTGTGGAAGGCAGGGACTGGGGCCTCAGGCGGGTCGGCAGGCTCGCTCTCTCTCTCGCTCGCTCGCTCCTCTGCCCGTCAGCGGTAATCGCTCAAACCGCCAGCCGCTGACTCAGGCTCGCGCAGCCGCTCGCGAAGGCGCGCTGACGTCAGAAGGGGAACGCGCAGGGCCTGACGTCACTGGGGGAGAGGATGCGCGGCGCCGCTCCTCGCGCCCCGCCTTGGCCGAACCTCGCGCGCGAGAGTCGTTGCGCAGGGCGCCCCTGGATCCAGGTGTGAGTGCGGGCAGCGGACCTGCAGCAGGCAGGTGGGCCCTTGGGGGTTGGTTCCAGAGTTCAAACAACAGGACGCACCATTCATTCAGTTGGCTTTGCTCACCAAAATGCCTGTCCAACTCCATCAAAATGCTAATTGCCTTCGAGTACCTCCTTGGGTAAGGTCCATTCCAACTATTAACCGCCCTGTGCCTGAAGGCATAATGTCTGATCTGTCCATTCACCTTCCTCCTACATTACAACAGTTACTACACTTCATTAATTGGCTGTGAAGCGCTTTGGGACGTCCTGGGGTCGTGAAAGGTGCTATAGAAATAAAATGACGTAGAGTCATCCAGACTCGAGTCGTCGTTGGCTTGTTCACAGATGTGATTTCCAGTAAAAAAATGTAAAAATTTTAAAGTTTATGGTTTTCCGTACAGACTGCATTTGACACATTAGACCCCCTGTGACCCCACCTCATTGTCTTAGCTGTATCTTGCTATGTCTTTGATATAATGCCTTCCTGACCTGATTGTTTCTCTGCCGAGGTGTGATAAAAGGCAGTCAGAAAGATTAACTGTAGTCGTCTGACATTGTACACTACACAGGCATTGTTCTGTCTATATATGCTTTGCCGATTCGTATTCCTTCACTTCACCTGATGAAGGGGCAGCAGCTCCGAAAGCTTGTGATTTTAAATAAAACTGTTGGACTATAACCTGGTGTTGTGCGACTTCTCACTTTTATAGAAATAAAAGAAAGACTTGCATTTTTATAGCGCCTTTCGCGACCACCGGACGTCTCAAAGCGCTTTACAGCCAATGAAGTACTTTTGAAGTGGAGTCACTATTGTAATGTTGGAAACACGGCCTCCAATTTGCAAGCTCCCACTAACAGTAATCTGACACGTACCAGATAATCTGTTTTGATTTTGTTGGTTGAGCGAGAAGTATTGGCCAGGACACCGGGGATAATTCCCTTGCTCTTCTTCAAAATAGTGCCATGGGATCTTTTACATCCACCTGAGAGGGCAGACGGGGGCTCATCCGAAAGACGGCACCTCCAACAGTGCAGCACTCCCTCAGCACTGCACTGGAATGTCAGCCTAGGTTTATGTGCTCAAGTCCCTGGAGTAGGAGTTGAACCCACAACCTTCTGACTCCAGAGGCGAGTGAGTGTGCTACCAACTGAGCCACAGCTGACGCAAGTTGTTCCTTTTCTTTATTGTCACTCTTCAGGTCACAGTAAACAGTTTCTCAGGTTTAATTTTTTCAATACCCTTTGGGAACCTCAACAGGTCCATTCTCAGTCTTCTCTTTGGTGTAAATAAATTCAGCTTCTGTCGGCTCTCTGTGTAGCTCAGGTGCCTGGCACCAGGTATCAGACAGTTAGCTCTTTGCTGTACATTTCCAAGGGCCACGATGTGCTTCCTGCAATATGGGGATGAACTTGTAAAGGCTCACTATCACACCCAGTGATTCCACCTGCTATACCACCCAAGATCCTATTTTGCCTTATTTACCATTGCTGTATACAGTGCAGGGGGTTTCTGTGACTGTCTACCATTACACCAAAGCGGTTTTTCCTGTGCTGCATCCTTTTTAGTCTATTGTTTGTGTTTCTTATTTCCTAATCTCATTACTTTGTGCTTGTCAACAGTAAACTTCATTTGTCATTTCTCAGCCAAACTTGCCAATTTGTCTGGAAGTCTCTGCCTCTGACCATTCTGCCCTTGATTGTTTGAACTCTTCTCCCCCACCATGGTGCCATCAGCAAATTCTTATGATTTTATCAATTCCCTTTGTTCTGGTCCTGTTATAAGACTGTTTATCTGTATTTTTTCTTCTGCATTCTGATGAGGGGTTACAGCTGAAACGTTAACTTCTCTGTTCTCTCCACAGATGCTGACTGACTTGTTGAGTGTTCTCTGTTTTTGTTTTTGATATCCAGTATTTGCGTTTTTTTACATAAACTTGTGCTGCGGTTTCTATCTGTATATTCCCTGTGGGAATTCATAGTATCTTACAGCACAGAAGGAGGCCATTCGGCCCATCGTGCCTGTTCTGGCTCTTTGAAAGTGCTAACCAACTAGTCCCACTTTCCCCATAGCACTGCAAATTTTCCCCTTCAAGTATTTATCCAATTCCCTTTTGAAAGTTACGATTGGATCTGCCTCCACCACCCTATCAGGCAATGCATTTCAGATGTCTTTAACACTGTAGCCTGAGGAAAGTAGCATGTTAATGATTTTGTGTAACTTATTTGGAATTAATGAGTTCTGTCATTCCATATACTGGTTCTAGTTCCTGAAAGCTGCTCTGTCACTTATCAATAGCTGTGTTATTTCTGGAGTGAAATTTCATGCACCAGCAGTATAAAGTAAGATTAAATGGGCAGAGATTTAAGTCAATATTTACTTGTTCAACATTGCTTTATATGTGCTCTGGAGTTTTCAAGTACTTTGTTATTGCTGCTGCAAACAATATACTTTTATTGTGAGTTGCACATAATGCCTCCGTCAAGGCTAATTTCATTATATAGGGAATGCTTTGCACACGGGGGTAACATATTTGCTAATATTCTGACACAGAGCTCTTTTGTGGTGCAACACCAGCAACTATAACATGTCACAGAGTTTGTGTCATTCCCTTAATGAGGGGGCTAGACACAAGGTCGACTGTTGAATATGACTTGCTGGGCACTGCTGCTTTCCTCTGTACACAGAAGCATTTGTATACGTTTGTGAAACATAAAAGAGCACCCGTATATTATGGTAACGAGCAGCTCAGTAATACGGTACTTCACAACAGATTGGCAGCACGCGGGTTGCACCCAAACAGAATGAGCTAGAGATCCCTGGTGTGCTATTAAGTGAGGCATTGTGTAAAGTTATTGCATCCCCGTATCAGGGGATATACAAATGACAGGACAGACGACTCACCCTAAACCTCTCCTAATACATGGCTCAGTGGGTAGCACACTCAACTCTGAGTCAGAAGGTGGTGGGTGGGTTCAAGTCCCACTCCAGAGACTTGAGCACAAAATCCAGACTGACACTCCAGTCCAGAGCTGAGATGACATCTTTCGGATGAGACATTAAACCCAGGCATCATCTGCCCTCTCAGGTGGATGTAAAAGATTCCGTGGCATTATTCTGAAGGAGAGGAGGGGAGATCTCCCCAGTGTCCTGGTTAATATTTATCCCTCAACCAGCATCACTAAAACAATGATCTGATCATTATCACATAGCTATTTCTGGGAGCTTGCTGTACACAAATTGGCTGCCACGTTTCCTACATTACAACAGTCACTATACGTCAGAAAAAGTACTTCATTGACTGAAGTGCTTTAGGATGTCCTGAGGTCCTGAAAGGCACTGAAAGTCTTTCTTCTTTATTTACATCCCTGCAACTAGATTGCATTTGGTAGGCAACTGGGAGGATCCAGTGCCCACTTCTGTTGCTGGGAAGTGACGTGTCCTATAATGTGAAGACAGAAGGAAAGAAAATCACTCTTTTGAATCATGGACAGAAATGTTAATTATTAAATGAAAACAAGGATGAGAATTTTAAAATTGAGGCATTGTCGGACCGGGAGCCAGTGTAGGTCAGCAAGCATGAGGGTAATGGGTGAACGGGACTTGGTGCGAGTTAGGACTGAGGCAGCAGATGAGCTGAAGTTTATGGAGGGTGGAAGATGGGAGGCCGGCCAGGAGTGCATTGGAATAGTCAAGTCTAGCGGTAACAAAGGCATGGATCAGGGTTTCAGCAGCGGATGAGCTGAGGCAGGGTCTGAGTCGGGCGATGTTACGTAGGTGGAAGTCGGCGGTCTTGGAGCGGATATGTGGTCGAAAGCTCATCTCAGAGTCAAAGAGGGGTGATGATGGGAGATTTGAAGGGCAGGAGGACAGTACCTGAGGAGAGGGAACCATTTACAATATCAGCTAACAGGGGACCCAGGAAGGGAAGTTGGGTGGTCAACAGTTTGGTCGGTATAGGATCGAGAGAGCAGGAGGTGGGTCTCATGGACAAGATAAGCTCAGAGAGAGCAAGGCAGGAGATGGGATAGAATCTAGAGAAAGATGTGAGTTCAGGGCTAGGGCAGCGTGGAACATTAGGGGAAGGGAGGGAAGCAGTAGAGGCAGCCGAATGGATGGTCTCAATCTTTGTAACAAAAAAGTCAATGAGCTCCTCGCACTTGTTGGAGATGAGGGTGGAGGAGGTGTGGGAGTGTGGTTTAAGAAGACAGTTTGTGGTGAAGAGAAGCCTGGGCTGATCTTTGCGTTCCAGGATGATCTTTGAATAGTGAGCAGTGATAGCAATGGGGAGCAGGACCCGATAGTATTTTATGTGCTCCTGCTAGCTCTGGCGATGGATGGTTAAACCAGTTGTCTGCCATAGACATTCAAATCTGCGTCCCTTGGACTTAAGGGAGTGAAGATGAGGTGACACATGAAGCATTCGTACGGTAACATCTCTGGCAGTAATTTATAGCCTATTCTGCCTGTAAAAATATTATTACATCGGATGTTAAGTAAATGGAGGTGTTCATTAAATAAATTCCATTTAAAATACTGTAACTATTTGCTTGGTAAATATGATGACCGAAGTAAAGCATTTCAGCCGTGACTCAGTGGTGGCACCCTCGCCTTTGATACAGAAGGTTGCAGATTCAAGCCCTGCCACAGAGACTTGAGCACATAATCTAGGCTGACACTCCAGAGCAGTATTGAAGGAGTGCTGCACTATCAGAGATGCTGTTTTTTGGATTAGACGTTCAAACAAGGCCCGTCTGTCCTCTCAGGTGGACATAAAAGATCCCATGGCACAATTTGAATAAGAGCAGGGGAGTTCTCTTGGTGTCCTGGCCAATATTTATCCCTCAAGCTACACCACTGAAACAGATTATCTGGTCACTATCACATTGCTGTTTGTGGGAGCTTGCTGTGTGCAAATTGGCTGCTGCGTTTCCTACATCCCAACAGTGACTACACTTCAAAAGTACTTCATTGCCAAGGATGTGAAAGTCACTATATAAATGCAAGTTCATTCCTTCACATTGTTTTGCACTGTGGCAACAACAAGTGCTGTGGCCCGGGCATCCCAAGTGTCATTGATCCACACAAAATTGTCATTGTTTAATGTGTTAGGTGAATGTACATCCCCTCAGGATCATGTACATCATATGGTTTCATCAGTTGGAAGTAACCTTAATGAAATAGTTCTTCATTCTCATCACTTGGGAATAAATTCATGCCTTCATATTCACTCCATTAAGGGAATGACACAAACTCTGTGTCATGTTATAGTTGCTGGTGTTGCACCACAGCCCATTTCTAGGAAGGAGAAATACCAACGGCCTCCTGTGTTACTGGCCTTGTAGTTCATGAGCTGCAACATAGCCATGAATTTGTTGTTTGGGCTGATATTCAAATGATGTCCTCAGAAGGGAGTTGTATTTTGTTTATCCAGCCAACATTGAGGTCAGAAGTATGGGCCCGGAATTTGCGGTGGGTAATAACAGTGAACGAACAGCGCTCGCTGTTATTACCCTTTTGAAACATGACCGCAACTTCAGGATGTAGAGCATGTCCGTCCTAACGCGGAAATCCTGAAGTTGCGGTCAGTCATTCACTGCTCCGACACATCTTGCGCTGTGGCCTCCTCCCCACCCCCACCACATCACCGGCAATCAGTGAAACTGACGAAAACTTGGGCTTTTCCGCGGTAATATCGCTATTAAATAACCCATTTAGACCCTTTTGGATTAGATGTAACTGGGGTTTTAACAGCATATTGACTGCTAAACAAACGTTATGACCCTGAAAAACTAATTTTAATTTTGTGGAGTGCAAATTTCTCCATAATGATGAAAATTACAATTTTAAGAAATTAAAATTTTTTAAAAAAATATTTTTTAAAAGTTTGTTCATATTTATTTCAAGTTTACCTTTTCCCCATGTGAGAGCCCCAATCTTTGTTTTGCTCTCGATAACAATTTTAAAAAGTGGGGATAAAAGCAGCTTCTTCACTTCCTGGTTCCCTGTCTGTGAGAATTCTGCATTGTGATTGGCTGCTGAGACAGCTTGTTGACATCACTGCAGCTCGCGTTATGGAATTCCCACTAAAATACACTGATCTCAACTGCACGTCGACAAAGCCAAACTTCTCGCACAGAGATCGTGAGATCTTTGTGGGCAGCTTTCTTCGGGGCCAGCGGCAAACGCCTTTGCTTCGCCGCTGACCGCAAATTACGGGCCATTGTCTCCTGCCTACTGTTACAGCAAATTTAAATCTTTTCTTGGAATTGGAAAAGAAAAAAGAAAATAACAAAGCTTTTCAATATTTAATAGTTGTAAAATATTGGGTCTATGCACAACATATTAATACAAACAAACAAACTTTCTCTGCTGATTAAATAACATGGGCAAAATACCCTTGCTCTGTATTTGCATCGTACTAAAAACAACATGTTTTTGCAATTCTTCATGTAGCAGCTTTTGAACACGATCCTAACATAAGAGGCCTTTGTGGACCCTCCTTCCTAGAATTATAGCTACAATGCAGTGAATACAAAGGCGTACATTTATTGACAGGGTAATGAGAATTAAGAATTTTTTTCGCTAATATTATTCTGAAGTGTAATAGCTGATAAAACCCAATGATGCTTAGAGGATGCACATTCTCATCTAATGCATTACACCACTAACCATTTTGTGTGGATCAGTGACAGTTACATATATCTGGCCAATTGCTTTTACTTATAGTACCCGGCAACCTGTTCCTCTATGTTCCAGTTCCACCTACTCAAAATGCAACACAAGGTTGCCACTTAGTAATACACTCTGCTCCTGATCATGCAAAGTCATTTTTTACATGAAAAAATATCGAGCTATTCACTCATTCAAATTAACCAAAGTAAATGAAATGTAAGGAAAATGTACACCAAGAAAATTTGAATGATCCAATACTTCAAATTAACCAAAGTTGAATTAAGAGGAATAGACTGTAGCACTACGATCTATTGCTTTTATATGTATGTGCATTTATATATAGAACCACAGAGGCTTACAGCACAGGAAGCCATTTGACCCATCATGTCTGTGCCAGCTCTTTGCTGGAGAAATTTAAAACATAATGTTAGAAATTAAAGGTATCTAAAATGCATATGGTTATGCGAATGAAATTGTGACGCGAATAATACTGCGTTTAGATGATTGTATCAGAACTTAAGACAAAAGTCTCTTCAGACTAGTATTAGAATAACTGGATAGATGCTTAGAATTTGCTTATGTTTTGGGTTCCCTGCGGATGTTATAACATTCTGCACCGTGACAGTCAGATATGACCTTGTTTCCCAGGCTCGTTAGCTGCTGTTTGTAAGTTAGGATTTCGACTTTGTTTTATGTATCTTTAATTTGACCAACCAAGGCCCAACGCCAATGTTTCTTCCATTACTGCTAATAACCATATTATAATGCTAAATTAGGATTTTGATTTTGTTTAACAAAGCTGCTTTAAAATGCCTAAGTTAACCAGTGTGTGAGAATAGAATAGAGGATATCTTTGGGAATTTAATGATTCATTCCATGGTACAACAGTCTGATAATGGAATTAAATAGTAAGTTTTGCATAGCTAAAGCTGCATGAACAGCGTGGTGATAAATAACTGATAACAAGCAGCTACGATCATCTGAAGGCCGAGAATGGCATGTCTGACTCCAAACTTGGGAGGATAAGGACAGGAGAGATAGGAGGAAATCAGATGGATGGGCCTTCAAAATGTATGAACAGGAAAGGCATGTGAGCAAAAGAACGAGACCCCTTAGGGGAGGGCTTTCATCTGAAAGTTAAGACAAAGAAGTCGACATACCATTGGGCACCTTGATTTAAGAAGAGCCCTTACAGGTTAAATGGTCTTGTCCATATTCTACATCAGGTCCACCCCTAAAAAGAGAATCAAAGCAAGACCTAAAGAGGCCTTTAGTACAGACGGTGAAGTGGAGAGCTTCCAAGAGTGATCAATGGTCTAACACTCTTCCGAGGGTGGACCCATGCTGACCCTAGTTTAACATTCTTGGCGGCTCTAGAAGAGAGGGAGAAAGGCCGTAAGCCGAAGAGCTGTTCGTGCACGCCAGCCGTCTGTCCGATCCGGACCAGTACCAGCTGCTTGTCACAGTGGTATGTTTTTGCTGTATAACTAGTGTGTTATATTCCATCTTAAACTCCGATTAAACGCAATATACCCACCATATTGGTTTGCACTCGATCCTGATTATTTGAAAGACCAGAGATAAGCTAATATCAACAAATTGCCTATTCTCTACAATAATCCCCCTGCCTTGTGCTCTCCCCTAGCCCTGTATCTTCCTCTGCTTCAAATATTTAGCCACTTTCTCCTTAAGAGATGCAAAGATCAATGCCTCATCCATTCCCAAAACATTCCATGCGCCAACAATCCTCTTTATAAAGAAATTCCTCCCGACCTCTCTCCTCACACTCTTAGCCACTGTATTAAAATGATGACCCCCCTCCTCAATGAATCCTCCTCCAAGCCTCTCCCTATCAAAACCCTTCATCATTTTAAAACATCTACATATATTTGACAAGATGACAAATTCTACTCTTGTCAAAGAACATTTAATGGTGGTGTTGCATCAAATTTTGATGGGTGTATAAACTTCTATAAAATATTCAGATTTCTGTTGTAACAGGCATAGTGATGCTATCAATATCAAATACCTCTCTTTTCCGAAAGAAGAGATAAAAAGAAAAATAACTGAGTGCTCAAAATCTGAAATTCTCAGGGTGTGAGTCTTTGAGACATTCAGTTTCTCTTTCTGTCATTTGTTTCAGTTCTCTGATCGGGTTCAAAAAATCTGCCAGCCATCTAACACTTGGCACAAATCTAGCATTCAGCATTCGCTCTCTTGCTTTGAAAAGAAAATCACAGGTTGCAAGCTGTCTCTATTAGAAGCATGTAACCCTTAACGCTACCACTAGATTGAGATGTGGCCTTGGCAAAGGAATCTACTGAACTGTATACAAACATGTACGCTTTAATTCTCCCTTGGTGTGGCAATTCAGACGACTTGCTGCCGATGGGATCTTGCTGGCCTCCTACCTGACACTGTTCATAGAATCATAGAAGATAGGAGTAGGAGTAGGCCATTCGGCCCCTCTAGCCTGCTCCGCCATTCAATGCGATCATGGCTGATCATCCAAATTCAGTACCCTGTCCCTGCTTTCCCCTCTCATTCTTCTAAACTCCAGCGAGAAGAATGAGAGGGGATCTCATTGAAACTTATAAAATTCTGACAGGACAGGACAAACTAGATGCAGGAAGGATGTTCCCGATGGTCGGGGAGTCCAGAACCAGGGGTCACAGTCTAAGGATAAGGGGTAAGCCATTTAGGACAGAAATGAGGAGGAATTTCTTCACCTGTTGTTTCCCTCTGTGAGTGGACAGGAATTCCCGATCTTGTGTTATATGCAATCTGTGTGGATACAGAAATCAATAAAATTAAATAGAAATAAAAACAAAAAATGCTGGAAATACTCAGCAGATCAGGCAGCATCTGTGGAGAGAGAAACAGAGTATTTCCAGCATTTTCTGTTTTTATTTCAGATTTCCAGCATCCGCAGTATTTTGCTTTTGTAAAATTAAATAGAATCTCGATCGCCAAAACAGTAGCGTGCAAGTCAAAAGAGGGCTCTGGCCAACCCCACCTTGAGTACTCTGTCCAGTATTGTCATTGAAACATTAACCCCGAGTGGTTTTGCAGAGGAGAGCGACGAGGCTGGTCCCTGGTGAAAGAGGATTGTATAATGAGGAAAGACTGGTGAAATTTGGGCTATTCAGCCTTGAAAGGATGCAGATGAGAGGGAAGCTCACTGAGAGATTTAAGACAGTAAATGGTATAGAAAAGGTGGGGAGAATTTGGACATTGTGATAAACCAAAGCCGTACAGATCTGACACTTAAAATGAGAAGCAGCTGTTTGTTTTATCTGCACAAAATTTAAATGTTCTTCATTACTTCACCAGCTCCATTCTAGCTCATCTATCCAGATAAAAAAAAACTACTTTCTCCCCATCATAGGATCCAACTGTTTTTAATTGATTCCAGGGCTTTCTCCTCCATTATCCTACCCAGAAATCCATCCCCTGTGCTGATCACTCTGAGTGAACGTCCTCATATCGATCCCAAAATTGACTTTCACCAGTGTGAACCCGTGTCCTACGTTGACTGCAGTGGAACTGAAAATGGGGAGAGATGTAAAATGGGCTGTAGATTCGCTATCACCCGTTTTAGACTATCTCACAAAGTCAAAATTACCCCCAGTAAGTCTAGAACACGAGGATAGGACAAGGGGAGAATTTTAAAATCGAGGCGTTGCTGGACTGGGAGCCAATGTAGGTCAGCGAGCAGAAGGGTGATGGGTGAACGGGACTTAGTGGGAGTTAGGATGCGGGCAGCTGAGTTTTGGATGAGCTCAAGTTTATGGAGGGTGGAAGATGGTCTGGTTCAATCTTAGACAGTGGCCAGGGAGAGGTATGGAGTCGGTAGCTAGGAAATGCAGTTTGTGGCATGGACCGAAGAGACTGACTTCGGGAAGTCTTCCAAATTTATAGTTGGAGGAAATTTCTGCTCATCCAGTACTGGATGTCGGACAAGCAGCGTGACAAATCAGAGGCAGTGGAGGGGTCGAGAGATTGTTAGTATCGGATCCAAACTGCTTTCGTTTATCTCATAATGTATTTACATACGTTTTACTGCTAAGGTGCTCCTTGTTCATTAAAAAAACAATTGTTGATAGGTTGGGTATTCTTATGGAGTCATCCACGAGATATGAGATGGTGTCCGGCAAGGAGGGAGAAAGAAATGCCAAGGATAAGTCACATGAGCAGCCAGTTACAGAGCTCCTCTTACAGAGCTTTGGGAGTAGGTTTCTTCCTTCTTCCACTCAAGGTACCCAGGGAGTGTTGAAGAAACCTGAACGAATGGTCCAAAATAACACTAAAACAATGAGGAGGGGTGTGAACAATAGTTTTTCACTCAGGTCCAGACCTATCCACTCATCCTTACATCGTCATTCCTCGTGGTTGGTTATTGTGATTTGTGAGCCATGGCTAAGTTGGAAATTAATTCAGGAAATTGAAAAGTGTTCCGAATTTCATAAAGGAAAACCTATATTAAAGGACTGGGACATTGGAAACAAACAATATCTTTTAAATGACCGCATTAAATAATGCAATTTAACTTGTTTGGAAACAGGGTCACTATTAGCTGTTCAGGACATTGAAATTGTGCTTTCCTCCCATTATGAATGGCTATTACGTTTGGCCCACAGGCATTGTAGTTTTCATGGCTTGTTGAACACATGTCACTGCACAATCCAGCAATGTCACACTCTTTCAGTGAGCTGTAAGTGATTTTTGATGATCAATCTTGTATTGAGAAGAAAAAAGAAATTAAGTACACAGAGCAAAAATACGGTTCTTAAGATGAACCAGACAGTGACTTGGTTCAGTCCATTTTGTTGTCAGATGAAGTTGAAGGTTGTGAAAGTCTAGGCACAGCTGAAAACATCGGGGATTGGATGTAACTGATTGACTTAACACAAAAGGATCAGTAAGAACAACAAAAATTTAATGAAACCATACTTGCAGAAATTGGAAATGAACGGAATGCTCTGTCAAGTCTGTATGGAAGCTAAATTGAGAAATCCTTCACAAGTAGTTTTAACACGTGGTATATTTAGGGATGGAGCTGACAATGAGACTGCTCCCCCCCCCCACCCCGCCCCCCCTCAAAGCAACAAATCCGGACGATGGTTTAATGATTGTTGGAAAATGAAAAATGTGAGCAAAATGCCATTAGAACAGCGTGCGACAAATTGTACATAACTCGCGCTTTAAGGAATGAAATTTACTAAAATGTCAGCATAGATTTTATATGCTCAAGCCTTAAAATGGGTCTTGAACCCATAACCTTGTGACTTAAAAGTGAGTCTGGTACCACTGAGCCAAGCTGATGCTTAAATTAGCGTTCACTATGAAAGTTTGGCAAACCTTAATAGTACCTGTGTTATAGCAATGCCAGATATGGGAATTATTCCAGAAATTCCGGTTGGAGGCTTCCCGCGGGCGTAAGCCCCTGACCTGCACAAATGAACCGCACCGACTGTAATGCTCTGGGCCGGCATAGAATTCCGTTGCTGTGCCTCCTCAAACTGCCGGTGTGCAGGGCACGTGTATCCCAGGGGCGCAGTTAGTTCGCAGCGTCCCTGGGATCACATGGGCCATGGGGAGCCAATCGGAGCAGGGAATCTCCATTCATAGATTTGACAGGAAGACCTGTCAAATCTATGAATAGAGATCACCCTCAAAACATAAGTAAAACTTCAAATAAATTTTAAAAAAACATCACATTTTTAAAATGACAATAAATTACATAAATTAACTATTTTAAACAAAAATTTAAATTTTTGAAAAAAATAATTAAAGTTTTTAACGGGGCTAAAAATAAACTTACCTTTCTTTAAAGTATTTTAAAATGATAAATAAGTGTTAAAAAAATGTATTTTACTGATATCACCTCTTACCTTGTTAAAAGCAGGCCTTGCGCTTGCTTTTCCAGGCGCAGCTGCGACCGACTTACCCGGACTGCATCAACCTCGAAAAAAACGGAAGTTCCAGGCATACGCGCTGCCTCTCCGCGCAGGCGTTTGACCTGCGAACCCCTTTCTTCAGAGAACGGAAGTTCCGGTTTCCAGCGCATGCGCAGTGCATGCGTGAAACCGGCACTTCCGTTGGCCCTACGGGTGAGTACACAGCGCGTACACACCCATAGGGAACGGAATTTCGGGGCCAATGATTTGCCTGAGAGGTTGTAGGGCAGTGAATACATGGAAAATGTAACAGGTCAACAGCAATGAGTGCAAATTAGACCCACTTCTTTCTCTATATTCTCTCTCTCCCCTCATGTCCTCTCTAAGCTCAGCTTGTCCATGAGACCAACCTCCTGCTCCCTTTGCCCTATTCTCACTGAACTACTGACCACCCAAAATCCCTCCCTGGCCCCAATGCTAGCTGACAGTATAAACATTCTCTCCTCGGGTATTAAGAACATACAAAATTGGCAGGCAGGAAAAGACCAGCTGGTTCAACAAGCCTGCCCCACACCTCCTGATGACCTGAGCATCAGGACTAAACACTCCTCCTTCCACCCACCTCCCCGCCCCGCCTTCATGTAATCTCCTGAAAGAGGAAAAAACAGAGAAAACACGGGGCCAATACCGGAAAAAATATTCTGGAAAATTTCACACTGACCCCCTCAGGCAATCGAAACCAGTCCAGGAAATCACGTGGGCCAAGTATTATCTATAGAAGCATATGCCTTCTATATGATGCGATCTCTGACTCAATCGTAGAATGATGCAGCACAAAAGGAGGTCATTTGGCCCATTGTGCCTGTGCCAGCTCTTTGGTAGAGTTTATCCAATTAGTCCCACTCCCCTGCTCTTTCCCTGTAGCCTTGCAAATTTTTCCACTTCAAGTATTCCCTTTTGAAAGTTTTTATTGAATCTGCTTCCACCAACCTTTCAGGCAGTGCATTCCCGATCATAACAACTCGCTGCGTAATTTTTTTTCCTCATGTCGCCTCTGGTTCTTTTGCCAATCATCTTAAATCTGTGCCCTCGAGTTACTGACCCTTCTGCCACTGCAAACAGTTTCTCTTTATTTACTTTATCAAAACCATTCATGATTTTGAACACCTCTATCATCTCCTCTTAACCTTCTCTGCTCTAAGGAGAATAACTCCAGCTTCTCCAGTCTCTCCACATAACTGAAGTCCCTCATCCCTGGTACCATTCTAGTAAATCTCTTCTGCACCCTCCCCAAGGCCTTGACATCCTTCCTAAAATATGGTGCCCAGAATTAAACACAATACTCCAGCTGAGGCTTAACCAGTGTTTTATAAAAGTTTAGCATAACTTCCTTGCTTTTGTACTTCATTCCTCTATTAATCAAGCCAAGGATCCCATATGCTTTATCAACATCCTTCTCAACTTGTTCTGCCACCTTCAAAGGTTTGTGTACATACACCCCCCGGTATCTCTGTTTCTGCTTCCCCTTTAAAATTGTACTATTTAGTTTACATTGCCTCTCCTCATTCTTCCTACCAAAATATATCACTTCATACATCTCTGCATTAAATTTCATCTGCCATGTGTCTGCCCATTTCACCAGTCTGTCTATGTCTTCCTGAAGTCTGTTACTATCCTCCTCACCGTTTACTACATTTCTGAGTTTCGTGTCATCTGTAAACTTTGAAATTATGCCCTTTATACCGAAGTCCGTGCCATTAATAAAAGAGCAGTCAAGTCTGGCACTTTCTTGAAGGCACAAGGGTATTGTCCCGCTCCTTTCAAAACTGCTGTCATCACCACCGCTCCTCAAAAATCCCACTCTTGACCCCTCTGTCCTCAAATATTACCACCCCGACTCTACCCTCCCTTTCCTCTCCAAAGTCCTTAAACACATTGTTGCCTCCCAAATCTGTGCCCATCCTTCCTGCAACTCCATGTTTAAATTTCTCCAATCAGGTTTCTGTCCTACCACAGCACTGAAGCGGCTCTAATCAAAGTCACAATTGATATTCTCTGTGACTATGATCATGGTGCACTATCCCTCCTCATCCTTCTCGACCTGTCTGCAGCCTTTGACACAGTTGACCCACACCATCCATCTCTGATGCCTCTCGCTGGATGGGACTGTCCTCGCCTGGTTCCAGTTGTAGCCAGAGCATCTCAAGCAATTACTTCTCTACCCACCCTCGCACCGTCACCTCTGGAGTCCCCCAAGGTTTTCTCCTTGGCGACATCATCCGAACGCATGGTAATGTAGGGAAAGCGGCAACCAATTTATGCACAGCAAGGTCCCACAAAGAGCAATGAGATAATGACCAGTTAATCTGTTTTCGTGATATTGGTTGAGAATGCTGGGGTATCAGTGATGAGTGCCCAACAAACGGGAGTTTGGTGTCTACCTTACTTCTAAATGACTCTGCTAGATGATTGCACATTACACAGTATTGCAATGCCTCTTTATCTGGCTCTCTGAGGTATTGATTCGCTTGTAAAATTGCAACATGATACTGTCAGTATTTATTTCAAGCATAATGCTTCTCCCAGTTACAGTATATATAATGGGCGCAGAGAGCCAGAGAAAATCAATGAACTACTGGAACTGACCTTCAAAGATGTACGGTCAGATGGTTGCTTCTTGCACAGAGAGTTTTAACAACACAGTTTGAATTTATGCAGTCTGTTAGGTATCAGGATTTAATAACATTAATGCTGCTGAACAGGGTCTTGGGAAGGGAATTTGCTACGGGTAACTTGCCACGTGAACTATAGTGATTGATCACTTCCCTGAGAATTATGTTTCAAAGAGAGAATAATCGCACTCTGGTAATTAGTAGACATAATGTATGCATGTTGCAGAAAAAGATACTGAAGCCCACCTAGAGAGAGAAGTGCCATCTGAAGGGCATTTCAAAACTAAAATGATAAACTGCTAACTATGGGGGAAGGGTACTGATCTTCTCCACTGTGCCAATGAGGCTCCGTTTTTTTCAATCATTCCTGGGATGTGGGCATAGCTGGCAAGGCCAGCATTTATTGCCCATCCCTAATTGCCCTTGAGAAGGTGGTGGTGAGCCGCCTTCTTCAACTGCTGCAGTCCATGTGATGATGGTACTCCCTCAGTGCTGTTTGGGAGGGAGTTCCAGGATTTTGACCCAGCGACGATGAAGGATCGGCGATATACTTCCAAGTCAGGGTGGTGTGTGACTTGGAGGGGAACTTGGAGGTGGTGGTGTTCCCATGTGCCTGCTGCCCTTGTCCTTCTAGGTGGAAGAGGTTGCGGGTTTGGGAGGTGCTGCCGAAGAAGCCTTGGCGAGTTGTTGCAGTGCATCTTGTAGATGGTACACACTGCAGCCACGGTACGCTGGTGGTGGAGGGAGTGAATGGTTAAGGTGGTGGATGGGGTGCCAATCAAGCGGGCTGCTTTGTCCTGGATGGTGTCTAGCTTCTTGAGTGTTGTTGGAGCTGCACTCATCCGGGCAAGTGGAGAGTATTCCATCACACTCTTGACTTGGGCCTTGTAGATGGTGGAAAGGCTTTGGGGAGTCAGGACGTAAGACACTCGCCACAGAATACCCAGCCTCTGACCTGCTCTTGTTGCCACAGTATTTATGTGGCTGGTCCAGTTAAGTTTCTGGTCAATGGTGACCCCCAGGATGTTGATGGTGGGGGATTCGGTGATGGTAATGCCGTTGAATATCAAGGGGCAGTGGTCAGATTCTCGCTTGTTGGAGATAGTCATTGCCTGGCACTTGTGTGGCCCAAATGTTACCTGCCACTTATCAGCCCAAGCCTGAACATCGTCCAGGTCTTGTTGCATGCGGACATGGACTGCTTCATTATCTGAGGAGTTGTGAATGGCACTGAACACTGTGCAGTCATCAGCGGACATCCCCATTTCTGACCTTATGTTGGAGGGAAGGTCATTGATGAAGCAGCTGAAGATGGTTCGGCCTAGGACATTGCCCTGAGGAACCCCTGCAGCGATGTCCTGGGGCTGTGATGATTGACCTCCAACCACCAGAACCATCTTCCTTTGTGCTAGATATGACTCCAGCCAGTGGAGAGTTTTCCCCCCGATTCCCATTGACTTCAATTTTACTGGGGCTCCTTGATGCCACACTCGTTCAAATGCTGCCTTGATGTCAAGAGCAGTCACTCTCACCTCACCTCTGGAATTCAGCTCCTTTGTCCATGTTTGGACCAAGGCTGTAATGAGGTCAGGAGCCGAGTGGTCTTGGCGGAACCCAAACTGGGTATCAGTGAGCAGGTTATTGGTGAGTAAGTGCCGCTTGATAGCACTGTCGATGACACCTTCCATCACTTTGCTGATGATTGAGAGTAGACTGATGGGCCGGTAATTGGCTGGATTGGAATTGTCCTGCTTTTTGTGGATAGGACATACCTGGGCAGTTTTCCACATTGTCGGATAGATACCAGTGTTGTAGCTGTACTGGAACAGCTTGGCTAGAGGCGCGGCTAGTTCTGGAGCACAAGTCTTCAGCACGACAGCCGGGATGTTGTCAGGGCCCATAGCCCTTGCTGTATCCAGTGCGCTCAGCCATTTCTTGATATCTCGTGGAGTGAATTGAATTGGCTGAAGACTGACTTCTGTGATGGTGGGGACCTCAGGAGAAGGCTGATGTGGATCATCCACTCGGCACTTCTGGCTGAAGATGGTTGCAAACACTTCAGCCTTGTCTTTTGCACTCACGTGCTGGGCTCCACCATTGTTGAGGATGGGGATATTCAGGGAGGCTCCTCCTCCCATTAATTGTTTAATTGTCCACCACCATTCACGACTGGATGTGGCAGGTCTGCAGAGCTTTGATCTGATCCGTTGATTGTGGGATCGCTTAGCTCTGTGTACAGCATGCATGTAGCCCTGTGTTGCAGCTTCCCCAGGTTAGCACCTCATTTTTAGGTACGCCTGGTGCTGCTCCTGACATGCTCTTTTGCACTCCTTATTGAACCAGGGTTGTTGGTAATGGTAGAGTGAGGGACATGCCGGGCCATGAGGTTACAGATTGTGGTGGAATACAATTCTGCTGCTGCTGATGGCCCACAGCGCCTCATGGATGCCCAGTTTTGAGCTGCTAGATCTGTTTTGAATCTATCCCATTTAGCACGGTGGTAGTGCCACACAACACGATGGAGGGTGTCCTCAGTGTGAAGACGGGACTTCGTCGCCACAATGACTGTGCGGTGGTCACTGCTACCAATACTGTCATGGACAGATGCATCTGCGACAGGTAGATTGGTGAGGATGAGGTCAAATAGGTTTTTCCCTCGTGTTGGTTCTCTCACCACCTGTCACAGGTCCAGACTGGCAGCTATGTCCTTCAGGACTCAGCCAGCTCGGTCAGTAGTGGTGCTACCGAGCCACTCTTGGTGATGGACATTGAAGTATCCCACCCAGAGTACTTTCTGTGCCCTTGCTACTCTCAGTGCTTCTAACCAAGTGGTGTTCAACATGGAGGAGTACTAATTCATCAGCTGAGGGAGGGCGGTAGGTGGTAATCAGCAGGAGGTTTCCTTGCCCATGCTTGACCTGAAGCCATGCAACTTCATGGGGTCCGGAGTCAATGTTGAGGACTCCCTTGAGGCCTCTTCTTCCCGACTGTATACCACGGTGCCGCCACCCCTAGTGAACAGACCCAGGGATGGTGATGGAGGAGTTTGGGACATTGGCTGAAAGTTATGATTCATCGAGTCATAGTTTCATAACGGCACAGAAGGAGGCCATTCGGCCCATTGAGTCCGTGCCGGCTCTCTGTAGCGCAATCCAGTCAGTCCCATTCCCCTGCTCTATCCCCGTAGTCCTGCAAGTTTATTTCTCTCAAGTGCCTATCCAGTCTCCCCTTGAAAACATTTAGGGGGAGAAATTCAGTATCGCCCCATTTGGGGCGCAATTATCGGCCGGGCGCAAAGATTAGCGCCTGGCGCTAATTATCGCCACCGACTGCAAACTTGACTTTTATCGCCCCTGGAGGTGATTGGAGCGCTAAATCAGGCACTTCACACCTGTCTTAAGGCGCAAAGGCCGAGGAGCGAGGCGCTACCTCAGAGCGCTGGCGAAGCTCATGTGATGTCAGTCAGCAATGGAACACACACACAATGGCACGGGCCAGTTCTTAAAGGGGATGGTTGATCTTGCTTTCCATCCACATCCTGCTCATTGCAGCCTTGAATCTCAGCCTGGAGAGACCTGCACATCAAATCTGCTGGAAAGAACAATGGAGAGTACCAGGCAAAGAGCTCAGAGTGCAGCCCTCACAGTCTCTTCTAAATCGTTACAAGGAATGGCAAATCAAAATGAACCTGCAAAGTGCTGCTCAGTGCCCAAAACTCCTTCACGCAGCGTTGAGTCTCTCCAGAAGTCTCTCTCTTTCTCTCTCAGAATGCGTGGTTCAAAAATGTCACCAACAATAAAAGGCAGGAAGTGATCGCCTTTAAATAGCGCTCCCCCAGTCCCTTCATGACTGCAAAACGCTCCCCTGAACCTGTCGTTGCTAGCGTCAGGCGGTAAGGCAGGGGGCGCCACTCAATATCTGCTCTGGGACGATACCGGGGCGTTGCGCACTCGACTGACGTCACGATCTGTCGGCGCAGGAGATCGTGGCGGTAGTGTTTAGCGCCGCCGCAAAATGTCTAGTTAATTTCGCGAGCGGCGCAAACATCGCCGCGCCTGGGCGCTAGATGCTTTGCGCCCCATTAGCGCCCTCTTAAGGCGCTAAAGGGAGGCGCAACCAACTGAATTTTTCCCCCTTAGTGTCTCCGCTTCCACCACTTCCGTCGGCAGCGAGTTCCAGGTCATCACCACTGGCTGCGTAAAAAAGTTTTTCCTCACATCCTCCCTGTATCTCTTGCCCAAAACCTTAAATCTGTGTCCCCTAGTCCTTGTACCATCAACTAGTGGGAACAGCCTTTTCCCGTCTAACCTATCCAAACCCGTCATAATCTTGTACACCTCTATCAAATCACCCCTCAACCTCCTTTGCTCTAATGTAAACAAATCCAGCTGTCCTTGTAGCTAAGATCCCCCATCCCCAGAACCATTCTGGTAAATCTCCTCTGCACCCTCTCAAGGGCCGTCACATCCTTCCTAAAGTGTGGTGACCGGAATTGGACGCAATACTCCAGTTGTGGCCTAACCAGCGCTTTATAAAGGTTCAGCATAACTTCTCTACTTTTGTACTCAATACCTCTATTTATGAAGCCCAAGATCCCATATGCTTTGTTAACCACTCTCTCAATATGTTCTGCCACCTTCAGGGACCTATGCACATTAACTCCCAGGTCCCTCTGTTCCTGCACACTTTTTAAAACTGTGCCATTAAGTGTATATTGCCTCTCCCTGTTCCTTCTGCCAAAATGTATCACCTCACACTTCTCTGTATTAAATTCCATCTGCCACTTGTCTGCCCATTCTGCTAGCCTTTCTATGTCCTGTTGCAGTCGATTGATATCATCATCATTGTTTGCCACACCCCCAAGTTTGGTGTCATCGACAAATTTAGAAATTCTACTCCGTATTCTAATATCCAGGTCATTTATATATATCAAAAAAAGCAGTGGCCCCAGCACTGACCCTTGGGGAACACCACTGTCTACCATCCTCCAGTCTGAAAAACAGCCATTTACCACAACTTGCTGTTTTCTGTCCTTAAGCCAATTCCTTATCCAAGCTGCCAGTGACCCACCTATTCCATGAGCCTCAATTTTGTTAACCAGCCTTCAGTGTGATACTTTGTCAAATGCCTTCCGAAAATCCATGATTCTGTGAGTATGATTATGTCAGGCTGTTACTTGCCTAGTCTATGGGACAGCTCTCCCAATTTTGGCACAAGTCCCCAGATGTTGGTGAGGAGGGCTTTGCAGGGTTGACTGGGCTTGGTGTGCCATTGTTATGTCTGTAGCTGGTGCCGAGGTTGATCTGTCCATTTTTCTTCTTATTGTGTTTCGTAGCGGTTTCTTACAACTGAGCTTGCTAGGCCATTTCAAAGGACAGTTAAGAGTCAACCACATTGCTGTGCTAGACCATCCGACAATTCGATAGTTTCATGGTTACCATTACTGATACTAGCTTTTTATTCCAGATTTATTTAATGAACTGAATTTAATTTCCCCAGCTGCCGTGATAGGATTTGAACTCACGTCTCCTGATCATTAGTCTCAGGCCTCTGGATTACTAGCCCAGTGACATTACCACTATGCTACTGTCCCCCTGAATGAGGTGAGCAGCACAGTGCCAAAAAGCTTGTACCCTTTATACTACCCACAGCCCACATACAGAAAACTGATTGTCACATTTCAAGACTTTTGCCCATTTGACCAGGAAGGGGTTTTGGGGTTCATTTATATTATGATGTTGCTATGAAGTTAAGTTTGGTTCATTAACTCCCAGGAACACACAAGTTATTGAGGATGTTGGTTTGGACCTTGACCTGGGGTGCCCGATGAAATTGTTTCTCATATTACCAGGTTAGCTTGAAATACTGAGGACCATCCAACACCACCGAGAGATATTCGGGCCTGTAATGTTAGAATGACTTCCATTCATAACCCATAGCAGGAGTCTTGGCTAAACAGGCAATGCAGGCACCATGGCTATTTAGAAGTTCTGACGGTAGTTGGTGCTCATTCCCTGGTGGAACCTGCACACCTGCCAGTCCTTTCCCACCAGCACTGGCAATAAACCAATAATGTGTCAATCATAGCAACTTCCCATGCTGAACAGATAGTCTGCCAAAGAGTTCAGCTGCTCCAGCTCAGGAGCTGAGCACATTTCTACCTGGTTGTTTTAGTTTGCCGTACGGAAAACTGCATCATCTTTCAAAGCTTATTCATGAGGCTTTAATAAGCAACTGTAGATTTTTTAAAAAAGATTATCAGGTCAAATTTCTGCCTGGGGTTCCTTGATCTCCCACTGTAATTTCAGCAGAAAGCCTAGAGAAACGGTATAAATGCTATTTACGTTGTTTACGCTGCAGTTTAAGCCGATCTTCCCCCAAAGTTACGGCGGACGATCAGGAGGACCCCCGCAGAAATTACTGCCGTAAGAGTTTCCCTCCTTTTTTGGGGGGAGTATAAAACGGTGAGTAACCCATCCCTACAAGCAGCAACTCGCCAAGGCTTCTTCGGCAGCACCTCCCAAACCCATGACCACTACCACCTAGAAGGACAAGAGCAGCAGTCGCATGGGAACACCACCACCTCCAAGTTCCCCTCCAAGTCACACACCATCCTGACTTGGAAATATATCGCCGATCTTCATCTTCGCTGGGTCAAAATCCTGGAACTCTCTCCCGAACAGCAGTGTGGGAGCACCTTCACCACACGACTGCAACGGTTCAAGAAGGTGGCCCACTACCAGCTTCTCAAGGGCAATTAGGGATGGCCAATAAATGCTGGCCTTGCCAGCGACGCCCACATCCCTTAAAATGAGTAATTAAAAAGGAGAACAAAATGACAGTTTCAGTATTAACGTTCGTGTTTGTTCTTAAACAAATTAAAGAATGGTGGTCTTATCTTTTTACATTCCATTTTGTGAGACTGAGAGGAAAAATAGACGTAACGCATTAGAGCAGATTTTTGGAATGTGTTCAGTGATATGAAATTGGATTCTGTGGGGAAAAAACCTGTGTGTTTGTAATTTGTACCCAGGATGTTTGTTCCACTGAATCTATGTTAGTGATCTGATCCTGTTTTCCTAAAAGGGACTTTTCCGTGGGTGCTTGCTCAGTTCAGATTGCAGGAGCCCACTGTCTGTGCACCAACTCCCAGTGTTCGCACTGCTAGAACCGTCTCCCCTGGCCTGGTCACAGAATTGTAGGCCTGTTCCACCCTATTATTGGATGGGCTTATTTTTGGAATCACCTGGTTCAGTGCCCATTGAACTGTAAACTCAGCACCTCCAGGACAGGAAAGGAGAAAACGAGAGAAAATGTGGTGGGGGTGGGGTTTGTGGGGCGTGGGGGAGTTGTCACATTGAGGGGAAAGTACAAAAATTAGGAATAACAGCAGCTCAGCCTAGTATACCAGTTGTGCAAACGCAGAAGCACAGTCGTTGACTTTGCTCTCTCCAACCCCCACTACTGATGTTACCAAGAAATGTTTGCAGTTATCTGGCATTGCACCAATTGTTGGCTAGTGCCAACCTCTGTGCATAGATCTACCTATAATATGTTAATAATCTGACATCTGCGTGCACTTCCTGTCAACTTTCTCCATGGAAACTGCCTCTGTGAGCTTGTCATGCTGTAATTACATCTTCCGGCAAGTAGAGGCACTGTGGCACCTTCAGAGTGTAATTACAGCATGACAAGTTTACAGAAGCAGTTTCTATTATAAATGTGGGCATTGGATTTTATGGTGGAAATATAAAAATAAGGGCAGAAAATATTACTTTAAAATGGGGACTGAGTTATGTCTGTGTGCCCTGATTCAATTATCCCCCCGCCCTCTAACCTCACTTCACCTAAAGACTGCACTTGATCTTGACCCCCCACCCCATGCAAGGCCACAAGAGACTGACTAGTAATATATTTAAAGTCCTTCTTATAGCATGCACTTCCTGTAAGTGTCACAGTTACTTCCTGTATCACTTTCTCTGTCACACTTTGTTGATAATACCCCTGTTACAAAACAGCAAAAGCCCTGACACACTACGAGCAACATGATGGAAGATCTGCTAGTATATAAAATCTGCCAAACATGTTGTGCTGAAGTGCCCTTTCACCAGCAAGTACTAGTCAGACAGAACAATAAAATAGCACATTTTCAATTTAAACACAGCTGACAATAGTTAATTCATAGTTAAGCTTGCTGGCTGTGGTCATATCCATTGACTCATCCCTCTATCAGTTTTTCCCAAATCAAATATATTCATGCGAACCACTGTTGGACAATAACGGTCTTGTGCTGTTGTCCGAGTTGAAGCAGCTCTTTGGAAGTCATGGGGCTTTCCAAAATGTTGGTATATTTACGTAGCAGCCTTGTAGCCAAAAACAAAACTAGTCTGAAGTTGTCATGTTGGTAATGACACTGCAATTTGACCCCAGTACACGATGGAACATTGAATTGTATTGTCAAAAATGCTAAACAGCAACATAAATGAACAGATATCCGTTTGTTGTCCTGTTGTGAGTGATTTGCTATTATAAGCCCTTGGTAAATTTGCCCTCCCCTCTCAGACGGAGAAGGATCTGTGTGACCGAAGACCACCAGGAAGAGGAGGAAACATGGGAAAACAAGAGGGATGATGCCCTATAGGTGGGTAGGTATCCTCAACAATACAATCATAAGGAACATAGAGGGGGTAAATTTAACCAAACGCACCTGGTGGGAACGGGGTGGGTTCGAGTCGGATTCCCGTTTTACACACCGCCCGATTTTAACGGTCTATGAAAGTCAGTGGAAAGCAAAATTGGGCGTGGTGTACAATGGGCATCTGACCCGAGGCCACCCCATTCCCGCCGGGCAGATTCGGCTAAACTTACCCCCTTAGTTTTCCCTTTAAAATTCAGTTGTTTTGACAACAGCTTAACTTTCAGAGAAGTTGAGATTACATCAATGGCTTCAAAAATGCCCCCAAAAACTGATGTGAGCTTGTGCTGATTCCATTCATTAGCAGGTCATTCCCAGGTGCGCTGTTGAGAAACTGCAGTTACTCTGGGGAAATACTGATCCCAACTAAATTTTAGCTTTTAAAATTTAACTTACTTTCTTCTTCAATGAGGGCAGCAATGCCCTTCCAGTTCATTGCTTATTCTGTTCGAATTAACACTAGGGAATCTGCAAGTGGAAACCTGCATGAATCACTCTTCAGTTCTCCCTCACTGAGGGAAAGAAAGTAGGGTAGACGCTGACTCCAGTTGAAAATGGAAACTTATGTGTCATCCCAAAGGAAAATAAAAATAAATTTTGATACCAGGTACGACCTGCAGCATGCAGAGCTTGTCGCCTGTGGACTGCGACTGTTGAGTAAGATGAGTTATTGCTGGTGTATTGTATGTAGATGTGTGAGACCCCACAATCGACTCCTTTCACCCAGCATTTATATATTACCTTTACCATAGTAAAAGGTCCCAAGGCACTTCAGAAGAGCGCAATCAGATGAAAATTGACACCGAGCCAAAGAAGGAGATATTAGGATGGATGACTAAAAGCTTGATCAAAAGAGGTAGGTTTTAAGGAGGGTCTCAATGGTGGAGAGGCGGAGGGGGTCAAGGAGGGAATTCCAGAGATTAGGGCCCAGACGGCCGAAGGCACGGCCACCACTGGTGGGGCGAACAAAGTGGGAGATGCGCAAAAGATCAGAGTTGGAGGAATGCAGAGATCTCAGAGGCTTGTTGGGCTGGAGGAGGTTACGGAGGTAGGGAGGGGCGAGGTCATGTAGGGATTTGAACACGAGGATGAGAATTTTAAGATCGAGGTCAATGTCGGTCAGCGAGCACAGGGGTGATGGGTGAACGGGACTCGTGTAAGTTAGGATACTGGCAGCATTGTGAAAGTATACATACAAAGGTAAATTCCATGTTCCCATGATCTAAGCAGGGAGCCATGTTCTAAGTGAAATAGGGCAAGAGAATTGTAGCCCCAAATCTCCGACCCGCACTTCCTTCAAGCATAGCTGCCCCACTGGGAGCACTGAATTTATCCAGCAGAGGCTAAATGGTGCTGGAGAAGATGAGAAGGAAGTACAGGAGTTTATTTATCCATAGACGCTCATTGTCATTTACCAGTGTTATTTTTAATTGTCATTTTACAGGTAGGTATTTTGCATGTGAAAAAGGTCATTCATTTGGGCTGTGAAGACCAGACATGGGGACACAAGTATAAGGCGCCTCGAGATTAAACAAAAATGTTGTTCTTCTCTGGCGAGTAATGGACTGGCCTACAGCGAGATCCGTTAATGGTGTGTTGATGACGTCATTTTAGAAAGAGCTGGATAAGTATTAGTTTAGGAGGATAATTGAAGGTTATAAGGACGTATATGGATGATTAAATACTCCTGTAGAGTTTATTATTCGGTTCAGTCGGTAACAAATTAGAGTTTAAAGCTATGTGGGCCCGGGGTTTCCTCACGGCCTCCTGGGAGGTCAGAACACCATCAGCGATGGACTTCCTCCCGCCGGTGGTGTAAGAACATAAGAACATAAGAAATAGGAGCAGGAGTAGGCCAATCGGCCCCTCGAGCCTGCTCCGCCATTCAATAAGATCATGGCTGATCTGATCCTAACCGCCAATCTACTATCTATCACAGAACCATCTCCTGCATCTAACAGAATTGCACACACGAAATAGGAGCAGAATCAGGCTACACAGTCCCTGGGCCCGCTCCACTACCCACAGGGCCATGACCGATCCGAACCTAGACTCATGTCCAAATTCCTGCCCGCTCCCCGTAACCCTTAATGCCCTTTCCTTCTAGGAAACTGTCTATTTCTGTTTTAAATTTAATTAATGTTGTAGCTTCTACAGCTTTTTGTGGCAGCATATTCCATGGACCTACCACCCTCTGAGTGAAGTAGTTCCTCCTCATCTCAGTTTTGAAAGAGCAGCCCCTTATTCTAAGACTATGTCCCCTAGTTCTCGTCTCACCCGTCATCGGGAACATCCTCCCCGCATCCACCCGATCCAACCCCTTCACAATCTTATATGTTTCAATAAGATCGCCTCTCATTCTTCTGAACTCCAATGAGTAGAGTCCCAATCTACCCAACCTCTCCTCATATGACCACCCCCTCATCCCCGGGATTAACCGAGTGAACCTTTTTTGCACTGCCTCGAGAGCAAGGATGTCTTTCCTTAAGTAAGGACACCAAAACTGCATGCAGTATTCCAGGTGCGGTCTCACCAATACCTTGTACAACTGAAGCAATACCTCCCTATTTTTATATTCTATCCCCCTAGCAATGAAAGCCAACATTCCATTTGCCTTCTTAATCACTTGCTGCACCTGCATACTAACCTTTTGAGTTTCGTGCACCAGGACCCCCAGATCCCTTTGCACTTCAGTACTCTCCAGTTTCTTGCCATTAAGATAATAAATTGCTCTAGGATTTTTCCTGCCAAAGTGCATCACCTCACACTTTCCAGTGTTGTATTCCATCTGCCAAATCTCTGCCCACTTACTTAGCCTGTCTATGTCCCCTTGCAGGTTTTTTATGTCCTCCTCACTCACTACTTTCCCTCCCATCTTTGTATCATCTGCAAATTTTGATATGTTACACTTGGTCCCTTCCTCCAAATCGTTAATATAGATTGTGAAGAGTTGGGGACCCAGCACTGACCCCTGTGGAACACCACTAGTTACTGATTGCCAGTCTGAGAATGAACCATTTATCCCAACTCTTTGCTTTCTGTTAGATAGCCAATCCTCTATCCATGCCAGAATATTACCCCCAATCCCGTGATTTTTTACCTTAAGCAATAATCTTTTGTGTGGCACCTTGTCAAATGCCTTTTGGAAGTCTAAATACACTACGTCCACTGGTTCCCCTTTATCCACTCTATATGTTACTTCCTCAAAGAACTCCAGCAAATTTGTCAAACATGACTTCCCCTTCGTAAAACCATGCTGACTTTGTCCTATTAAATTATGATTATCCAAATGTCCTGTTACTGTTTCCTTAATAATGGACTCCAAAATTTTACCTACCACAGATGTTAGGCTAACCGGTCTATAGTTACCAGCCTTCTGTCTACTGCCCTTTTTAAATAAGGGTGTTACATTAGCAGTTTTCCAGTCTGCCGGGACCTTAGCGGAATCCAGGGAGTTTTGAAAAATTATTACCAATGCATCTACAATCCCTACCGCCACTTCCTTCAAGACTCTAGGATGTAAGCCATCAGGTCCAGGTGATTTATCCGCCTTGAGTCCCATTATTTTACCGAGTACCACTTCCTTAGTGATTTTGATCGTGTTTAGCTCCTCTCCCCCTATAGCCCCCTGTTTGTCCAGTGTTGGGATATTCTTAGTGTCCTCTACTGTAAAGACTGATACAAAATATTCATTCAGTGTTTTTGCCATCTCCATATTTCCCACCATTAATTTCCCGGTCTCATCCTCTAAGGGACCAACATTTACTTTAGCCACCCTTTTTCTTGTGGGCAGTCGAGCCCGCTGGAATTCACAGGGTCAGCTCATTTGCATAACAGTGGGGTTGGGGTGGTGGTGCTGGCGGAGAGTGACTAGAGGCACAACTATTGTGCAAAATGGGAGTTTTTCCGAAGCAGCCCTGGGGAGACCTCACAGAGCAAGCGAGGATGCAGTGGGAAAGGGTTGCTGGGGTCCCATTGGAAAAAGCCAGTGAAGGGAGGATCCAGAGCCATGTGGAGGGAGGTGGCCATGGCACTGAATGGCAACTCTCTCAATCCTCAGGACAGCAGACCAGTGCTACAAGAAAGTTCAAGGGGTTGACAAGGGCATGCAAGGTAAGAGAACTGCCACCTTCTCATTTTCATATTGGGCATCAAGATACTAGTATCATACAGCACAGAAGGAGGCCATTCAGCCCATCATGCCTGTGTCGGCTCTTTGAAAGCGCTATCCAATTGGACCCACTCCTCTGCTACTTTCCCATAGCCCAGCTAATAACTCCTTTTCAAGTATATATCCAATTCCCTTTTGAAAGTTACTATTGAATCTGCTTCCACCGCCCTTTCAGGCAGTGCATTCCAGATCATAATAACTTGCATAAAAACATTTCTCCTCATCTCCCCCCTGGATTTTTTGCCAATAGGGATGAGGAATTTGCACAAGGAAAGTTATAGGGCAGAAGGGAGCCAGAAGAGTGGGGAATGGAAAAGGACTCGGCCATTCCCCAGCAAAGGTTGTGGAGAAGGCTACCTTTGACTGAGGAGCCAGCACACTCAGATCCTGCTCTGCAGAGAAGCATGTTTAACGAGCGTCGCACCTTTATGCAGGGGCTGAGGTCCATTAACCCAGGGCGACAGGAGTCACGGTGGAATCCACTGCCTTCATATGTAGCAACGTCGAGAAAGCATTTACTTCACTGCAAACATCAGTGGAGCATGCAGCAGCTTCACTGCAGTTTGCAACCGACCTTTTCCCTCCAACACAGAAGTGTCACAGGACAAGATGCAATCTCCTCCTCAGAACCCCTGGGGATAGATTGGAGACAGTCCTGCATTCCAACCTTCAGACGCGTGAGGCTGGGTTACAGGAGACGCTCTGCCGGGGCTTTCGGATCTGGTGGGAGCTGCTAGATCTGCCCTGTAGCTGATCAGTTGGCCACTGCTGAGCCTGGGCCCAGTACCAATGGCACAGCTGGAGTCAAGCAACATGATGCAGCAATCTGTCAGGATTTTACTCCTCAAAGGTCCACTCAGAGAACATGTAGGAGGCAGAGCCAGGCTGTCCTGGCAGTCACACAGCTGGTCCTTCCCCAGGCTCCGCAATCGTGAGACGAGAGATTTCTCAAGGGTGCAGCCAACGACCTCTTGCTGTGCTGGCCCTCAGGATGTGCCACGAAGAGGCACCAGGATAGGTCAAAAGAAAGCACAGATGGGCATCCAGAGTAAACACGGTGATAAGATTGTATTGAAGATGAACTCTGTGTATGCACAATGAAACAGATGATGCAATTTGGATTGGCTCTTGTTCATTGTGCTTGTGAGGTCTGGTTGGGATGAAGTAGCATTACTGCTTAATGAGACACAAAAACAGATGTTTTTGTGATAAAAGGGTTATAGTGTGTACGAAGGCTGGGGAAACTTTCAATGTGGAGATTCTCAATCGGGAGTAAATTCTAAATTTTGATACCACAGAATAAAATGGAAGTGATAGAGAATATCGCGGCTCATTTGCTCGTTTAGTTTAATGCCTCAATCAATTTAGTGGCAGCCTTTTCAAAATGGCCAATCATATTTCCTTCACTTGAAACATACAAGCCAAGAAATTATGGTTGGTGACACGAGCTGATGAATAATCAATGCGTTCATTTGATAGTCCTTTGGCCAGGATTTACGGGGAGAAGTTGAGCCATTTAAAATGAAGTACTGAGGAACGTCACACCAATGCAATAAGCATTCCTCCACGAATATTGCCATCAGCAGTGATATCTAGGTTATAGTCCTTTTAATAGAGCAAAACTTCAGCCATTTATCTATATCTACATCTGATTAAAATACGAATGACGCCAGTCATAAAATATCTCCAGCAATACTGCCAAAGTGGAGGCGACCTTAAAATAACTTTGAGAAAGCTGCCAATAGGTTAGATGTTGGGCGGGATTCTCCTCTTGGAGGGAGAATAGCGGCAGGGAATGGGGCCTCTTACCTGCCCCTCTGACCATGCTGTTAACCCCTAACTCATTTTCTTGGGTCAGTGGTCATTCAGCATGCAGGGCGGGCTCTTGGTGCAGGAGCCATGGCTCAGTTGGTAGCACTCTCGCCTCTGAGTCAGAAGGTTGTGGGTTAAAGCCCCACACCAGAGACTTGAGCATAAGATCCAGGCTGACGCTTCTGTGCAGTCCTGAGGGAGTGCTGCACTGTCAGATGGAACCTTAAACTGGCCCCATCTGCCCTCGAAGGTGGACGTAAAAGATCCCATGGCACTATTTGAAGAGTGGGGAGTTCTCCCAGGACACCCTGCTCTTCTTTGAAATAGTGTCATAGAACTCAATCTGATTCGGTGCGGTGAGAATGTCTGAAAGATAGGGGAGATTTTAATCCTACCCAGCTGGCGGAAGCTGCCAGAAACCGGGCGCTTAGGCAGTTAAAATCGCCAACCCTGGAACAGCTTCTAAATACTAAAGTATCCCCACTAAATTCCATTTATCCTCTCCAAACTCCCCATTCTCTCCTCTCAAGGGTCCCATTTCACATTTAAGCATATGGGATCCTGGGCTTCATAAATTGCGTTCTCCAAGGCAACCTTAGAAACACACGACAACGCAAAATCATCGAGCAGAAACTGATAGCCAAGTTCCGCACTCATGAAGACGGTCTCAATCGGGATCTTGGGTTTATGTCACGATACATGACGTGATCCGGACTCGAGTCGTCGTTAGCTTGTTCACAGATGTGATTCCCAGTAAAAAAGTAAAAATTTTCCCAGTAAAAAAGTAAAATTTTAAAGCTTTTCGTTTTACATACAGACGGCAGCTTTTGACACGTTAGAACCCCTGCGACTACACCTCATTGTCTCAGTTGTATCTTGCTATGTCTTTGATGTGGTACCTTCCTGGCTGACTTAATTAACTTTATCACACCTCGGCAGATAGTCAGGATGATTTAATTTAGTGGTCTGCAATTGTAAGGTACACATGCTTTGTTTTCTATCTATATATGCTTTGGCGATTCTGTATCTAATTTACTTCACCTGAGGAAGGAGCAATCGATAGCTCCGAAAGCTTGTGATTTCAAATAAAGCTGTTGGACTATAACCTGGTGTTGTGCGACCTCTCAATTTCATAAATAGAGGCATAGGGCTCGATTTTGCCAAGCACGAGGAGGCGAGTTTGGAGGCGTGTGAGGTGGTAAAATCGCAAAAAAATGGCAGGCGGGCCCGATCCCGCCTCCATCCCGCCTCCGAGCAATTTTCCCACATACGTGTTTTCTGACCCCGTTTCCATCCCACCTCCACGAGGCGGGATAGGCCCTTAAGGCCCTTAACAACCAGTTAATTGCGTCTATTATCCCATTTTGAGAGGCCTTTCCGATTTTTAGACATTTCTCCCATCCTCCACGCCTCCTCTGGAACACGGCAGGTAATCCTGGCGGCCTCACAATTGGATTGCTTACTAACAGCTGCAGCTCCACCATTACAAAGGAGTTTTCACCAATGATCATTTGCAGGTGACAGAACTTTGTTGTCTCAGGTCTGGGCGAACTTTTAGCAGGCCTACTCATTGTTGTGGAAGTTTGGAGCCTGACACCCATCTCCAGTGTGACCTCCTGGGAAACCCCTCTCCCCACCTTGACTGAGCGCTTCCTCAACTGAGGCATATACCAGAAGCATGGCGACTATTCAATTCCTTTCCTCCTGAACATCAGATTCGGACGAAGACCAGCCGCGGCAGCAGCAGAACCATGAACAACAGCAGCACCAACAGCAGGAGCATCAACAGGAGCGCCAAGCTGCTAGTCACCCACCTGAAGCTGCACAGGCCAGAAGGCACCAGCGTGCGACAACATTGCTGCTGGGATGCAAGGGACACACTCATCTTGGCCAGATTTGGTGAGCCTGCACAATCAAACACTTTTGTCTCGCACCTTCTTACCAGAGCATCGACAATGGACAAGAACCAGCGGATTCCAATCACTCTGATAACCATACTGACAATTGCAAGGTGCCCTAAGCCCTCAATGTGAAAGTCCCATTTGCGAAATGACACAGGCCACAACTTCAACCGTTTGCCATCAAATCTGTTTATAATACAATGACAATGATGGCTGGTCCAAATACAAAACATCTGTAGCACTTTCTCTTACTACTGTTCGGACCTCGAGAATTATGAATTAGCTTAACAATGACACACAAGGATGCGATCAATAAAATTGGTCTTTTAATCAGACTATAGTTCAAAATTCAAGTGTACATAGAAGCACCTTTGGCAATAAATTCAAAGAACTCTCGGCAATAAATATGCCTGCAGCTTATCAATTCAAAGTATATAAAAATGCCCCTTTAATGATTCAAACATACATAAAAGTACCCCCTTTAACAACATCTAAGCCCATGTCCGACTTTCGTACATACTCCTTCATTTCTGGGTGATCGGTCAAGGGAAACTGTAAGTCGAAACATGAACTGGCCAGCTTTCTCACTTCAATCTTCCTCCTGCTCTGTCTTCTGTGTTCTCCTTCTTATCTCTGAAAACTCCCACCACTGGGTTATAAGGCCTCGTTGATCGTAAATTACTCTCTGCCTCCCTTGGATAGGTCTGTTCCACTCCAAACCTTCCCTGATTGGAGTTCCATCCGCATGACACGTTCCTGTTCCTGTGAGATGTATCTTCTCCCCTTCTTGTCCAGGTGGCCTCTCAAACAAAGAACACACACTGACCACCATTGTGTGTCTTCACAAACAAAGACCACCTGCTGATTTCTTACATTTTAAATCCGTCCGTTATCATCTTACAATTCGTTCACAATTTCCATCTCCACACGGTAGCAGCGGTTTTATTACACTTTTCAGAATCTTACAGTCCTCCCTTAAATGTCTCTCATGTTTATTCAGGTGCAGACATTTCACCAGAGTTGGAGCAGTATGTATTCCAATCGGACATAGTGTAGGGGGTGGTGGGTTTGTCGGCCTTTTACAATGGCCTTGACGGTTGGAATCGTCCCACTCCCTGGTTCTGGAGCTTGGAATTATTTGGGGGATGTGATAGATGTAGGCAGACAATTGTTTGGTGCAAGAACAAATATTTTATTTAGAAATCGCACACCACATGAATTAACTAAACAAAACCGCCTACGCAACGGGTACAGAGGTTATGCAGTGAGAGGAAAAAAACCAAAACGAAATAAAACCACCTCCCACCACTACACTAACTAAGTTAAGCTCTGAAATTACAGGGACTACGCTCACCAAAGGATTTCTCCACAGTTTAGACCAGTTGCACACTGCTTTCTCTCTCCTCAATCTTGTGGACTCCTTGGCTCGTTGCGGTGTCTTCGGTATTAGCACTGGTCGACATTTTGATGGTAAACAAGTTTTTCCTAGAGTCAGCGCTGGATGATGGTTGCTCTTTCAGTGACTCCGAGGCTTCTTGTTAGGTTTTCTTGTTGCGTTGCTGTAACCTCGTGTGGTAAGTTAGATGTTTCAAAGCCAGAGTCAAAAAGCCCAGAGTCCAAGTGCCTTTCCAGCCTGTTCTCGGGTACGTTTCTTCTGCTCCGGTGTGCTGCTGCTGCTGCTGCCGGCACTCTCTCCCTTCAGCCCGTCTGTTCAGGTACTCTTTAGCTACTAGCAAGACCCCAGTTATACCTGAGAGGCTGCTTAAACTTTTGCGCCAAAACTCGGGTGCACAATTGATTTTAGATGACTCCCTTTTGTGCGATTTCGGCAGGCTGATCAACTCTGATGTGATCCCTTTGTGAGAATTTTGGTGGGCTGATTGGGCATGAGCATGATACAAGATTCCCAAAGATGTTGGGGTTTTTGAATGGTGCTGTTAGAATGTAATCAGGTCTTGATACTGTCCATTGTGTGTTTTGCTGATGCCAGGGTTTTTCTGGATAGCCGTTTTAAGAACCATTAAAATATGTATGTCTCTGGGTCCCTGGTAAGTGGGCTTTTGTCAGACTGCTAATGTCTCCCTGGGGGCCTGCCTCCCAGGTAGGTTAGCAGCCCTATAAGGATTCCCATTTTCCTGTGCAGACCTGGCATATAATTTAAAGTGTCCAAACTCAATCCAATAGGCCCTAGTTTAGACCAAAGGTGCCTGATAGTGAGATATTTCTGTCCACATTTCTCCTCCAAGAGGTCCAACACAGTCCCCTTTTAAATTCCAGACACATGTCCATTAAGTAAGGTGTCCCGGAATTTTGTAAATCCTGCAATAGTCCACTTTTATCCCCTATAATATAGTATCTATACCCCATTTCACATTATTAAAGCTAATTCTGTAACAGTCCCCTCGTATGCCCCAATTGTCTTCCCTTGTTCTTTCTTTGGTTACATCTTGCCCACATTCCCCACTCCCACATGGGAATGATCACACACATTAGCTGTAACCGTAACAGAGCTTGTGAGCACAGTCTTACCCATGGAGCTAAGTCTATACGATTAAATCCCAAATCCCACCAAGAAGTCACCTCGTTCGTTAACGAGGTTATTATTCTGGCATTAGCATCATTCCTCCCTTTTAATACTGAGAATGTCCTTCCCACTTCTCCAATCCGTTTCACAAACTCAGTGAGATTTTCATTTATCCAAGGTAACCCATATCCAAAAATGGACATGTATTTCCCCAAATCATTTATCTCGGTTGATGCCTTAACATGCATCGGATTCTGATCCATTAAAGGCAGAATAGTCCTGTTCTCGATTTTTACCATCCTTTTAGGTTTAATACACACAGTACTGTTAGATACCAGACATATTGATAATAACCTCCCTTGCATCTAATACAACATCAAGTAACATTGACAACTCACTCGGAACCAAAACCAATCCGTTAATTGGAGCAGAGAATGGGGTGGGGCACTCTTCACTCCCCTCATCGAGTGGCACTGGTTTCTCTTTCGCCTTGAATTGAATGGCTTCTTTGGACTGATCAGGACATTGAATATCATAATGATTTTTAATTTGAGGATCAGCATGGGAGAAATTTCTGCTTACACACATAATCACTGTGTGATTACTTGACCAGAAATTTGTCCAACAGTAACTTGTCCCATCAATTAACGGGGTAACTACGATTCCTCTTTCCTTCCTCAATCTCAGGTTATTTGTGGTCTCACCCGGTGCAAACCGGAGTTCTAGGATTGTCCCGTTTGGAGTGGTCTCATTTGAGCATTTTAAACAAATCCTTTGCCCCTCATGCACCCTCTGCTCCGTTACCCTCACTGTCCAATTATGACATGTTATAGTTTGATTTTTAATTGTTATATTCTTCTCATTTACAACAGAAAACCCTGTATCCAGTGAGGTTATGGTTCCATTGGTGCTGTTTCCGAGCTGCTGTGATTCCTGATATAGTTCAATCCCATCCACCACGAGCATCAAAGCGCTCAATGTGTATAGGAGTTTCCCCATCCTGGAGCTGGTAATCTCGCACCATCAACACTCATCTGGCCCCCTGCTTAAAAGAAAAAACAGACAATCCATTGCGGCTTTCCTAAGAGCCAAATGGGTTAATTCGTCAATCCTCTCAAATTTAAAACTTAAAAATTTAACAATGCCCAAAATATTTACAAAACCCACATCTGCTTGTGGAGTTAAAAACAGAGTTCACAGCTGCTTGTGAAAAGAGTTAACTTCTTTCTTTTGCATTTCCAAAAGAAGACAAACACAGATATCAATCCGCGTCAGGTTTGGCCACACAACTTCACAGCTTTCAAGTAAATCTTTACTTTTGCAAAGTCTTGTACCTTTAAAATGAGATATCCTAAACATTTTGTGAAGCAACTCCACACAATAGCATTTCCTTTTTTTTTCCTGGTCCCCCATACTTGCAATTAGTCAAAAATTTCCAAAAATTGTTTATGTGTTTTTGCCACATATCCGGAACTAGTAGCTTCCACACAAATTTACACCAACCAGAATTTCACCGTGGCCACAATAAAAGTCTGGTTTTAATAGGTTCATTAACCTCATAACTCCAATTTAATCCAGATCAACTTCTTAAACTAACCAATATCACTTGAAAAAGAAAGGAAGAAGCCACAGCTACATTAACAAAGAAACAATCACCCATGCCTTGTAAACATTCAAATTCATTTTCCTCCAGGCACATTGGCAAATGTAACTTCAAGGCTGAAGCTTATCTTTTGTAAAACAATTAACAAACTTAAATTGAAATCAATCAACAAACTTAAAACAGCAACAACAGAAAACGCTGGAAAAACTCAGCAGGCCAGGCAACATCCGTGGAGAGAGAAACAGAGTTAACGTTTCAGGTCGAAACCCTTCGTCAGAACTTAAAACAGCACACGCTTGTCCATCGTTCAAGACAAGTCTTCAAAGGGTTAAAACAGCTTTTAGCTCTCAGTACAGAAAAGTGGGTGGCGCTGAAACAAACACACCAGACACTTTCTTTCAAAGACAGAAAACTACCACACTTTTAACACACACTTTCACATAAACTGAGATTTCAACATTCTTTTCTGATCCTTTAACTCAGCAAACCTTGTGTTTTACTTGTTTTGGATAGAAACTAATAGCTTTGTGTCGGTAAAACTTTAATTTTTTTCCTTTTTCCTTTTCTTAAATTGCCTCCACAACTTCTTCTCCCAGTCATATCTCACTTGCGGTTGCATCATGCAGCTCCAACCATCCCCTTTATTTCCCTTTGGGATTACCCGCACCTCTCCTGATTTATCCTCTTCTGCTGCGCCCCACAAACAATCATTATGCCGGTCCACGATCACATTGTGGGCCAGCCTCCAATCAGAGCCGAGCACCCCATGCCTTTCCGATTCCCAATTCATAAGAACACATTCCCACTTCGATTCTAGTCCCCCTACCTTAACTTTTAAAGGTCTTGATACCGCCCCTGCCTTTTGGTTGCCCGTGAAACCGGCTAACATGTATGGTGTTCCTGACGACCATGGGGAACTATCAGGACATTCTGAGTGAATCATGGTGCTTGAGTATCCAATAGACACGTCCCGTTTGTATGTTCTACTTCTACTTTCACACATGGTCATCACCAATTGTCGTACCTGAGGGGACACAGGTACTCGGGCTGGGCGCGGCCCCTTCATTGTGATCATAGTGGTGTATCTCTTCCTTCTGCAGCATCCACCTTCCCAGTGACCCCTAGTTGTTTCAGGGCTTCCACTAAGGCCAGCACCGCCTGATCGGTTACGGTTGCCTTTGTCTGCTCTGTAGGCTTTGTAATTGGTTCTTCATTTCTATCTTATAGAGTCATAGTCATAGATTTATACAGCACAGAAAGAGGCCCTTTGGCCCATCGTGTCCGCGCCGGCCATCAAGCCCTGTCTATTCTAATCCCATTTTCCAGCACTTGGTCCGTAGCCTTGTATGCTATGGCGTTTCAAGTGCTCATCTAAATGCTTCTTGAATGTTGTGAGGGTTCCTGCCACTACCACCCTTTCAGGCAGTGAGTTCCAGATTCCAACCACCCTCTGGGTGAAAAAGTTTTTCCTCAAATCCCCTCTAAACCTCCTGCCCTTAACCTTGAAACTATGCCCCCTGGTTATTGACCCCTCTACTAAGGGGAAAAGTTCCTTTCTATCTACCCTATCTATGCCCCTCATGATTTTGTACACCTCAATCAGGTCCCCCCTCAGCCTTCTCTGCTCTAAGGAAAACAACCCCTTCCTAGGATCCTACCATTCATTGTGTATTCCCTTGCCTTGTTAGTCCTCCCAAAATGCATCACATCACACTTTTCAGGGTTAAATTCCATTTCCCACTGTTCTGCCAATCTGACCAACCCATCTATATCGTCCTGTAGCCTAAGGCTTCCCTCCTCGCTATTTACCTCTCCACCAATTTTCGTGTCATCTGCGAACTTACTGATCATACCTCCTACATTCATATCTAAATCATTAATGTACACTACAAACAGCAAAGGACCCAGCACCGATCCCTGCGGTACACCACTGGACACAGGCTTCCAGTCACAAAAACAACCTTCGGCCATCACCCTCTGCCTCCTGCCACTAAGCCAATTTTGGATCCAATGTGCCAAATTGCCCTGATCCCATGGGCTCTTACCTTCTTGACCAGTCTCCCATGCGGGACTTTGTCAAAAGCCTACTGAAGTCCATGTAGACTACATCAACTGCACTACCCTCATCCACACACCTAGTCACCCCCTCGAAAAATTCAATCAAATTGGTTAGACATGATCTCCCCCTGACAAAGCCATGCTAACTATCCTTGATTAATCCTTGCCTCTCCAAGTGAAGACTAATTCTGTACCTCAGAATTTTTTCCAATAATTTCCCTACCACTGATGTTAGGCTCACTGGCCTGTAATTCCCTGGTTTATCCCTACTACCCTTCTTGAATAATGGTACTACGTTAGCTGTCTTCCAGACCTCTGGCACCTCAACTGTGGCCAGAGAGGTTCTGAAAATTTGTGTCAGAGCCCTGCAATCTCCTCCCTTGCCTCGCACAGCAGCCTGGGATACATCTCGTCTGGGCCTGGGGATTTATCCACTTTTAAGCCCGCTAAAACCGCTAGTACCTCCTCCCTCTCAATACTAATTTGTTCAAGTATATCACAATCCCCCTGCCTGATTTCTATGCCTACATCGTCCTTCTCCATAGTGAACACAGATGCAAAATATTCATTTAAAACCTCACCTACATCTTCCGGCTCTACACACAGCTTGCCATTTTGGTCCCTAATGGGCCCTACTCTTTCCCTGGTTATCCTCTTGCCCTTAATATACTTATAAAACACCTTGGGATTTTCCTTTATTTTGCCCGGCAGTATTTTTTCATGCCCCCTCTTCGCTCTCCTAAATTCTTTTTTAAGTACCCCCCTGCACTTTCTATACTCCTCTAGGGCTTCCACTGTTTTTAGTCCTTTGTATCTGCCAAAAGCCTCCCTTTTTTTCCTTGACATCCAGGGTTCCCTGGGCTTGTTGGTCACACCCTTGACCTTTACGGGAACATATTGCCGTTGTACTCTCTCTATTTCCTTTCTGAAAGACTCCCACTCCTCTGATGTGGATTTTCCTACAAGTAGCTGATCCCAGTCCACTTTGGCCAGATCCTGCCTTATCATATTAAAATCGGCCTTCCCCAATTTAGAACCTTTATTTCCGGTCCATCTTTGTCCTTTTCCATGACTACCTTAAATCTCACCGAATTATGGTCACTGTCACCAAAATGCTGTCCTACTGACACTTCTACCACTTGCCCGGCTACATTCCCTAGAATTAGGTCCAGTACCGCCCCCTCTCTTGTAGGACTTCCTACATGCTGGCTCAAAAAGCTCTCCTGGATGCACTTTAAGAATTCCGCACCCTCTAAGCCTTTCACACTCTGACTATCCCAGTTAATATTGGGGAAGTTGATATCCCCTACTATTATTACCCTATTATTTCTACACTTCTCTGAGATTTGCCTACATATCTGTTCCTCTATCTCCCCCTGACTGTTTGGGGGCCTATAGTACACTCCCAGCAAAGTGCTTGCCCCCTTTTTGTTTTTAAGTTTTTACCCATATGGCCTCATTAGAGGAACCTGCTAAGATATCATCCCGACGATAGCAAAATACTGCGGATGCTGGAAATCCGAAATAACAACAGAAAACGCTGGAAAAACTCAGCAGGCCAGGCAGCATCCGTGGAGAGAGAAAAAGATATCATCCCTCCTTACTGCAGTAATTGTCTCCATGATTAATATTGCGACACCCCCTCCTCTTTTACATCCCGCTCTGTCTCGCCTGAAGATTCTATACCCCGGAATATTGAGCTGCCAGTCTTGCCCCTCCCTCAACCATATCTCTGTGATAGCAACAATATCATACTCCCATGTGTTCATCAACACCTTCAATTCATCTGCCTCACTCGTAAGACTCCTTGCATTAAAATAAATGCCATCCAGCCTTGCCATACTCCCTTGTGCCATTACATATTTGCTCTGTCTTCCAGGCTGACTTGTTTTTTCCTCTATATTTGGCTGTGCATCACCCCCTATTATAGCTCCACTCCGTATCCCATCCCCCTGCCAAGTTAGTTTAAACCCCCCGCAACAGTACTAGCAAACCTCCCCGCAAGGATGTTGGTCCCGTTCCAGTTCAGGTGCAACCTGTCCGACTTGTACAGGTCCCACCTTCCCCAGAAGCAGACCCAGTGATCCAGGAAACTAAAGCCTTCCCTCCTGCACCAACTCTTTAGCCACGCATTCATCTGCTCTCTCCTCCTATTCCTATACTCACTAGCACATGGCACCGGGAGTAATCCAGAGATTACAACCTTTGAGGTCCTGCTTTTTAATCTGCTACCTAGCTCCCTAAATTCTTGTTGCAGGCCATCATCCCTCTTTCTACCTATGTCGTTGGTACCAATGTGAACCACGACCTCTGACTGTTCGCCTTCCCCCTTCAGAATGCCTTGCAGCCGTTCAGTGACATCCTTGACCCTGGCACCAGGGAGGCAACATACCATCCTGGAGTCACGTCTGCGGCCACAGAAACGTCTATCTGTTCCCCTTACGATAGAATCCCCTATCATTATTGCTCTCCCACTCTTTTTCCTCCCCTCCTGTGCAGCTGAGCCACATGTAGTGCCACGGACTTGGCTATTGCTGCATTCCCCTGAGAAACCATCTCCCCCAGCAGTATCCAAAACGGAAAATCTGTTGGAGAGGGAGATGGACCCAGGGGACTCCTGCACTACCTTCCTAGTTCTTTTAGTCTGTCTGGTGGTCACCCATTCCCTGTCTGCCTGTGCACTCTTAACCTGCGGTGTGACCACCTCGTTAAACGTGCTATCCACGAAGATCTCAGCTTCGCAGATGCTCCACAGTGACTCCAGCCGCAGCTCCAGCTCCGAAACGCGGATTTCGAGTAGCTGCAGCTGGAGACATTTCCTGCACATGTGTTCGCCCTGGACACCGAAAGTGTCCCTGACTTCCCACATAGCACAGGAGGAGCACTCCACGCTGCCGAGCTGCCCTGCCATGTCCTAACCTTAACTAACTCCCTTTACTTCCTTTAAATTAAAGAATATTAAATACACTAGGGACCTTACTTTACTTTAAACTTACTCTAAACTAGAGACCTTACTTTTACTTCAACAACTGGACTGTAGAATAATCACCAGGTCCTACTTACCAATCAGCTCCTTCCCTGGTTGTGACGTCACTTTAGCGGTTTCGCAGTTGTGGTTGTTTGACCATTCCCGCCATCGGACTCTTTCCCAACTCGCAACACTCCTCTGCCGCGCTCCTTTATGGCCGCTCTGCCTTCTCTCAGGTCCCGCTGCCGCTCCCACACAGGTCTGCCTCCTCCGGCCTTCTGCAGTCTCTAATAAAATGTCCCTTTCCTCCACAATTAAAGCATCGCTTATCCTCCTTAGGGGGGTAATCTCCTTCCTGTTTCCATCCCCTTGTCTCACACACCTTATCCTTTTGTCTCGACTTAATTAGGCCCCCCTCTACTTCTTCCTGTCTTTCTCTTTCAAAAGCTAGGGTCATTTTCCGCAAGGTTTGTACCTCAGTCTGGTTGCCTTGTGGGTCATTCCATGCTTCTGTCACTGCTCTAATATGTGGCAGGCTATTGGCGATTAATGCTCGCAGCCAATGATTCAGGGGCCCTGCTGCAAGGTTAGCTCTAACAAGTATCCCTCCACAGGCCGTGTTATATAACGGCCACAACCTTTCTGCATAACTTTCGGGGCTCTCCCCGGGTCTTTGCTTAGTTTTGCCCACCTGTCGGTCATCCTCTGGGGTGGCGAACCTGTGCAGGCTCGCCAACAGTCTGCTGCTCCTGTGGCTGTGCAGGGGCTGAGATGCCGATCTCAGTTGGGTGGGGACTCTGGTGGGGCTCTGACCGAGGGCTCTGCAGTGGCATGGTCGTGTGAGCGCTTGGAGAGGAGCCCCCACTTCCTTGTTCTCTGCCACCAACATCCCTCTCATGGGTCAGCCCCACTTCAGAGCTAGCAAGTGGCTTGACAGCACCTTGCTGCACTTCAGGAGGGCCATGAGGACCCGTTTCTGCACTGGAAGTCCTACTCCAGAGGATGTTCATGAAGGTCTGGTTTGTATGCTCAATGGCTGGCCATCGCTCCTCAAGAGATGTCATACTATTCTGAAAAATGACCATGTTTTCCATACCCTGGCGACTAAGCTCCTCCATGGCCGTAGCCATCCTCTCCTCTACTGTAGCCATCCTCTCCTCTACAGTAGCCAGCCTTACCACGGAGTTAGCCATCCTTTCCACGGAGGTTGCCATCCTTTCCATGGTGATGCGTTCATGCGCCAATGCCTCCACAAAGGCTCTGCTCATGTTCGCGATGGACTCCTCCATTCGCTCCACACTTGCAGCGACCCTGGAGACAAAACCTGCCAAAGACTCCTGCACCTGTTCCTGGAGTTCCAGCACCGCTCTCCTTCTGGATGGACCCGGAGGCACAGGGTTGACATGCAGCTGAGCCGAGCTGGCAGAGTCCTGCGCCCTCCGACGAGGACTCTCCACTGCTGATCCTGTCTCCACCATCTGCTGATGCTCACTTGTGAGCTGTGATACACCAGGTGCCAACACTACTCTATCTCGCGAAGGTCCCACCGAGGTGTGAGTGTCTGCGCTGGTGCTGGGTGCACTGAATTCTGCTGACGCTGCGCACTCAGAGGTTGCAGCTTCCTTTGAGGAGTCTGGAAGCTCAGGCTCTTCCTCCTGGACAGTGGGGATGGGGGCTTTCGATGGTCCTGTGGGGGAGTAAAGGAAAGAGTTAGAGATGTGAGGTCAAGGTTACATGCACATTGAATAGTGCAGATGATCATAAGTCAATCTGTTAGAGCATCAGATTCATTAGCAGTGACTCATGCAATGTCAATGAGAGAGATGCCAAACTATTCTGTCACCAGCTTGCTGTGATGTGCCCGTCTGTCCGTCCCCCACTTAGGAATCGTCCTCGATCCCGGCGATTTCCAGAGCTGCCTCCTCCCAGGCGGTGAGCTGGGCTACTGAGGGTGGCCCTACTCCTGTCTTGGCTCTTTCCCACTTATTGTGGGCTCTCTTTTCCTGCAATAAGGGACACAAGTGGAGTTTGAGTGAGAATGAAGGAGTGAGTGTAGAGAATCCATAGCATAGCTGCTTAGAAGGAGACAAAGGACCCTCCCTGTGTGTTGTAAGTTGTTGTCATTGCATCACAGCGATAGAGAGTGTGAGGGCTGCATGGTCGAATAGTTAAGTGAATGTGACCATAGAGAGAGAGGGAATGGGTAAGGGTGCAGGGATGTAAGTGTCAAGTGGGATGTTGAGAAAGAGGTTGGCAAAGCAGAGTGCTGGTGAGGAGAGGCGATGGGGATCAGATTGAGGGAAAGTCATACTCACTTTTCCTGTGCGGTGAGGGTCATGAAACCTCTTCCTGCATTGCAGCCAGGTTCTGCGGCTCTTTGATATGGAGTTGACCTCCTCGGTCACTTGCAGCCACACAGCTTTAGTCTGCTGGGGTGGCTTTTTTCTCCCTGAGGAAAGGAAAAGCACCTCCTTATTAGATCTTGCTCCCTGCACCAGAGCTTGGAGGGAGGGCTCATCAAACCGAGGTGCACACTTTTGCTTGCTGGTGGACATGGTCGGTAAATGAAATCCTTCATACAATTTCAAAAGCGTTTCCAGTCTCCAGAGGAAGCAAGGCTGCTTGCCGGTCTTAAATCCAGCAGCATTGATGACATCATCGGAGGCGACTTTCTGTATGAAAAGACCCATTGGGCCAGGGGTTCCCACACGTTGGAAATCAATTGCCTAATTAGGGCAAAAGTGCAATTTTTCAACACTTCACTTCGGAGTCGGGGTCCTGACACGAATCCCACCTGACACGCCCCAGCCCGCCCACACTGGCAAAATCCAGCCCATAGAGTACAAAAGCAAGGAAGTTATGATGAACCTTTATAAAACACTGGTTTGGCCTCAACTGGAATATTGTGTCCAATTCTGGGCACCGCACTTTAGGAAGGATCTGAAGGCCTTAGAGAGGGTGCAGAAAAGATTTACGAGAATGATTCCAGGGATGAGGGACTTCAGTTACGTGGATAGACTAGAGAAGCTGGGGTTGTTCTCCTTAGAGCAGAGAAGATTGAGAGGAAATTTGATAGAGGTGTTCAAAATCATGAGGGGTCTAGACAGAGTAAATAGAGGAAAACTGTTCCCATTGGCAGAAGGGTCGAGAACCAGAGGACACAGATTTAAGGTGATTGGCAAAAGGACCAAAGGCGACATGAGGAAAAACTTTTTTATGCAGCGAGTGGTTAGGATCTGGAATGCACTGCCTGAAAGGGTGGTGGAGACACTCAATCACGGCTTTCAAAGTGGAGTTGGATAAGTATCTGAAGGAAAAAAATTTGCAGGGCTACGGGGAAAGGGCGGGGGAGTGGGACTAGCTGAAGTCCTCTTGCAGAGAGCCACACGGGCTCAACGGGCCTAATGGCCTCCTTCTGTGCGGTAACCATCCTATGATTCTATAATTTAACAATTCTCTTCTTACTGATATATTTATAGAATTTTTTAATGCACTATTTTACTGTTTTAATATTTTTTGAGATTTTCTCCTTATACTCACTCCTTGCTTTCCTTATCCCTCTCTTACTCTCTTATATTCTGTCTTATTTCTATCATACCTATAGGCCTATATGCCCTCCTCTTCAATTTTAGTTTATTTCTAACCATTTTATTTATCCATACCATCCTGAAACTTGAAGTAATCTCCATCTTTTAAAAAAATATAGTTATTCTGCAACTTTGTAATCTCTTTTTTCAAAATATCCCATTGTTGATCAAGAGTGCTATGTGTCACTTTCTCTCTCCACCTCAGCTAGCTCACTCCACATCTTTCCATCATCTGCACGTATTGCCATCTGATGCCCTTGTTTTTGCACTAACTTTTTCCCTTTTATATTTGGACCTTAAACAATGGGCCAGAAATTCGGCTTTCCGGCTTCCTGCGGGTGCAAGCATCGCACGCGTACTTGCCTACCGTGCCTGCCGTTGTGTTTTGGGCCCACGAGGACTTCGGCTCCTGGGCCTCCTCCAACTGCCGTCGTGCAGTGCTTGCGTGTCCCAGGGGCGCAGTTAGTTCAAAGAGTCCCCTGGGATCACGTGGGCCATGGAGAGCCAATCCTAGCAGGGCATTTTCATTCATAGATTTGACAGGAAGACCTGTCAAATCTATGAATTGAAATCGGCCCCAAAACCACACTTAAACTTCAAATACATTTTTTTTAAATCACATTTTTAAAATAACTATAAGTTAAATAAATTAACTGCTTTAAACAAAAATTTAAATTTTTGAAAAAATTAATTATACTTTTTAAGTGCTAAAAATAAACTTACCTTTCTTTAAAGTATCTAAAAAAGATAAACCTGTTGAAAAATTTTTTAAATTGTAATTAATTAACCACTTACCTTGTTAAAAACGGGTCTTGCACCTCCTTTTTAAAAGCGCAGCTTCTTCCATACTTACCTTCCCGTAGAAACCTGAAAAAAAACCTAAGTTTGCTGCATGCGCGCAGCCTCTCCCGCGCACGCGGTTCACCTCTGAACCCCTCCCTTCACGAGACCGGAAGTTCCGGTTTCCCGCGCATGCGCAGTGCATGCAGGAAACCGGCACTTCAAGTGGCCTTACGGGTGAGTACACAGCGCGTACTCACCCGACAAGCGCCAAATTTCTGGGCCATTATCACATTATGGTCACTGTTCCCAAGGTGCTCACCCACATTTAGGTCATCTATCTGATCTATTTCATTACTCATAACTAGATCTAGCAACACCTCTCCCTTGGTAGGCATACGGACATAGTGCTTGAGGAAGGAGTCCTGCACACGTTTTGGGAATGTCATTCCTTTTTCTCCATTTACTCCCCCCATCCCAATCAATAAGTGATACTTAAAATCTCCTAGAACAGTAATTTTGTTATTCTTACTCATTTCCCTGCTGTGTCTACAGATTTCTTCTTCCATTTCCCTTCCACAATTAGGGGGTCTATAGTACAATGCCACTACTGTAACAATTCCTCAGCAGACAGTCATTGTCATTCAAGCATCTTCCTTCACTGGAGAAAAACCAGCATGACTAATTTTTTTAATCTGTGTGTGTGGTACATCGTCTCTCCTCATCTTCCTTGACCTTTCCACCACAGTTAACACATTCAGTCCCCCTATCCTCCTCTGAAATCTTCCTCTGCAATTCACCTCCACGGCACTGTCATCTCCTGGTTCTGCCCATACCTCTGGCATTGCAGACATTGGGGGGAATTTTTCGGGGGGTCAGCGGGTGCGTTCGGTGGTGGGTCGGGTGGGAAAATGTTTATTTTTGACAGCGGGTCGGGACCCTGCTGTCAACCCGCCGTCACCCACCTTTTCTAGATATCGGGTCTGTCAGCGCTGAGCAGACCCGACACGCGGCAGCAGGGGAGGCAATTCAGGTCATTATGACTTTGTTAACAGCCTATTAAGAAGTATTTTGAGCTCATCTTTACATTTTACGAGGTCACCCACGGGGTCCACGCTGCTCGGGGATCACGTCAGGTAAGGAGTTCGGGAGTTGTATGACCATGGAATCATCTCATTACTTGACAGCTGCAAATATGCTATAAAAGCTCCCATCTCACAGCTGTTCACTTTCCAAGTTCAGAAGCTGTTGCTTACTGCATTTGGAAGACAGATTGAGCTTTATGCAGGTTGCAAGTATTTGGAGCAAACTCTCTATCCAGTGTCACCTCATTGGAACAACCTCGCTCATCATTGACAGATCGCTTCTGTCATCTCAACTTCACCTGCCATCTATTACATCAGAATGAGTACGGTTTATACATTCTCACCTTGGTCCTCAGAATCTGACCATGATCAGCCGCAACACCAGCAGAACCAGGCACACCAGCAGCACCAACAACAACACCAACCTTCTCCGTAATCAAATGACGCTGCACAGGACAGAGGTGTAAGATTCTCAAAATTCACAGATCCCCCAAAACTCGGAGAAAAACCCTAAAGAAAAGGACTTTGGACTCTTTTCTAACCACTTCAGGGTGATAAAATGTTTTGGGCCTAACAGAGGGAGATTCAAGGTCAAAAACCAAGATTTGGTATTTTAAAAAGGCATGTTTGGGCTTGTAAAGGTAAAGGCTGCAACAGGAGATGGGGTCAACCTCTGTAATAGACGGTTTGAGTATTGGAGTTAATCAAACTGTCTGGGGAATTGTTTAACGTCATTCAGCCCCTATCAGACAATTTACATTTTAACAATAGACCCACGGAAGAGCAGTCCCCACCCAAATTACAGGACCCATCCAAAACATGCATAAAACAAATCACCTAGCCCCACTCCATAGAAATCTCAGGCCCAGTCAGGAAACTCGAAACCTGAGCACAATGACTACAATCAGGTAAGAGCTCAACAGCTCATGGAACCATCCCGAAACCACTTCACACATTCATAAACAAGTTACTGTTAACGAGCCCGCCAAAATCTTACAATAAACCGGGACTGATTTGGCGCGCAGATTAGGAGGCCCCAATTAGTATAATTGAGGGCCTGTTTTCTCAAGAAGACAGTTCAACAGTTACACAGTTACAAGTTCTCTACAAGCTCTACAGTTCTCAGCAGTTCTCAGGAGTTCATCGAGTTTGAAGAAGTTCACAGTTCTAGAAGCAGGTCAACACACAAGAAGAGACCAGAGCAACAGTTCCAGTGACCATCAGACACCTCGCGGCAACAAAGGCCTTACGAAACAACCAACCGGGTAATATTGGGCCACCGCGACCAAAGAAAACCAACTCAGGAGAAAACCGAAGAATCGCAAGTTTTCCACTCTGCAATCTATTCCTGACTTACCCCTGGGTAAGATTTTTACTTAAAAAGACTCTAAACCCTATCTCTAACAGAAGAAAAGTGGGTACTCACCCGATAAATCCAATACGCACCCTACCGCATCAGCGGACTCGTAAAGACTGACCAGACACGCAGTCGAAGTCCTCTACCGCATCTGGGGTACGGCAGGCACCAACCAACACACCCAGCGAACCCCGAAACCGCGAACCAGCTCAACTGTCAAGGATTCGTTTGGTGAGCATTATCCCTGGTCCTCCAGAGCCCAACTTAACCAGTAAAGTGGGATTGGGAGGGGTGAGGTATTTTTCTACTGTCATTTCCCTCGTGTGTATCGAAGGGTTCCCCATTTTATTAGAGTGTTAAGATTGTTGTGTTATATTTTCTCTCTTGAATAAAGATCAAAGTTTCTTGCACCAAAACCAGTTGTCTGCTGCATTTTTTGTCACAACCCCCAAATAATTCCAAGGTCTAGAACCAAGGGTGTGGGAGCGATTCGAACCGTTCATAAGTCAGAGGTGTAGCTGACACACACCACCACCCCCTACAGAGGGCATCAGCACCCAACCACATTGCTGCCCGGGAGGCCAGGGATGGCCTCACCATGGCCAGATTTACTTCACTTGACCCTGTACACCCTGTCTGCCACATGATGTGCCAGATTGGCACCACCCCACACCAACAACATAAAGCATCCCTACAATGCCCAAGCCATTCCTTTCACACTCATCACCATTGCGGGGGGTACCGTTATGTCTCACCAATCACTACAACTCACTAAGACACTTCCAAAGGTGCACACAGATCTGTCCAAGAACACAAAGTGTTGAAAATAAAGGTTTCAATGTTTGACACCACATTAACAGAAACGTTACATGAACATTGCATAAAACACCCAAGTGCCTACCCTTGTGTGTTGTTAGTTAGTATGATTGGACTAGGATGAGGGTGAATGTGAGGGGTGGCTAGTGAGATGGGGAAGTGATAATGTAGATAGAGAGGGATGAGTGGAGGTGCAAGGTAAGTTGGTGTAAGTAAGGATGTGCAGGAGTAGGGTAGGGAAGGCAGAGTGATGGGGATGTGATGAGTGGCACAGCAGGATGAGGTTGAATGTGGCTTTGCAGTAATGTTTCATGATCTACTGAGATCATTAAAAGGTTTGCACCACTGCAGCCTGGTCCTCCTGACGACATCCCTGCTTGTGCCCTCCTGTGCAATGTGCAACCAGGCTGCGTTGGTCTCCTGGGGAGGTCTCTTCCGCCCATTGGAAGGGAAGAGAACCTCCCTGCATGCTGTGACTCCCTCCATATGGAGGGAGTCATGGGAGAGCCTTGGTGCAGCTGTTCACCTTTGTGCAGTGATCGTCAGTGTTTGCAGCACCTCAATGCTGCAGAACACTGACAGCACAACTGTCAAACTAAATTTGTGCATGGTCCCTTTAAGAAAACCGGCTGATGACGTGTCATCAAATGATGTCATCAGATCCGCTTCCTTCAATTGGCTGGCAAACGCGCTGGGCGGGCTTAATAAGCCAAATTAGGGGAAAATCATTTTGAACAACGGGCTGGAGCCAGCAACGGGATCGGGACCCACCACCAACGTCGCCCGCCACGGACCCGCCGAGGTAGGGAAAATCGCGGCCATCACATCACCTCTGATAACATCTCCTCCTCTGCTGGCATGATCACTTCCAGTGCATCCCAAGGCTCTACCCATAGTCCCATTTCCTTCGTCATTTACACGCTACCTCTTCCTGATGTCATCGAGAAGCATGGGCCCAATATGCACGAACATACATGGACAACACCAGCTCTATGTCTCCTACACTTCCATCGATTCAAAGGCTGTTGCTACACCTGGATGTTCAACATGGATGAGCAAACATTAAAGGATTTGATAGGGTAGATAGAGAGAAACTATTTCCTCTATTGGGTGAGTCCAGAAGCAGAAGGTGTGGTAACACAATACAGCTTCCTGTGACTCGAACTTTATTGCATCACTTCCTGTGATTAGTCCAGGATAAATACTGGACTGATCAGTTGGATCCTGGAGAGGCATAGAGTAAGACCTCTTTTGTATGTAGCACCTTTTTTAGTTGATTAAAGCTTACTTTAAGTTCACCACGCGTAAGGCTCATTCTTACGACAATTTAATCAACTTTGGAAAACTTTGCACTCAAACTTTTTGGACGAACTCGGAACTAAGGATCCAGGGAATCACCCATCATGGAAAACATCCTTAAACCATCGCGTCTTGATTTGGACCCAAACACCCCAGCAGCCGGTAAGGTGTGGAAACACTGGTATCGCACGTTTGACAATTTTCTGGAATATTGTAAGGCTGATGATGACTCAAAGTTGCGGATACTCATCAACTGTGTCACCCCGAATGTATTTCAGTATGTGGAGGAATGGGACAGTTACAAGGAGGCAATTCGGAAGCTTAAGAGACTATATACTAAGACACCGAATGAGGTCTATGCCAGACATCTACTTGCTACAGCCCAACAAGGGCCGGAGGAATCCATTGATAAATTCCTCCAAGAGCTTCGCAGACTTAGTATGGACTGTAACTTTCGGGCGGCCTCAGCTGAGCTGTACCGTGAAGAAATGATCCGTGATGCTTTCATCTGTGGGCTTGCCTCCCCATTTATACGCCAGCGTCTACTGGAAAGTAAGACACTTGAGCTTCAGAGAGCTTATGACATGGCTTGCTCTCTAGATCTGGCAAAAAGAAATACAGACCTTTATACAGTGCCCAGACCTCGGTCTACTGCCTTAACTACAGTCAGGCAATTTAAGAGGCCACAGGTGAACTCTATTAGGGAGGTCTTTATCCCTGACGATCAATCTGATGACTTCACTGATGAAGAGGATGATGACCCCACTGTGGCAGCCTCTTGGCAATCTAAGAAATGCTTCTTTTGTGGTGATGAGTTCCACCCTCGGAAATTCTGCCCTGCTCGCAATGCGTTTTGCAGTCATTGCAACAAAAAGGGTCATTTTGCAAAGGTTTGCCTATCAAGAGCCTCTACGAGGGCTTATCAAGCTAAGTCCTACCGAACTGCCCCGGTAAGGGCCTATCAAGATGTTCCGGCTAAAATCTATCGTGCTTCCTCTCGAAGAAACACACCTAGAGTTTCAGCCACTCTTTGTGCAACGACACCAATTACAGCTGCTTGTCCTCAGAACCTATTCCATGCAGCTACAAAAGCATCAATTAATGGACATACTTTAGATGCCTTAATTGACTCAGGTAGCACTGATAGTTTCATTAGGGAACAGATTGTTGCAGAGTTAAAGCTACATGTTTTCCCATCGGACCAGGCAGTTGCGATGGCTCAGTCATCACTTAATACCAGAATTTCTGGCTTTTGTAGGGTTGAAATAATACTTAATGGTCACAGGTATCCCTCCACCCGGCTTTTGGTGCTCAAGGACTTATGTAGTGATCTTATCTTAGGGCTGTATTTTCAAAAGCAGCATAAGAAGCTCACCATTGAGTTCGGCGGATCTAAACCTGAACTCACTATTTCTAATATACTACCTCGATTACCGTTCTGTGCATTGTCAGCAGCTTCACTGAATGAACCCTCACTGTTTTCCAGTATCCCTCCTCGATGCAAACCGATTATAATAAAGTCACGACGTTTCAGTCAGGAAGACCAGTCTTTTATTGCGGCTGAGATTTCTCGGCTTTTAGCAGAGGATATCATCGAGCCTTGTTCGTCGCCATGGCGCGCCCAGGTCATTATTGTTAAGAACCCTCTACAACCTCACAAGAAACGGCTGTGCATTGACTATTCACAGACCATCAATCAATATACGGACTTGGACGTATACCCATTGCCGCGCATCGATGATATGGTTAATAAATTGGCTGAGTACACGGTGTTCTCAACATATGATCTAAAAAGTGCCTATCATCAGGTACCCTTGAAGGTCTCAGACAAGCAGTATACGGCCTTTGAAGCCAATGGACGGCTGTATCAATTTCGTCGCCTCCCCTTTGGGGTCACTAATGGAGTGGCTGTCTTCCAGCGAGCAATGGATGACCTGGTCAAGCAGGAAGACTTGAAGGATACGTTTCCTTATCTGGACAATATTACTGTCGCAGGTCGCAATCCGCGGGAACATGACGCCAATCTCCAACGATTTTGGGATGCATTCCAGCACCGTAATTTGACATTAATTGCGGCAAAATCCATTGAGTCACAACCAACCATCAACATCCTTGGCTATTGTGTGGGCAATGGCATCATTAAACCTGACCCTGAAAGGCTTCGCCCACTCCAAGAACTCCCGCCACCTAAGAATCCGGCCTCCTTGCGCCGGGCCCTCGGCCTGTTTGCATACTATGCTAAATGGATTCCTAACTTCTCGGACCGAATCCAACCTCTACTGAAGGCCAGCACATTCCCACTAGACACAGCGGCTGTTGCAGCCTTTAACCTCCTGAAAAAACAGTTGGAGAAAGCGACTCTTCACTCCATCGATGAGAGTCTTCCTTTTGTCGTTGAGTGTGATGCCTCGGAGGTGGCGATCTCGGCCACTCTGAATCAGGAAGGTCGTCCGGTGGCATTTTTGTCCAGGACTTTTCAAGGGGCTGAGCTACATTATCCTCCAGTCGAGAAAGAAGCTACAGCCATCATAGAGGCAGTACGGAAGTGGAGTGACCTCCTAGCTCGCCAGCACTTTACCTTAATCACGGACCAGCGATCGGTCGCCTTCATGCTCGATAATCGAAAACGGACCAAAATTAAAAATAATAAAATCCAGCTTTGGCGGCTGGAATTGGCCTCTTTTGGTTACACCATCCACTATCGACCTGGCAAGGAGAATGTGGCTCCGGATACCCTCACACGAGCATTCTGCTCCACCATGGCACCCTCTACGCTCGTAGACATCCATGATGGGTTGTGTCATCCGGGCGTTACTCGCATGCTACACTTCGTGCGGTCCCAAAATCTCCCATTCTCTACCGGGGATGTAAAGAAGATGTGCTTGGACTGCAGAGTCTGTGCGGAATTGAAACCTCGGTTTTTCCGCCCCTCGGTGGTATACTCATACATGCGACCCAGCCAATGCAACGGCTTAGCATCGATTTTAAGGGGCCGTTGCCCTCTTCAACTCGCAACACTTATCTATTGACCATGGTCGATGAGTATTCCCGTTTTCCGTTTGCCTTTCCCTGCCCCAATATGCTGACGTCCACGGTTATCAGCTGCCTTGAGCAGGTATTTGCTTTCTGTGGCATGGCATCCTATGTTCATTCGGATCGGGGCCCTTCTTTTATGTCAGGAGAACTCAAGGCCTATCTCTCGGAACGGGGTATTGCTGCCAGCAAAACGACGCCTTATCATCCGGTCGGGAATGGGCAAGTCGAGCGTTTTAACGCTATCATCTGGAATGCGGTACGTCTGGCTTTGAGATCTCTGGGCCTACCCAACCAGCAATGGGAAGCAGTACTTCCAGACGCATTACACTCCACACGGTCCCTCCTTTCGACCGCCACAAATACGACGCCTCATGAACGGTTCTTCCGATTTCAGCGTCGCTCATCCTATGGGATATCTCTCCCGTCGTGGCTGACTGCACCGGGACCAGTGCTACTCCGAAGATATGTCCGGGCATCTAAGAATGACCCCCTGGTAGATGAGGTTGAGCTCACTGACGTCAACCCTACCTACGCCTATATTCGGTATCCTGATGGTCGGGAATCTACCGTGTCATTGCGGGATCTGGCTCCCTGCCCGCCGAAACATAGAGGGACACCAGGGGATGATATTGTACCAGGCACATCTCTGGGCTCGCCAGGTGCCTCATCACGATCTGGATCTGACGCCGGCTGGTACCTCACTCCAGCGTGCCGACCTGGGGCAGACTGACTATGAGCCCGTCGGGGCTCGCACGCGCAGCCACGATCCACCCTGTACCGTACGCTCGGAAACGGATCTGCCACAGCCCTGCCCGACACCCGTTCGGGCACCAGTACACAGTCAGGATCGTCCTGATCCCTCACAGAGCGGGCTGGATCACTCGGACTCTGGTCCACGGCCCGCGGCGGGTAAACGGGCTGGGGGCCCTCTACCGCTACGAGAACCCAAACGGGTGCGGCTCTCCCTCGTCCAGCGGCTACAAAATGGAGGGAGAATGTGGTAACACAATACAGCTTCCTGTGACTCGAACTTCATCCCGGCCTCCTAATCTTTTGTGGGGGGAGAATGTGGTAACACAATACAGCTTCCTGTGACTCGAACTTTATTGCATCACTTCCTGTGATTAGTCCAGGATAAATACTGGACTGATCAGTTGGATCCTGGAGAGGCATAGAGTAAGACCTCTTTTGTATGTAGCACCTTTTTTAGTTGATTAAAGCTTACTTTAAGTTCACCACGCGTAAGGCTCATTCTTACGACAGAAGGTTTTAAAGCTAGGCTGGTCAGGAGTGATGTCAGGAAGGGCTTCTTCATACAAAGGTTAGCAGAAATCTGAAACTCTTTCCCCTAAAAAGCTGTTGAGGCTGGGGATCAATTGAGAATTTCAAAACTGAGATTGGCAGATTTTTGTTAGGCAAGGGTATTAAGGGATATGAAATCAAGGCGGGTAGATGGAGTTAAGATACAGGTTCGAGGGGTTGAATGGCCTACTCCTGCTCCTGTATTCCTTTTTTCTCCAGCCTAATGTTTGCTCCTGTCAGCAGCTGCGTGCCTCTTCCCATCGTCACAATGTTGCTTGTCGCTGCCCCTAACTCTCCCCAATGCCAACAAAACTCGAGTCCATGCCTTTATCGCCTCAAGGCTCAACTTCTTCAACAACCTCTAAAGCTGAATACCCCGAGTGGACTCTTCACAAACTACAACTCGTTCACCTGTGCTCCCATCACTCTGTGTCCAGTGAATTCATTTCAAGATTCCCCTTCCTCACTTTAAAATCTCTCCGTGACCTCATTCCACCACCCCACCCCCCCCCCCCACCCCCGCTGCCCACCACCTCAGCCATCGTGTCCATCCATATGTGCCTGTACAGGCCTTCCACTCCTCTGATACTGGGCCAGTCTTTGTTTCTTCTGCTCCACCATTGTTTTTTCAGCCATTATGGTTCTGTCCTCAGAATCCCCTCCCAAGATCGTCCCACCGCCTTAAAACCCTTGTCTTCAAACATCTGCTTCTGCTCGGCATCTACTGATTTTCCTCTTCCACGTTAAGGTGCTTGAGACATCTTTGTTGAATTTGCCACTATTGCACCTAGACATTTGCGTGCCCTGCATGGCCCATATAACACTTTTAAAGGAAGTTCATTTGTTCTTGACGGGTTTATCTTTGAGTAGTTCCCCCCGTCCCCCAGTCTATGTTATTAAGCTTGGAGCGCATTTGACATTCCCAGCTGATCAAGGTATTAAGCCACACCACCATCACTATTTCAGTGCACAATTGACGCTAGTTTTTAAATGTGAGAGCTCCAACAGTTTCCTCTTGTTAGGCTGAATTTCATTCAGTTTGTGCCATAGCGTGAATGGGCTTGCTGCTCATTTCACAGTGAACTCTCCCTCACCCATATCGGCCGTGGCATGTTTCATTTACTCTGTCACAATAAAGAGGGGAGGAAGATGTATTAATGAAGCGCCTGAGGCATCACGACTTGTAATCTATTCTATATATGATGGCAGACCCGCAGCTCCCATCATGAATAAATGTTCCATCTGCAAGTGGAATTCAAATGGCGCAGAGCTGGAACATAGTTTGCTCTTTTTGCACCAGTTCAAGGACCAGACAAGACTGACTTAACCTCATTATCAATCAAACTCCTCACAACATTTATTCTGCAGAGTGTTTTGTGGCCAAACCCACCCCGTCCCCCGTCCCCCACCCTCCAAAACAATTAGGGGACGAATTTCCACAGAGCTTCTCAATATATTCGGATTATACTTAAAGAGGAAAATTTACAGAGCTATGGGGAAAATGCAGGGGGGTGGGACTAATGGGATAGCTCTTTTATAAAGCCAACACAGGCACAATGGGCCGAATGGCCTCCTTCTGTGCTGTAAGATTCTATGATTCTCCGTAGCTGCGGCGGAAACCCTGTTTACACGTGACGAACTCGCACTGAAGTGTTGGTGGTGAGTGGGAGACTCTCCAAGGAAATTTACTCCTTTAAAATTTTGATATTTTTTCTGCCGCTTTTCCCTGCAATTTGGAGCAAACATTTTTATGTATATGTAATTTTTTTTTGACATGTGTACTACTTCATGTTGAGGTTATTTTAGAGATTAAGATTGAGAAATAGTAAGGGAAACCATTTAACATGAAATAATTATTTATATTCTTTATTCTTTATTCATTATTTCTGTAGTTCAAAAAACATAAAATTGAAAGACTGCAAAAGGCTGAAAATGTGTCAGCACAAAGGCTGTGTGCAGCCTGCTTCTGGGCCTGGTCACACATTGTTTACATATAGATTCGCTTTATCACCCCAACTGGAGACTCCATTCTCTTTTTATGCCTTGCTAACCCAAACACTTGGGATCATAATATTTAGCAGGCCAGGGACATCTTGATAGGGACTGGTACCGAAAGTGGGTAAAGGGTTATGGAATGCAGATGCCTATGGAGTAGTGCAGCTGGAAACAGTATAAATGAGGTAAAATTGTAGGCATAGGGTGCGGGATGAAGAAAAGAGACATCTGGAAGGAGTAAATTGAGCTCAGCTGGCTGTAATGGACATTTCTTCTATGGAGGTATCCTATGTAACCTCGGTGTTGGTCGTGTGTATGTGTACAGGGGCTTGAGCACAAAATCTAGGTTGACACTCCAGTCCAGTACTGAGGTGAATTCAGGCCACGTCTGCCCTCTCAGGTGGTCATAAAAGATCCTATGGCACCATTTTGAAGAAGATGGCCAATATTTATCCTTCAACCATTATCTCCAAAACAGATTAACTGGTCATTGTCACATTACTGTTTGTGGGATCTTGCTGTGTGCAAATTGTCTGCCGCATTTCCTACAGTACAACAGTGACTGCACTTCAAAAGTACTTCATTGGCTATAAAGCTCTTTGCGATGTCCTGAAGTTGTGAAAGGTGCTATAGAAATCTAAGTCCTACAACCTTTGTCTATATACTGAAACAAAAACACATTCCTAACAGTCAGTGAATGTATCCCGCATAACTAGGTGCAAAACATCTATAGTGGTGGTGAATGATACGTGTTGTAGGTTTATTTATTATAGCAAGTTATACTTTGCCCCATTCCCGCGGTGTGCTTCGCTGCTCTCTGTAAATCTGGCAGGAGGCTGGCGGATCTCTCAGATAAGGCGTGAATGACCATTTCTCTTGGGATTCTGCGGTTCTCCCATTGAAGTTACGACAGGAGACCGGGAGAACCCCCCTGGAATTTCAGGTTCACTACTTTGCATAACAACTTGCACTTATACAGCACCTTTAATGCAGCAAACTATCCCAAGGTGGTTCTGAAGGGGGGATTGCACGGCAAACAGGAGTAAGGAAGAGGTGAGGGAAGGTGGCTGAAAGCCTGGTCAGAGAGTTGAGGAAGCCCTTGAAGGTGAGGAGAGGTGCAGCAAGACAGAAGGGTCTAGGGACAAAAGTTTAGCGTGCAAGGGCGTGATGGGTGAAGGCTCTTCCACCGATAGGCCAGAGTTGGAAGAGCAGAGGTTGTGACCTGGGACGTAGGGCTGAAGGAGGTTGCAGACAGGGTCAAGCAAGGCCTCGGAGGATTCTTCAATCAGTGCACTTGCGGATGGGGAGCGAGTGGTGGTCAGGGAGAATAGGGCTGAAAGGTGAGCAGGAATTTGAATGGGACAGGATGCAATCAGCGGCTAATCACTCCACTTCATCCTCCTTCATTGCATCTTCTTTCCATCCCAGGTTGAAGAATTAACCCCAAACCAGTTGTGTACTGGAGAATATGTGGGATACCCACTCCCATCACCTCAGAAGTTGGGACATAGTTGGATACTGGACCACTGCCGACAAGCTAAACTACCTGATGAGTTTTATTGACAGATTACACAATACACTGAAGCTAAAAGACAAAGCAAGATACCGAACAGTACTTTACTTACATAATAGAACCTGGAATCAGTTAACAGAAGGTTACTATATCCTTTTAAGAAAATCTCTTCTTACAATCTCTTGTCAGCAAATTCTAGGAAACACAGGGCACGAAATTCGGCACCTTAGCGCCGGCTGTTAAGGCCAGTTTCAGCAAAAAAATGGCGGCCGCTTCATTTCCGGCGTGGGCCGCGGCAGCCGCCATTTTGGGCTGGTCGGTAGCGCAGCCGTTGCCTGCGTTTGCCAAAAGAATGCTAATGAGGCAGATCGTGACGTGCAATGCTGATTTGGCGCATGATCTGCTATTTTAGACATCACCGCTCGACTGTACACCCTCTCCAAAGCACACACAGCTGAAGGTGTGTTCAGCTGCACAGTGGAGCCCTCACCAGCACGACTTAAAGGGTAACACGCAACTTTGAGGTAAGTTGCTTTTTGCCTTTGTACTGGTTCCTGTATAGTTTATTTGAGTAGTGGCTTGGTGTAAGACATTTAAAAAGTTGTTAAAGTGTGCAGGGAGTGCTGCTGGACGTTTGCAAGGCTTTGGCTCTTAAAGGAAGGTTCTCGGAGAACACCACTTGCTCCCAGTCCTGGGGGCTCTAGCTGCAGTCCCCCTTGGGCTGCAGCATGACATGGAGATGGAGTCGAGGCAGCAAAGGGGACAAGCTGCTCGCAGAGGGAGGAGGAGGAGGAAGAGGAGGAGGAGGAGGAAGTAGCAGAAGAGGACAAAGCAGAAGAGAAGGAAGCAGAAGAGGAGGAGAAGTAAGCGGAAGGAAGGAGGCAACCCAGACAGCCCCTTTCTGGCTGTGATATACGGGATCGAATCATCCGCCTGCGGTACCAGTGAACTCAACCCCAATTCCCCATTCAACATTAGTCCCACACCTTACCTTCCCTCTGTTACTGACCATCACAGTGTCCTCTTGGCCACAATGCTGAAATTAAAGCCACCACAAAGCAAACTTTCCAATTCAACTTTATCCACACATGCATCCAATATTACATCAAAAGATCAACTAATCACCCTTGTTCATTCCCTTAGTGACAGTCTTGCGAGTGCCTTTACCTATCCTAGTGCTCCTACTACCCCAATGGCTGCAGCATAGCTGGTGGAAGGCTGCTGACTTTCAGTGGGGGAGACTGCAGATGGCCTTGCAGGACGATCTTGAGCAACTGTGGGCCTAGAAGGCCCGGCTTCGGACTGCACCACCTCAGCATGGCAGCAGCAGACAGGACTGGCTGGCTGACAGGCAACAGCAAGGGCACTGGCGGAGTAGCAGGGGTGGGAGGACGACTGCTGTCATCCTGAGAGAGGACAGCAAGCTCGGCCTCCACGGATCCATTGCCACCCCTGGGACAGCGCCTCAGCAATCCTAGTAATCTGATGGAGTACAGACTGCTGGACTGCTGTGACACACTGCAAGCCCCTTTCAACACTCATAAACCCAGCCATGATGGCGACAGTCTGTGCTTGCGTGGTAGCAAGCTGAGCCTGCATGACCTCAGTCTGAGTTTCCATTGCAAAACTCAGATGTTGGGTGGCTTGTGTTTGAGCTGCAATGGAAGCTGAGACTTTGGCCATCAGACGCGGCATGATAGTTGGGTCCACAAGTGCGTTAATGGATCTGCCCAGCCCTTCCACACTGGAAAAGATGGGCTCCAAGCTCTGCCCAAAGCCCTATGCAAGGCTGGAGCTGGACTCCTCCATGCTTCTTGACATTGCACTCAAGCTTTCTGGCAGGCCTGCCAATGCACCAAGCATTTCATTGTGCATACCCATCAGCCTCCTTCTGTAGACATCCCCATCGAATTGTGGGATAATGGGGAAGTGGGATGTGAGAAGGAGGATAACATATGAGGATACCAGCATCTCGTATTCTTTCAGCCCGCCGCTGGCTACGGGCTCAGCCGTGCCCCTGCCAAGAATGGCCAGCTCCTTCTCCTCCAAAGGGGTGAGGTGATGCAGGTGAGCCTGTCCCCCGCTGGTTAAGGTCTGCTGGCGCCGGTTATGTGTTACCTTTTCCTGCAAGAGAAAGGGAAGTATGTCAGTGAGTGTGGTGCAATGTGTTTGGGTGATGTGGCTGTCTTTGTTAACTAACTGACAGTGTGTTCAGGGTGTGAGATGTGGGTGTGAGGCTTGCAGCAGTGGTAATATGTGTGGGTGAGGTGAAGCTATGAATGTGAGGTGTGCCTTGTGTTTGGTTGAGATTGTTCGTAGGTGAGGGATGGGGGTTTGTGCATTGAACAGTGTGCGAGGCTAGTGGTGCAGTTGGTAGGAGTCGGCTTTTGAAGATGCATTCACTGACCTTGACCACTCGTCTGAGGTCATTAAACTCCTTTGGGCACTGGAGCCATGGCCTGGGGCGACACTGCTGGCAGTGGCCACCTCGGCAATCTGGTCTCACACCATTCTTACAGTGTTTCTGGAGGGCCTCCTGGCCCCCTGTGGGTAGGGGACCTCTCTTTGAGAGTTCACCCCCTGCACAAAGGCCTCGAGTGCTACATCGAGACCCTGGGTGCCCTTTCCCTGGCCTATTGAGCCATTTTGGTTTGTGTTGAAGCAGTTTTTAAATTTTTGATCTCCAGAATGCAGCAAGACCCGGAGGACGTTCAGGCTTGGGCTGATAAGTGGCAAGTAACATTCGTGCCACACAAGTGCCAGGCAATGACTATCTCCAACAAGCGAGAGTCTAACCACCGCCCCTTGACATTCAACTGCATTACCATCGCCAAATCCCCCACCATCAACATCCCCATTGACCAGAAACTTAACTGGACCAGCCACATAAATACTGTGGCTACAGGAGCAGGTCAGAGGCTAGGTATTTTGCGGCGAGTGTCTCCCCTCCTGACTCCCCAAAGCCTTTCCACCATCTACAAGGCACACGTCAGGAGTGTGATGGAATACTCTCCACTTGCCTGGATGAGAGCAGCTCCAACAACACTCAAGATGCTCGACACAATCCAGGACAAAGCAGCCCGCTTGATTGGCACCCCATCCACCACCTTAAACATTCACTCCCAACACCACCAGCGTACCGTGGCTACAGTGTCTACCATCTATAAGATGCACTGCAGCAACTCGCCAAGGCTTCTTTGACAACACCTCCCAAACCTCTACCACCTAGAAGGACAAGGGCAGCAGGTGCATGGGAACACCATCACCTCCAAGTTCCACTCCAAGTTATATGCCATCCTGACTTGGAAATATATCGCCATTCCTTCATCATCGCTGGGTCAAAATCCTGAAACTCCCTCCCTAACACTGACTGCAGCGGTTCAAGAAGGTGGCTCACCACCACCTTCTCAAGGGCAATTAGGGATGGGCAATAAATGCTGGCCTTGCCAACGACGCCCACATCCCAGGAATGAATTAAAAAAAAAGGCAGCTCACCTTTAAGAGGTGCAGACTGCCTTTAAGAGGCGCAGGCTAGCTTTAAGTAAAGTCAGCCTAGCGCGAACATTGCAAACTTCGGCCCCCTGCTGAGCACACAGCCAGTCAGCACTGGGCTGTGCGTTGCAATCATGCAAAGTAGCAGGCAGCACAAATTTTACATGCTGCCTAAACTCCTTTCGATGGGCGCGGGCAGATCGTGCATCGCCATCCCCGCACCTGTTTTTGGGTCTAATCCAATTTCACCCCCATAGACTGTGCGGGATAAATTATGTGAGACTATTCTTTCCTACCCTATTGAGACCCTATTGGTGCCTGGCATGTAGTTGTGGCAAGATGAATAATGCAGCAGAGACCACAAGAGGGTTCCTGGATTATAACGGTATTCATTTTTTGATCTAGGAACACAACTGTTAAGGAAGATTTAATTAGGCATCAGCAAAGGTACCTTACTGTGTGTCAATGGAACCAATCCAAAATCACACTGTACAATGTATTTTCTAATAGCTTAGCAAAGCTGCCCGTATCCAGTAGATGCTTCCATTCAACCCAATCTGCCAAGCTGCATTCAGTAACATTTGAAACAAACTGTTTCATCCATCAGTAATTTTTCTCAATTGATTTCCAAACACAGGGCATTGCACCATGATGAACAGACTCTCTGTCTCTTGTCTTCCATTTGGAAAACCTACCAAAGAGTGATGTCCTCCATTTTGAACCTAGCTATGCTAAAGAAATGAAAAAAGATAGATATTTTTGTCTAAGGGACATTAGAAAGGAAGTGAAGCTTGGCAGTGAGGTGGTAATCTTCATGGACAAGGGGGCTTTTTAAGGAGCAGGTGGTAACAACAGTCTTGAAGCAGAGAGCAATGAGGAAAGGGAGTAGTTGGTGTTGGTGAGCACTGGGCTGAGGAGGATAGCTAAGTGAAATGAGTATGCTGTGGATCCGATGCAGGAGTTGAGACTCAGGACTGCGGGGGAGAAACAGGAGACTATTTTGGGGTTGGGGGCAGCGGGTCAGGAGGAGGAGATGACAGCTAAAGGAATAGTTTATTTTGGAGATGACAAAGTCCATTAGCTCCTCACATTTGGCATCAAAGGTGGAGTTGGAAGAGGCAAGGTTGGGCAAGGAGGTCAAAAAAGACAGTTCATGGTGGAGAAGTTTAGGGTTGACTCTGCCCTCTGGGATGATCCTTTACTAACTGGACTTGACCAAAAAGAGAGTGATGTGTATTGATTTCGATGGTCAACCTGGATCTGGTAGTAGAAACCAGGCTGGCTGCTCGCCAAGTGCACTCCTGCAACCTACAGATTTGAAGTCACAAAAGCGGGTGATGTGGTTGAGAACAGCAGGGTGGGACACTCAGAGGGGTCTGGTGGCCTGGTCAGTGATCAAGCCTTCAGATGCGGCAAGACCTCACGTGATGCCAAGGAGGTGGCCATTCCATATGGGTGGGGGAGTAAATGTATATGGCGATGTCAAGAGAGGAAAGTAAGGCTGAGTAGTTGGAGGGGAGAAAGACGAGGTACTTCAAGGGTAAGTTGGAAGTCGCTGAGGCTAAGTAGTCAGTCCACGCAAAGGTCAAGGCCATGAAGATTTTGGAGGGGAGTCCGGGTGGGAGGTAGAAAATCAGATGCTCAACTGAAGAAGATACCAGAGGAGTAAGGAGACAGACAGAAATGGAACACGGGGGAATTTTCCGGGGGCTCAGCGGGCACGATCGGTGGTGGGTCGGGTGGGAAAGTGTTTTTTGTCCCCAGCGGGTCAGGACCCCGCTGTGAACCCGCCGCCACGCGCCTTTACCAAATGTCAGGTCTGCCAGCGCTGAGCAGACCCGACACACAGCAGCGGGGGAGCCAATTGAAATCATTAGTGGCTTGTTTACAGCTACTTAACAATGCTTTTTCCCCAGCTTTTTGATTTTAACAGGTCACCCACCGGTTTCCCATTGTCCCTGGACCTCGTCAGTGAAGCTGAGGCGGGAGGTCAGTGGCCATTGAATCAGCTGATGAGTTGACAGCTTCAAATATCAAGTCAAAGCTCCCAGCTGATTCAGATATCTTCTCTTAGCCACTCGCTTCTCCAAACTGCACCTTTGTGCAGTGTTTGCAGCACCTCAATGCTGTAGAACACTGACAGCACAAATGCCCAAATAAATTTGCGCATGGTCCCTTTAAGGAAACCGGCTGATGACGCATCAACAAATGACATCATCAGATTCGCTTCCTTCAATTGGCCAGGAAACACGCTGGGCGGGCTTAACAAGCCCAATCAGGGGAAAGTCATTCTACACAGCGGGCTGGAGCCAGCAGCGAGGTCGGGACCCGCCACCGACGTCGCCCGCCACGGACCCGCCGAGGTTGGTAAAATCCAGCCCTTAGAGTTGAGAGCTAAGCTGCCACCATGATGTACTCATATAATCATAGAATGTTCCAGCACAGAAACAGGCCAATTCTGCACCAATGCTTTTCTCCACATGATCTAATCCCACGCTTCTGCTCATTCCTCATTTCCTTTAATGTTTCTCTTCTTCAAGCTCAGCGGAGGAGGTCTCAGTAAGCGGGAAGGACTCAACATCAGTGAGCTCAGTTTTGGTCAGACTACAGATGTAAATGGACCCTCAAGGATGAGGTTGTAGGGTCAAGGGCATCAAAAGTGGAAGCAAGGCATCTGTTGTACTAGTGATAACGCTAACTGAAACCACGTAACAACATAAATTAAGCACTCTTTTAAGTATAGTATTGTGCATACAAATGAATGTGTTAGTGCCAACATTAATGGTGTACCTCAATGTAAGTGTCGAATTCTTCAAATTGCCATGTTTGAATATAAATGAATGAATTAATGACAACACTACCTGGAATAATGTACCTTAAATTATCTTTGAACGATGATTATGATCTTACAATGGACTGTGTTTGTATATATTTTGCTTTGCTTTATGGAAAAGAATCCCTCTTAGCAATATAGGCCCTGATATTTACGGGGAGGAAGCATATTTGCATTCAGGAAACCCGGCAGAATGGGTTTCCTCAGGTCCTGCCGAAATTAACAGCAGGACCCGATTAACAATTTTCGTCTCCATTTCCCGGCCGCAGTGAGCCAGATTGAGAGGCTGGCGGGCTGGCGGGCGGGTAAGCCTTCGGCATCGGGCCGCAGCCGGGGAGTGGAGAGGACGGAGGGAGGGATCAGAGAGGCCGGGGAGGGAGGAAGATCGGAGGCTGGAGGGTGAGGGGGGAGATCTGGGGCTGGAGGTGGGGGAGATCGAAGGCCGACGGGGTGGAGATTGGAAGCCGGAGTGGGTGGGGCAGGGAGATCAGAGTCTGGTGCGGGGGGCGATCAGATGCTGGAGCGGGGGGGTTAATTGAAGGCTGGAGGGGGGTGAGATTGGAGGCCGGTGGGGTGGAGAGAGATTGGAGGCTGGAGGGGGAGGAGATTGGAAAGGCTGGGAGGGGGAGATTGGAGGCTGCAGCCGGGGAGCACAGAGGAGGGAGGGAGGGATCGGAAAGACCGGGGTGGGGTGGGGAGATTGGAAAGGTCGAGTCGATGGGAGATCGTGACTTGGGGTGGTGGAGGGTGGGGGGGCTGATCACCGGGGCGGGGGGAGGGGTGGTTATCCGATTGGTGGGCCGGGGGGGAAGCACTCCTGCTCCTCCTGGCTCACAAGCAGTGCTGGAAAGGCACTTACCTGCTGGATCCAGCAGTCTTCGCCTCCCTTTAGCTGCCGGGTTTCCCGAGGCATGGCAAACCCGGCCAGCCAGCGTAAAACTTACACTGGTGTTAAATCTGAGGCACGCAGCCTCATTAAAATATTTAAATGAGCAACCAGCCTCCTGGGAGTGGGTTGGTTGCCCGCCCCCGTTAAAACCGGCAGGTTTGAGACGGATTGGGTTCGGGTTTGAGATTTGTAACATTTTAACATCCCACCCAACCCAAACCGACCTGTATTTTGGGGGTTAAAATTTCCCCCATAGTGATGGGTGGAAGACTTCGAGGGAGGGAGGTGAGAGTGAGAAAGGGCTTTACTGAGGGAACTGGGACGTACGTGTTGGCAAAGGGCAGGCATTTTGCAGGGCAATATGGTGTGGACAGAAATTAGTCGACTCACGAAGTGGAGGGGAACAGAGAAGGGTGGAGAAGTAGAACGAGGGAGAGGAGGAGGCTGGAGAGGTATACTCCTGGAGAGCGAGGCGGGTGAGATGTGTGCCACGGAGAGGGGATGAGATAATTGCTGTCGCTATTTTGGGACAGCCAATGGAATGTGTCGCAGTGAAAGATCCCGAGGGTGGGGCAGGGGGGAAGCTTTGGGCCTGTTCAGGAAGGCCTCAAGCCTGAAAAAGTGACAAACAAGGGGTAGCCACCATGGGGGTGTGAGGGGGGCGGGGGGCGGTGGCGGCAGAGAGAAGTGGGAGTGTTAATGACCAAGACCCGGAGGGTCAGGAAATGGAGATGGGAGCAGAGTGGACTAGGATACAGCCACTAGAGAGCGAGCAGCTCAAATCCAGAGCAGCAGCCAAACTGCACTTGTGCAGAATGGTGGCTTTGTACGACACGCACAAACAGTGCAATGACCTAATCACGACTATAATAATACTGCTGAGCTAACCACAGCCATTCTTCTTGAATCAACAGCAATCTCTTCAACTTCAAAGGTAAACATTTTAATTTACCGGGTGTTGTTTTCTGTTCAGGAATTCTCAATGCTAAATGTAGTGTATTCACTCTGGAAATAGTCACTCTATCATAAAAGCTCCTTTGCAAACCAGAGAACAGTCGTGATGCAGCAGTTTGCACCCTCGGTCCATAGCTGCAACTTGTCTGGATTGGAAGGTTGAGCCTCTATTTTTTGCACTAACGGGAAACCACATGATCGGCTGAATCAGACGAGGAAATCCATTCTATTTAAAAGGGCCAGCTGATTACAGCATTTTTTCAAGTAACAAAAAAGAAAATTGAGGAGTGTTTTCACACCCTGTTTGCAGTTCCTTACAATTATTGATGTGGCAATAAACAGTAACAGCTCCAAATTGATTGCAGCTTCTCAGGGCGCTCTTTAGCTGAGAACTCCAGAGATCTGGGAATACTTTAATCTTCAGGAAACAAATGACCTCAGGCATTATTGGCTGACCTTTCTTTCAGCCTCTTTTGCGAGGTTTCTCCTGCAGTTTCCCCGTTTATACCTTAACAATTGAAAAAAAGAATAAATCTGGCGCTGAGTAAATATATAAATGTTGGCTTCAAAATATTAAAGAAATGCCTGTGAATGTTGGCCATGCAGTGCCCAAACTTTACGTGCAGGGAAACCCCAGCTGGTGAGCAGAAGTGAACGATGTCTGACGGCAAATCAGTCAGTCAGAAAGAACAGGAAGATCTGGGACAGGACAAACAGGTAATGTAACCGATCTGCCCGCATGTTTCACAGTCCTGGTCGAGTACAATGGCCTCATGTCTGCCATGTGGGTATTAGGAGGGCGGATGGGTTCAATGTTGCCCACAACTTTAGTGCCTTTATTTTCCCCATTCATTTTTAATTTGTTGCTTGCCCATCTCAGAGTGGAAACAGTCTCTGTATTTCTATTCTCTGTTGGGGTCCATTTCCAATCTAACGCTCTCATACGCTTCTCATATGATCATGGCTGATCTGTACCTCAACTCCATTTACTTTGATCCATATCCCTTGATAGCCTTACCTAACAAAAATCTATCGATCTCAGTCTCGAAAGCTCCAATTGACTCACAGCATCCACAGCTTTTTGGGGGAGAGAATTCCAGATTCCTGTTACCCATTATGTAAAAAAGTGCTTCCTGATTTCCTTCCTAAATGGCCGAGCTCTAATTTGAAGAATATGTCCCCTTGTTCATGATTCCCCCACCAGGGAGAACAGTTTCTCTGTACCTACCCTATTGATTACCTTTATCATTTTAATACCTTGATTAAATCAATCCTCAAATTGTTGCAATAATAATGGTGAGTTAACGGCGCCCGCCATTATTAGTGCATTAAAAAAAAAGCCAGCAATTTGTGGTGAGCAAGAGTTACATTGTGAGTTGCGAATTGTCACAAATTTGTGCTGCTCTACCGTTAGCCTCGCAAAAACAGCAGCCAACCTCCCCATGAGTTTAAAGAAATTGCTGCATTTGTGTCTGTTGAAATGAATTAAACTCACCACAGAAAGTTAGGGCTGCTACTTAACAGTGTAAGGACTCTTTTAAATACGTGATTTATGGTCCTGACATGAAATTCAACCTTGGTGGCCCAGAAAGGGAACAATTGAAACTGTGGAGTCTCACTCTTGCAGGTAGTAAATTGTTCCTAGAGGTATTTTAAATTTAAAGGTTTTTTTCTTACTTTCCCTTTTTTCTCCCTCTCTTAAGCCACTCTCTTTCTTTCCCTCTCTTTATTTCTCATTCTGTATCTAGTTTGACTCTAATTCACCCTATTTGCTTCTCTCTGTTTCTTTCTCTATCCTTAAATTAAATTGGTTAAGGAGATAAACCATTGGACCCGACGTTCAGGAGGTCCCAAATGCCTTGTTGACTTCGCATTTATCAGATCGCATTTCCAGCAATTTGCTGCGCAAATATAATGCGATCTAAAGGGTAAGGAAAGAAGTCCAATTAACAGCGATCCAGCAAATTCTGGGCCATTCTGTTTAATAACCATTTAGCTGTGTGATATGGCATTCTGCATAGTTGAATAAGAGAAAAGACTGAACGACACAATGCAACCCATGGGCCCTGATCCAGCAATGCAATTGTTCAACTGAGAGCTTGCATGCTTGAGGTGGTGCTGTTTATCGAGCTGTCAGTACTCCGATGGACTCATTTTGAACTTATCAGTGATCTAGTGTGAAGGAATATACTACATAACCTTTTTAGAAAACCATACTATATAGCCTTTTTAGAAAAATACACTATCTTATAAGAGAATTCTGGCCTTGTTGAAACAGGACAAGTTGTTGACCCTGAATAAATAACCTTATTGAAACAGAAGAATGGGATGGTTCCGAGTGACTGACCTTTTGGGAACAAAACAATGGTCAACCCTGGATATGTGATATAAATTAAACCTCATAAAGATGGCACATAAGATAAGGAACATCTGCCCCCGTAAAGATGACATATAAAATAAGGGACACCTGCCTTTCACACCTTTTTATATGGTGAACCCAGAATACCTGGAGATGCGGCAGATTCTGGAATATTACAAGCTGATGTGGCAGTAAAGAACTGCAGAGGTCAGCAGAAAGATGAATAGTGATAATTAACTTGTATCAGCAGAAACCTTAAAGGAAATACAACTGAAAAAGGGTATAAATATTGAAGTCTCAAATGGGATATCAGACTCGCTTTAATCGGGCAAAGCGATTCTCGACTACAAAGGCGGCTCTGTGGTCTTCCACTCTTTGTACCTCGGGGATCAAAGGTATTTTGATATTGATGGATATCCTGTATAGGAAACTTTAAGAACTATAATACTGTAGCGAAGTTAAGATTTAAAAGTAAGATTCTCTGTTAAAAATAAGATTGTATTTTTTATCTTTTTAGAACTGTTAATGTTGCGATTGACTGATTCACCAACTGTAAATTGCATGTCTTTTAATAAATCTCTATATATTTTTAGAATTGTCTCACATAAGTCTTCTGTATCAATAACTCGCAAACTCAATCTCTGTACACTCTTTGGTGGAGAGGTACATTCCTGAGGGGAGTTCTCCGGACCCTCATAATATCCGGGACGTTACAGTCTGGCTAAACTTATTAAAGGACGGTAACATTCTCGGGTTGTTCCTTTCCTTTAGGGAGAGATAGCCCAGACCTTTAGACCCATTTAAGCGTCTTAGGATTCAGCTACCTAAAACTTTAGTTGAAAGTGAACATCTGAGAAATACGCCTGATCTGGGATAGCCCCAAAGGGGCTAGGACTAGTAAATATCCTTTCACAAGTGTTGGCTGGCAGGACTAGCATTCACCTGGTTAACTCTTGTTGGACTGATAGTTCTAATACTCATACAGTCCTGTAGCAGTGTGAGATAAAAGTAACCCTTCCACACTTAATGATAGTTACTGCAGCAGCACCACGTGATTTAGAATTTCTTCTCATTCAACTCAAAAATGAAATGAGAGATAAATACATGCATTACAGTTTTGGATGTGGTTCTGGGATAAGGATGGGAGTGGAGGCATTCTTACAGCTGCAGCCATGAACTGAGATATTCCAGGGATTGAGGTCAGGAGCAAAGACATTCCTGGGTCAGATCCTGTCAACAGCAGGGTTGGTTCTGTATAATATGGCATGCCTGTATTATTTTAGTATTATCCATTACAAACTTGTGTATTAATAGTTCAATTTCTTCTCCTGTCATTTACCTCATGTATAATTCAAAAATGCATGGCTCATTCTGTTGTGTTGATTGTATGCAAAAAAATCTTAGCTACCTTCGAAGTATAAGGATTTCCAGAAATTTTATGTCAGTCCTTTTTCAGTGCCAGATAGGAACGAATTATTTCAGTGCACTTGCAGTCAATTGATTAAAATAATCCTGACCTGTCATGCATCCCCTCACCCCGGGCTGTGATTGCTCTTCATCAGACTAAGAAGGAAGACAGCATTCTGGGAGTCTTGTCTATAGAATGTTTGCACAGTGTGACCCCAGTGCATTGTGGGTGTCTTGTCTATAGAATGTTTGCACAGTGTGACCTAGTGCATTCTGGGAGTCTTGTCTATAGAATGTTTGCACAGTGTGACCTCGTGCATTCTGGGAGTCCCGTCAATAGACTGTTTGCACAGTGTGACCCTAGTGCATTGTGGGAGTCTTGTCTATAGAATGTTTGCAGTGTGACCGAGTGCATTCTGGGAGTTGTAATAGAGCCACTTGGTGGACTACAAATGCATATAATAATAAAGCCATGTGCAGTACAGATCTTACCAAAAGCCATGTTGTGCTGTTGTATATATATGCTGTGTCTCAAGATATCACAGAATTGGCGATGAGGATGCGATTGCAGATTCCCTAGCTGAAACTTTTGTTGGAGGATAATATCTCCAAGTTTGCAGATGACACAAAGCTGGGTGGGCATGTGTGCTGTGAGGAGGATGCAGAGAAACTCCAGTATGATTTGGACAGGTTGGGTGATTGGGCAGATGCATGGCAGATGCAATATAATGTCATTAATGCGAGGTTATCCACTTTGGTGGCAAAAACAGGAAGACAGATTATTATCTGAACGGCAATAGATTGGGAAAAGGGGAAGTGCAACGAGACCTGGGTGTCCTTGTGCACCAGTCGCTGAAGGTAAGCATGCAGGTGCAGCAGGCGGTTAAGAAGGCAAATGGTATGTTGGCCTTCATAGCGAGAGGATTCGAGTACAGGAGCAAGGATGTCTTGCTGCAGTTGTACAAGGCCTTGGTGAGACCACACCTTGAGTATTGTGTGCAGTTTTGGTCGCCTTATCTGAGGAAGGATGTTCTTGCCATGGAGGGAGTGCAGCGAAGATTCACCAGACTAATACCTGGGATGGCAGGAATGACATATGAAGAGAGATTGGGTCGATCAGGCTTATATTCGCTAGAGTTTAGAAGAATGAGAGGGGATCTCATTGAAACTTATAAAATTCTAACAGGACTAGACAGACTAGATGCAGGAAGGATGTTCCCGATGGCGGGGGAGTCCAGAACCAGGGGTCACAGTCTAAGGATAAGGGGTAAGCCAGTTAGGACTGAGATGAGGAGGAATTTCTTCACCCAGAGAGTGGTGAACCTGTGGAATTCTCTACCACAGAAGGCAGTTGAGGCCAATTCATTAAATATATTCAAGAAGGAGTTAGATATATTTCTTAAGGCTAAGGGGATCAAGGGACATGGGGAGAAAGCAGGGACAAGGTACTGAATTTGGATAATCAGCCATGATCGCATTGAATGGCGGAGCAGGCTCGAGGGGCCGAGTGGCCTACTCCTGCTCCTATCTTCTATGTTTCTATAATCCTGCCAACCGACGGAGCGACTGTTAGAGGTTCTTCGTTTTGCAGAAAAACTTAAAAATCCGAGGTAAATTTTGAGCACACGTGGCTGAACTGTTGACGTTGCCAGAGTCCAGGTGGCCATGCCTATGGGAATAGTAGGGCGCTTGGGTGAGTTCCATCATGACCGAGAGACATTCGGACCATATGTGGAGCGGCTAGAAATGTTCTTCACCGCGATTAGTATTGTTGAAGTCCCCGATGATGTAAACTGTAACCGGGCATTATCAGAAATGAAATGGGCTATTCTTTTGACTGAAGCAGGTCCCAAGATGTATGAAACCCTGAAAAATGTGCTTGTTCCCGCCAAGCTGAAGGACTCGCCACTGAAGGAGATCCTAACCAAGTTAGAACAGCACTACAGTCCTGAGACCATGCAAATTGCTGAAAGTTATCGTTTTGGAACACGTGATCAATTAAATGACGAGGTATCAGTGAGTACATTGTAGCTTTAAAAATGTTATCCATTCACTGTCATTTGGCAAACTTTCAGGACCGAGCTTTGCGTGACTGCTTTGTTTGTGGGTTGAAAAATGAATGTATCAGAAGTAAATTGTTCACAACCCCTAACTTGACTTTTGACTTAGCTTGTCAGATAGCTATGTCAATGGATATGGCCGACTGATACTCCCGAGAGTTCCGCACCATTTCCAGTCGTCAGACAGCTGAGGTGAATCGGCTGCAGGCTAAAAGTAAAAGGCAGTTGGGCCGCAAGGCCTCAGCAACTGGCCAAGGTAACAGTGCATTGAAGTCGTGCTATCGGTGCCTGGGACAACACATCGCTCAAAGCTGTCCATATGTGAGGGCAGAGTGTTTCTACTGCAAGAAAACTGGGCATCTTGCGAAGGCGTGCCGACAGAAGAGTAAACCGACTGGCAATGCTAGAAGTAGAAATCGCCAGACACTATATACCATTGAAGAGAAGCAGCAGGACGAGGCGTTTCTGGAGATTCACGTCATCAGAAGCACGAAGGTATCTAACAGCGATTTGTGAGGTATCGTCATCCAAGTAGATGTCGCAGGAACCAGGATACCCATGGAAATCAACACTGGTGCATCCGTGAGCATAGTACTGGAATCACTATATCGCGACAAGTTGCGTGATTATCGACTAGAGAAGTTGAAGGTAGAGCTACGAGGCTACTCAGGAGAGCAAATCCCTGTAGTAGGAAGTGTCACCATACCAGTGAAATACAAGGATCAGTGTCAGAGCTTGCCTCTCATAGTAGTGGCAGGAGACAAGCCTGACTTGATGGGTAGAAATTGGTTGGGATCACTGACGCTGGATTGGAATGAGATTTTTCGTGTGGAAGCAAAATTTGCATCGAAGGATGATGTCATCAAGCAGTATCCAAAGGTGTTCAGTGAAACGGGCAGTCCGATCCAAGACTTCAAGTCGAGTGTCAGAGTGCAGAAGGACACAAGACCAGTTTACTGCAAGCCACGTCCCGTACCATACGCACTCAAGGAGAAAGTTGAGCAAGAACTCAAAAGACTAGAAACTGAGAACATTATCTCTAAGGTAGATCTGAGTAATTGGGCTACACCCATTGTTGTTGTACCTAAGTCAGATGGTAAGGAAAGGCTGTGTGGTGATTATAAGGTAACCGTAAACCAGGTTCTAGAGTGTAATCTACCCAATACATTGCCAAATGTGGAAGATTTGTTCACCATGCTGACAGGTGGCCAGATCTTTTTGAAGTTAGATCTAACAAACGCCTACCTACAACTTGTAAATCCCAAGATGTCAGCAACATTCCTAATGGGACAATCAATGATCCGGAACAGCAGACAGAGGGAACCGCAGTGCTACAACCGAGGAAGAAAGAGTCAAATTGGACCCCTCCGGAGGGTCGCAGCCCTAAGCTTGACATGTATGCTCAAGCTGTCAGGAAACGCATCAACGCCAGATTCATCAGCCGTACTCACAAGACAGTCCCGAATGTCACCCGAGCACAACGCAACGCCATCCACGCACTCAAGACCAACCGCAACATCGTCATCAAACCAGCAGACAAAGGAGGAGCCATCGTCATACAGAACAGAATGGACTATTGCAAAGAAGCATACCGACAACTGGACAACCAGGAACACTACAGACAGCTACCCGCAGATCCGACCAAAGAACACACCCGCCAACTCAATAGACTGATCAAGACCTTCGATCCAGACCTTCAAAACATCCTACGCGCTCTCATCCCACGTACTCCCCGCGTAGGAGACTTTTACTGCCTCCCAAAGATACACAAAGCCAACACACCCGGACGTCCTATCGTATCAGGCAACGGAACCCTGTGTGAGAACCTCTCTGGGTACGTCGAGGGCATCCTGAAACCCATCGTACAGGGAACCCCCAGCTTCTGTCGCGACACTACAGACTTCTTGCAGAAACTCAGCACCCATGGACCAGTTGAACCAGGAACACTCCTCGTCACGATGGACGTATCGGCACTCTACACCAATATCCCCCACAATGATGGCATCGATGCGACAGCCTCAGTACTCAACACCAACAACAGCCAATCTCCGGACGCCATCCTACAACTCATCCGCTTCATCCTTGACCACAATGTCTTCACCTTCGACAACCATTTTTTTACCCAAACACACGGAACAGCCATGGGGACCAAATTCGCACCCCAATACGCCAACATCTTCATGCACAAGTTCGAGCAAGACTTCTTCGCTGCACAGGACCTCCAACCAACGCTGTACACCAGATACATCGACGACATCTTCTTCCTTTGGACCCACGGCGAAGGATCACTGAAAGGACTACACAATAGCATCAACAGGTTCCATCCCACCATCAAACTCACCATGGACTACTCCTCAGAATCGGTTTCATTCTTGGACACATGAAACTCCATCAAAGACGGACGCCTCAGCACTTCACTCTACCGCAAGCCCACAGACAACCTCACGATGCTCCACTTCTCCAGCTTCCACCCTAACCACGTTAAAGAAGCCATCCCCTATGGACAAGCCCTGCGAATACACAGGATCTGCTCAGACGAGGAGGAACGCGATGGACACCTACGGACACTGAAAGACGCCCTCGTAAGAACGGGATATGACGCTCGACTCGTCGATCGACAGTTCCGACGGGCCACAGCGAAAAACCGCATAGACCTCCTCAGAAGACGAACACGGGACACAACCAACAGAGTACCCTACGTCGTCCAGTACTTCCCCGGAGCGGAAAAACTACGCCATGTTCTTCGCAGCCTTCAACATGTCATCGATGACGATGAACACCTTGCTAAGGCCATCCCCACGCCTCCACTACTCGCCTTCAAGCAGCCGCCTAACCTCAAAAGTACCATCGTTCGCAGCAGATTACCCATCTTTCAGGAGAACAGCAACCACGACACCACACAACCCTGCCACGGCAACCTCTGCAAGACATGCCAAATCATGGACACAGATACCATCATCACACGTGAGGACACTACCCACCAGGTACACGGTACATACTCATGTGACTCGGCCAACGTTGTCTACCTGATACGTTGCAGTAAAGGATGCTCCAGAGCATGGTACATCGGCGAGACCATGCAGACACTGAGACAACGTATGAACGGACACCGCGCAACAATCGCCAGGCAGGAGGGTTGCCTCCCAGTCGGGGAACACTTCAGCAGCCAGGGGCATTCAGCCTCGGATCTGCGGGTAAGCGTTCTCCAAGGCGGCCTTCGGGATACACGACAGCGCAAAATCATAGAGCAGAAACTGATAGCCAAGTTCCGCACTCATGAGGATGGCCTCAATCGCGATATCGGGTTCATGTCACGATACAGAACGTGACTTGACATCATGGCCGGTCTTTCCAGGTGTTTTTTTTTTAAAAGACTAACACAAGAACCAACACAAATTGACAGGATATGCAGCCAGCAGGTGTTTTGACACGTTGGACCCCCTGGGACACATCTCATTGTCTTGGCTGTGCTCTTAGTGTGTCTTTGATGTAGGGAAAGATTTGAATAGATTTTCTCTGTGTTTATATTGTGAATTCTGGGAGATTCTCTCACTGCTACCCTACCTGAGGAAGGAGCGAACCGCTCCGAAAGCTTGTAAAATTAAATAAATCTGTTGGACTATAACCTGGTGTTGTGCGACTTCTCATTTTTACCTACAACTTGAGTTAGGTGAAGAGTCCAAGTCATGCTTGACTATAAATACTCACCGAGGCCTATATCAGTTCAATAGGCTACCATTTGGAGTGTCTTCTGCAACCCAAAATATTCCAGGGGGTGATGAATCAAATTTTGCAAGGGATTGAAGGGGTAGTGTGTTATTTGGATGACATACTCATTTCAGCACCAAACAGGCAAATCCATGATGAGGTGTTGAATGAAGTGCTCAAACGGCTAGAGAAGCACAGAATACGAGTGACAGCTCACAAGTGTGAGTTGTTTCAAAACTCAGTGGAGTACTTAGGGCACAGAGTAGACAAAGATGGTTTACATCCAACCAAGGGAAAGCTGGATGCAATCAGAAATGCACCCACTCCCAAGAATGTCTCTGAACTTCGATCATTTTTGGGTCTTTTGAATTATTCCTCCCAAACTTGGCTAAATTGTTACATCCACTGAATGAGCTGTTGAGAAAAGAGGTCCCTTGGAAGTGGTCAAAAGAATGCGACACAGCATTCAAAGAGTGTAAAAGCCAGTTAGTAGAGAGTACCATGTTAGTTCACTATCATGTATCTAAGGGGATCAAGCTAACGTGTGACGCCTCTCCGTACAGAGTTGGGGCAGTGATCTCTCATGTACTAGATAGTGGGGAGGAGAGACTAATTGCTTTTGCTTCACGCACGCTCAGTGTCAGTGAACGGAATTATGCGCCGATCGAAAGGGAAGCAAAGTCATTGATTTTTGTGGTCAAGAAGTTTCACAAATACTTGTTTAGTCGTAAGTTTACCATAGTTACTGACCAAAAGCCCCTGACAGCGATCCTCCATCCAAAGTCTCTAGTTCCAACCTTAGCTGCAGCCCGAATGCAGAGATGGGCTTTGATTTTGTCAGCGTATACGTATGACATTGAGTACAGACGATCAGCTGATCACAGTAATGCTGATGCTATTGTAAAGGAATGAGCCAAACCTATTCAGAAAAATACACCATCCTATGAACAGAATTCAGACTTTATTAAAATATGACAAACTGGGTTTAAAGATCTAAAAGCCTCAATGACACAAGGCTGTAAATACAGGCTTCTGAGATAAGATGAGTCACAAAGCTGTAAACACCATACAAGCTTTTGAAATGGGAAATGGTTATTGACACTGAGACAATGGCCTCATTGAAACAGAGGGTTGTAGGTTCCAAGAAGTCTGCAGTTTGGAACCAACACAATAGCTATACCCAGTTTAAAGTGTTAAAAACGAACACTTCGAACAGAAACACAGAACATTAAAAAACCATGTGCCTTTGTAAAAGTAACATCAAATGAAAGACAGGAAACATAAGTTTGTAATATAACCAACTAAGATGGCTGGGGAAACAATCAACTACTCGATTGAAGTGTTTTTGATTTACATATAGTAAAAGATACAAACAGAAGACTTTGTAAATATTACATCAATAGGTGTACCAAGCAATCACATTGTTTATGTATTGAACTTGGAACAGTTGGGAGACGCGAAGTCTGTAATACAAGCAGTTAAAGTAATTTAAGAATTCAATAGGAGACCTTCGTAAGAATGGCATCAAATAAAAAACTACTGTCAAATTGTTGTTTATGATAAGATATGAACACCTAAAGGTAGAGACAGAATTCTGCAAGTTAACAGCTGAACTGACTGTAAGATTAGAAAGAAGTCAACAGAAAGATGACTGGAGATAATTAGCTTACATCAACAGAAAACTTCAAAGAATATACCACTGTAAAAAGGGTATAAAATATAGAGCTTTCAGATAGAAAGTCAGAAGTCGCTGGAAGGGGCAAAGCGATTCTCAACTTCAGAGGCAGGCTCTGTAAGTTTTTAACTCTTTAAGTCTCGGGGATCAAAAGATACTTTTATTTGATTTTGGTGGATATTCTGGATAAGTAGAAAAGTGGAAATGTAACGAAGTTAAGATTTGCGAATAAGGATCTCTGATAAGAAATGTAAGCTATTTGTATTTTGAACTGTTAAAGTTGCGATTGAGTCAACAGCTGTTAGCTACATGTCGGTTCTTTAATAAATCTATATATTTTTCTGATGAAAGGTCATCGACCTGAAACGTTAACTCTCTTTCTCTCTCCACGGATGCTGCCTGGCCTGCTGAGTTTTTCCAGCGTTTTCTGTTGTTATTTCGGATTTCCAGCATCCGCAGTATTTTGCTATCGTATATATTTTTATAATTGTCTCACAGAGTACTTCTGTATCAAACTTGCAAACTCAATTTCTGTACACTCTTTTATGAGGAGTTGCAGAATTCTGGGGGGTTTTCCGGACCCTCATAATGTCCGGAAGGTTACATTCTAGTTAAACTTATTAAAAGTGCTATCTGGAGGACGGTAACATCTTCAAGTTGCTCCTTTCATTTAGGGAGAGATAGTTTGACCTTTAGACCCAATTAAGCGTCTCTAGGATTTGGCTATCTCTAACTTTAGTTGAAGGTGAACGTCTGGGGAATACGCCTGATCTGGGGTAGCCCGAAAAGGGCTAGGACTAGTAATTATCCCTTCACTATGTCCAGGTTGCCATCCCCATCACAAGTTACACCCAATAAGGAAGAAGTGTTCTATTTCTCATACATTGATGAGCTGCCAGTCACAGCTGAAGAGGTTGGTAGGGCAACCAAACGTGACCCAATTGTGTCAAAGGTGTATGATTACATAGCAAATGAATGGCCAAACCAGGTATCAGAGAAAGATATCCATCCATACTTCATTCGTAGGAATGAATTGTCAGTGAATAAAGATTGTATCATGTGGGGAGCAAGAGTGGTCATCCCAAATAGGTTCAGGTCTAAATTGTTAGGAGATCTTCGTGACCAGCAGTTGAGAATGTGATTGATCAAGAGTTTTGCACGCACTTACTTATGGTGGGCAGGTTTAGATAAAGAGATAGAGTACATAGTCAGTCAGTGTACAACATGTCAATCGGTGAGCAAAGAACCACCATCAGTAACATTACAGCCATGGAAATGGCCTCCCAGAGTGTGGCAAAGGTTACATGTAGATTTTGCTGAGCTAGAAGGACAGCAATTGTTCATAGTGATAGAAAGTCACTCGAAGTGGGTAGAGGTGATTCTGATGCGGATAATAACAACAAGCAAAACACGAGACAATGTATGAACGTTGTTTTCTTCAAATGGCATCCCAGAAGAAATTTTGTCTAATAATGGGCCACAATTTTGTTCAGAAGAATTCACGCAGTTTATGGGCAGAAACATACCAAAGTTCCACCGCATCACCCAGCTTCAAATGGTACAACAGGTCGCACAGTACAAATTGTCAAACGTACTCTCATGAAGCAAATGTTGAATCTAAATGGCAAATTTTCTGATTACCTATCAGAATACTCCTCATACCACTACTAGTAGAAAAACAGCAGGATGAGTTCTCAAACGACAGCCATGAACCAGGTTCTCATTGTTAAAGCCAAACGTGGCACAGTGTGACCCTAGTGCATTCTGAGATTCTTGTCTGTAGAGTGTTTGCACAGTGTGACCTAGTGCCTTCTGGGAGTCTTGTCTATAGAATGTTTGTACAGTGTGACCCTAGTGCATTCTGGGAGTCTTGTCTATAGAATGTTTGCACAGAGTGCCCCATGTGCATTCTGGGAGTCTTGTCTATAGAATGTTTGCACAGAGTGCCCCATGTGCATTCTGGGAGATTTGTCTATAGAATGTTTGCACAGTGTCACTCTAGTGCATTCTGGGAGATTTGTCTATAGAATGTTTGCACAGTGTGAACTACTGCATTTTGGGAGTCATTTCTAAACAATGTTTGCACAGTGTGACCTAGTGCCTTCTGGGAGTCTTGTCTATAGAATGTTTGCACAGAAAGGAGCAGCGGCAGCCATGGGAGTGGCGGAACTGCGAGGGAGGAGCGGCTGTGGGAGAAAATAAAGATCAGTGATTTTCAGGCCCAATCGAGCAGCGGCAGCCGTAGGAGTGGCGGCCATGCAAGGGGGCAGAGGCTGTTGGAGAAAATAAAGGTCGTGATTTTCAGGCCCAATCAAGCAGCGGCAGCAGCGGGAGCGGCGGCAGTATTCGAGAGTGACATCACAGTACAGAAAGTGATGCCGGCGCAGGGGAAGAAGCTGATTGGTGAGTAGTGGGTGAGTGCTTTTTTTTTTCTTCAATTTTAAGTTTATTTCTTTTAAGGTAGTTCATAGCTAAGGTAGTTCGGGAGAGCGAGAATCTGAGAGTTTAAATTTGAGGTAAGAGTTTTTAAATTAAAAGTATGGCAGGGGACCTCAGTCCCGTGCGTTGCACGGCCTGCAGCATGTGGGAATTCCTAGACGCTTCTTGCAGTCAGGATGACCACATGTGCAGTAAGTGCCAACGGTTTGGCCAACTTGAGATCCGGTTTTCGGAGCTCGAGCGTCAGCTGGAGGCACTGCGGTGTATCCGCGAGGCTGAGAGTTACGTGGACAGCACGTTTTTAGACGTGGTCACCCCACAGCTTAAAGTGCAGTCAGAGAGGGAATGGGTGACCACCAGTCAGAAGAAGGGTGGCAGGCAGGTAGTCAGGAAAGCCCCAGAGTGCATCTCACTCAACAACCGTTTTTCTGTGTTGGAAAACGGTGAAAGTGACGGTTTCTCTGGGGAGTGCAGCCAAAGCCAAGTTCACGGCACTGTGGGTGGCTCAGCTGCACAAGGGGGGAGGAGTAAGAGTGGAACGGCAATAGTGGTAAGAGACTCAATAGTGAGGGGTGCAGACAGATGTTTCTGCAGCCGCAGACGTGACTCCAGGATGGTATGTTGCCTCCCTGGTGCCAGGGTCAAGGATGTCACTGAACGGCTGCAGGGCATTCTGAAGGGGGAGAGCGAACAGTCAGAGGTCGTGGTTCACATTGGTACCAATGACATAGGTAGAAAGAGGGATGAGGTCCTGCAACAAGAATTTAGGGAGCTAGATAGCAGATTAAAACCAGGACCTCAAAGGTTGTAATCTCTGGATTACTCCCGGTACCACGTGCTAGTGAGTATAAGAATAGGAGGATAGAGCAGATGAATGTGTGGCTAAAGAGTTGGTGCAGGAGGGAGGGCTTTAGTTTCCTGGATCACTGGGTCTGCTTCTGGGGAAGGTGGGACCTGTACAAGTCGGACGGGTTGCACCTGAACCGGAACGGGACCAACATCCTTGCGGGGAGGTTTGCTAGTGCTGTTGGGGGGGGATAAACTAACTTGGCAGGGGGATGGGATACGGAGTGGAGCTATAGTAGGGGGTGATGCACAGCCAAATATAGAGGAAAAAACAAGTCAGTCTGGAAGGCAGAGCAAATATGTAATGGCACAAGGGAGTATGGCAAGGCTGGATGGCATTTATTTTAATACAAGGAGTCTTGCGAGTAAGGCAGATGAATTGAAGGTGTTGATGAACACATGGGAGTATGATATTGTTGCTATCACAGAGACATGGTTGAGGGAGGGGCAGGACTGGCAGCTCAATATTCCGGGGTATAGAATCTTCAGGCGAGACAGATGGGGGTGTAAAAGAGGAGGGGGTGTCGCAATATTAATTAAGGAGTCAATTACTGCAGTAAGGAGGGATGATATCTTAGCAGGTTCCTCTAATGAGGCCATATGGGTAGAACTTAAAAACAAAAAAGGGGCAAGCACTTTGCTGGGAGTGTACTATAGGCTCCCAAACAGTCAGGGGGAGATAGAAGAACAGATATGTAGGCAAATCTCAGAGAAGTGCAGAAATAATAGGGTAATAATAGTCAGGGATTTCAACTTCCCCAATATTAACTGGGATAGTCAGAGTGTGAAAGGCTTAGAGGGTGCGGAATTATTAAAGTGCATCCAGGAGAGCTTTTTGAGCCAGCATGTAGAAAGTCCTACAAGAGAGGGGGCGGTACTGGACCTAATTCTAGGGAATGTAGCCGGGTAAGTGGTAGAAGTGTCAGTAGGAGAGCATTTTGGTGTCAAGGGATATACAAGAATGGATTAGGAAAAAAAGGGAGGCTTTTGGCAGATACAAAGGACTAAAAACAGTGGAAGCCCTAGAGGAGTATAGAAAGTGCAGGGGGTACTTAAAAAAGAAATTAGGAGAGCGAAGAGGGGGCATGAAAAAACACTGGTGGGCAAAATAAAGGAAAATCCCAAGGTGTTTTATAAGTATATTAAGGGCAAGAGGATAACCAGGGAAAGAGTAGGGCCCATTAGGGACCAAAGTGGCAAGCTGTGTGTAGAGCCGGAAGATGTAGGTGAGGTTTTAAATGAATATTTTACATCTGTGTTCACTATGGAGAAGGACGATGTAGGCATAGAAATCAGGCAGGGGGATTGTGATATACTTGAACAAATTAGCATTGAGAGGGAGGAGGTACTAGCGGTTTTAGTGGGCTTAAAAGTGGATAAATCCCCAGGCCCAGATGAGATGTATCCCAAGCTGCTGTGTGAGGCAAGGGAGGAAATTGCAGGGGCTCTGGAGGACAGCTAACATATTACCATTATTCAAGAAGGGTGGTAGGGATAAACCAGGGAATTACAGGCCAGTGAGCCTAACATCAGTGGTAGGGAAATTATTGGAAAAAATTCTGAGGGACAGAATTAGTCTCCACTTGGAGAGGCAAGGATTAATCAAGGATAGTCAGCATGGCTTTGTCAGGGGAGATCATGTCTAACCAATTTGATTAAATTTTTCGAGGGGGTGACTAGGTGTGTGGATGAGGGTAGTGCAGTTGATGTAGTCTACATGGACTTCAGTAAGGCATTTGACAAAGTCCCGCATGGGAGACTGGTCAAGAAGGTAAGAGCCCATGGGATCCAGGGCAATTTGGCACACTGGATCTAAAATTGGCATAGTGGCAGGAGGCAGAGGGTGATGGTCAAAGGTTGGTTTTGTGACTGGAAGCCTGTGTCTAGTGGTGTACCGCAGGGATCAGTGCTGGGTCCTTTGATGTTTGTAGTGTACATTAATGATTTAGATATGAATGTAGGAGGTATGATCAGTAAGTTCGCAGATGACACGAAAATTGGTGGAGTGGTAAATAGCGAGGAGGGAAGCCTTAGGCTACAGGACGATATAGACGGGTTGGTTAGATGGGCAGAACAGTGACAAATAGAATTTAACCCTGAAAAGTGTGAGGTGATGCATTTTGGGAGGACCAGCAAGGCAAGGGAATACACAATGAATGGTAGGACCCTAGGAAGGACAGAGGATCAGAGGGACCTTGGTGTGCATGTACATAGATCCCTGAAGGCAGCAGGACAGGTAGATAAGGTGGTGAAGAAGGCATATGGGATACTTGCCTTCATTAGCCGAGGCATAGAATATAAGAGCAGGGAGGTTGTGATGGAGCTGTACAAAACGCTAGTTAGGCCACAGCTGGAATACTATGCGCAGTTCTGGTCGCCACACTATAGGAAGGATGTGATTGCATTTGAGAGGGTGCAGAGGAGATTCACCAGGATGTTACCTGGACTGGAGCGCTTCAGCTATGAAGAGAGACTGGACAGGCTGGGGTTGTTTTCCTTAGAGCAGAGAAGGCTGAGGGAGGACCTGATTGAGGTGTACAAAATTATGAGGGGCATAGATAGGGTAGATAGAAAGGAACTTTTCCCCTTAGTAGGAGGGGTCAATAACCAGGGGGCATAGTTTCAAGGTCAGGGGCAGGAGGTTTAGAGGAGATTTGAGGAAAAACTTTTTCACCCAGAGGGTGGTTGGAATCAGGAACTCAGTGCCTGAAAGCGTGGTAGAGGCAGGAACCCTCACAACATTCAAGAAGCATTTAGATGAGCACTTGAAATGCCATAGCATACAACGCTACGGACCAAGTGCTGGAAAATGGGATTAGAATAGATAGGGCTTGTTGGCCGGCGCGGACACGATGGGCCGAAGGGCCTCTTTCTGTGCTGTATAACTCTATGACCCTATGACTCTATGAGTGTGACTGGGTGCATTCTGGGAGTTGTGTCTATAGAATGTTTTAAGAGTGTGACATAGTGCATCCTGGGAGTCTGGTCTACAGAATTCTTCGTAGAATGTTTGCTAAGTGTGACCTGTGTGCATTCTGGGAGTCTTGTCTATAGAATGTTTGCACAGTGTGACCTATTGCATTCTTGGAGTCTTATCTATAGAATATTTGCACAGTGTGACACGTGCATTCTGAGAGTCTTATCTATAGAATGTTTCAACAGTGTGACATCGTGCATTCTGGGAGTCTGGTCGACAGAATTGTTTTTGGAATGTTTGCACAGTGTGATGCTAGTGCATTCTGGGAGCCTTGTCCATAGATTATTTGCACAGACTGCCCTAATGCATTTTGAGAGTTTTGTCTGTAGAATGTTTGCACAGTGTGACCCTTGTGCATTCTGGGAGTCGTGTCTATAGAATGTTTGCACAGCGTGACCAAGTACATTCAGGGAGTCTTCTCTATAGAATATTTGCAGTGTCACATAGTGCATTCTGGGAGTCTGGTCCTCAGAATGTTTGCACAGTGAGACCCGAGTGCATTCTGGGAATTTTGTCCGTAGAATGTTTGCACAGTGTGACCTATTGCATTATGGGAGTCTTGTTTATCAAATGTTTGCACTCTGTGACCGCGTGCTTTCTGGAAATCTTGTCTATAGAATGTTTGCACAGTGTGACCTAGAGCACCCTGGGAGTCTTGTCTATAGAATGTCTGCGCGGTGTTCCTAGTGCATTCTGGGAGTCTGTTCTCTAGAAGGTTTGCACAGTGTGACCTTGTGCATTCTGGGTGTCTTGTCTGTGGAGTGTTTGCACAGTGTGACCTAGGGCATTCTGGGAGTCTTGTTTAGAGAATGTTTACACAGCGTGTCCCTAGTTCTTTGTGGGAATCTTGTCTATAGAATGTTTGCACAGTGTGAACTACTGCACTCTGGGAGCCCTTGTCTAAAAAATAATTGCACAGGGTCACCTTATTGCTTTGTGGGAATCTTGTCAAGTGGATGTTTGCACAGTGTGATCCTATTGATTTCTGGGAGTCTTGTCTATGGAATGTTTGCACAGTGTGACCTAGTGCATTCTGGGAGTCTTGTCCATAGAATATTTGCACAATGTGACCTATTGCATTATGGGAGTCTTGTTTATAGAATGTTTGCACTGTGTGACCAAGTGCTTTCTGGGAGTCTTGTCTATAGAATGTTTGCACTCTGTAACCGAGTGCTTTCTGGGAGTCTTGTCTATAGAATGTTTACACACTGTGATCTAGAGCATCCTGGGAGTCTCATCTATAGAATGTTCTTACAGTGTCACCTAGTGCATTCTGGGAGTTTTGTCTGTAGAATGTTTGCACATTGTGACCTACTGCATTCTGGGAGTCTTCTTGGTCGAATGTTTGCACAGCGTGACCCTAGTACACTGTGGGAATCTTGTCTATAGAATGTTTGCAGTGTCAACTACTGGATTCTTGGAGTTTTGGCTAATGAATGTTTACGCAGTGTGACCTGAGTACATTCTGTGAGTCTTTATAAGCGTGTTTGCACATTGTGACCTAGTGCATTCTGGGAGTTTGTCTATAGAATGTTTGCACAGCGTGACCAACTGCATTCTGGGAGTTTTGTCCATAGAATATTTGCACAGTGTGACCGACTGCATTCTGGGAGTCTTGTCTATAGAATGTTTTACAGTGTGACCTAGAGCATTCTGGGAGTCTTGTGTATAGAATGTTTGCACAGTGTGATCTGGTGCATTCTGGGAGTTTTGTCCATAGAATATTTGCACAGTGTGACCGACTGCATTCTGGGAGTCTTGTCTATAGAATGTTTTACAGTGTGACCTAGTGCATTCTGGGAGGCTGTTCTATAGAATGCTTGCACAGTATGACCTAGTGCATTCTGGGAGTTCTGTCTATAGAATGTTTGCACGTTGTGACCCTGTGCATTCTGGGAGACTTGTCTGAAGAAAGTTTGCACAGTGTGACCTAGTGCATTGTGGGAAACTTGTCTGTAGAATGTTTGCACAGTATGACCTAGTGCATCCTGGGAGTCTTGTCTATAGACGTTGTGCACAGTGTGACCAAGTGCATTCTGGGTTCCTTGTCTGTAGCAAGTTTGCACAGTATGTCCTAGTGCATTCTGGGAGTCTGTTCGATAGAATGTTTGCACAGTATGTCCTAGTGCATTCTGGGAGTCTGTTCGATAGAATGTTTGCACAGTATGTCCTAGTGCATTCTGGGAGAGTTGTCTGTAGAAAGTTTGCACAGTGTGACCTAGTGCATTCTGGGAGTCTGGACCACAGAATGTTTCCACCCCTTGTCCCTAGTGCTTTGTGGGAGCCTTGTCTATAGAATGTTTGCACAGTGTGACCTTGTGCATTCTGGGAGGCTTTTCTATGGAATGTTTGCACATTGTGACCTAATGCATTCTGGGAATCTTGTCTATAGAATGCTTGCACAGCCTGACCCTAGTGCATTCTGGGAGCCTTGTCTATAGAATGTTTGCACAGTGTGACCCTGTGAATTCTGGGAGTATTGTTTTTGAATGTTTACACAGTGTGAACGAGTGCATTCTGGGAGTCTTTTCTTTCGACTGTTTTGTCTTGTCTATAGAATGTTTGTGCCGAATTACCCTGATGTATTCTGGGTAGTGTAGTCTGCTGCCTGGTTGAGTCTTTTCATTCCTGGGAGTACAGAAATAGCTATAGAAAGAAACAAAAGTCAGGTCGCAGACAGTTGAAAGAAGAGCAGGCCTCCAGGGGAAGCTTTTTTAGTGAAATTTCAAAACACAGAAAGGCAACTCTTTGGACCGATAATGACTTTGCTGCTAATTATTTATTTTAGTATTTATGCTTGTAACCTTTTTATATTATGGCCTCACGCCACTGAAAGAGCATTTTTTTTTGCACTTTGATGGATTTTTATTGGTGTCTCTTATTTCTGCCAGTTATTTTATTGGCAGATGTTTGCTGAAAGCTGACTCTTGATTGGTAAGTTTCATTCCCGCTGATACCTTCTGATTGGTACTTTTCATATGTGCTCCCTACCTTCTGATTGGTAAGTTCCGACTTGTTCAGTTCTAATTTATTTTGGTCTGTGATGTTTGAGTTAATTAAGTGCAAGGGTGGGACACTTTGCAGGTGTGATGCTTTGTAAGAGTGACGTCGTTCCCTGCGTGACTTTTATTTACATGGATTTAACTGTTCCAGGTTAATGATGCACTGGCCATTGAGTTTTTTAAATAATTCCAGTGGGAAGCTTCCAGAAGGTACAGAAATGAACTGTAAAATTGTTATATGTCCGTTTTGAGCAATCTCAGCAGCTGCTAACGAGGACAGGATCGTTATATTCAGGTAACTCTCTAATTGGCGGCAGTTAATCATGGGCCCAACTTCTTTGTTCTGTTTGATTGACATGCCACTGGTCCGATGCTGCTACGGGAGAGCGGGTGAAGCAGAAGATTCATTTGGGGTTTTTTTTGGTTGCTGGTAATCATGTGACCATGTTAAGAACAGTTCATCATTTTTAGAACTCTGAGCAGTATGACTAAAATGTCATTCGTTCCTGGTAACCATGCGACTATAACGAGGAGTGACATCTCAGAGTTTCAAATAACTTTTCTCGGGCTAAATATATACATGTTTTAAATTGTCCGTGAGCAATGTCACAGGAGATCATCCAGTATTACTAACACGAAGGAAGAGGCTATGATTGATGGAGGCCAATCATCTCAGCCCCAGGACATCGCTGCAGAAGTTCCACAGAGCAGTGTGCTAGGCCCAACCTTCTTCAACTGCTTCATCAATGATTTTTCCTCCATCGTAAGGTCAGAAGAGGGGATGTTCGCTGATGACTGCACAATGTTCAGTTCCATTCACAACTCCTCAGATAATGAAGTAGTCCATGCCCGCATGCAGCAAGATCTGGATGACATTCAGGCTTGGGCTGATAAGTGGCAACTAAATTTTGCACCACATAAGAGCCAGGCAATGACTATCTCCAACAAGAGAGAGTCTAACCACCGCCCTTTGACATTTAATGGCATTACCATCACTGAATCCCCCAACATCAACATCCTGGGTGTCAACATTGACTGGACCAGCCACATAAATACTGTGGCTGCAAGAGCAGGTCAGAGGCTGGGTATTCTGTGACGAGTGTCTCACCTCCTGACTCCCCAAAGCCTTTTCACCATCTGCAAGGCACAAGTCAGGAGTGTGATGGAATACTCTCCACTTGCCTGGATGAGTGCAGTTTCAACAGCACTCAAGAAGCTCGACACCATCCAAGACAAAGCAGCCCGCTTGATTGCACCCCATCCATCACCTTAAACATTCACTCCCTCCACCACTGGCACACTGTGGCTGCAGTGTGTATCATCTACAAGATGCACTGCAGCAACTCACCAAGGCTTCTTCGACAGCACCTCTCAAACCCGCGACCTCTACCACCTAGAAGGACAAGGGCAGCAGGCGCATGGGAACACCCCCACCTCCAAGTTCCCCTCCAAGTCACGCACCATCCTGACTTAGAAGTATATCGCCGTTCATTCGTCGTTGCTGGGTCAAAATCCTGGAACTCCCTCCCTAACAGCACTGTGGGAGCATCTTCACCACACGGACTGCAGTGGTTCAAGAAGGCAGCTCACCACAACCTCAAGGGCAATTAGGGATGGGCAATAAATGCTGGCCTTGCCAGTGATGCCCACATCCCATGAATGAATTTAAAAGAAACAAAAATGATGGCTGGCAGTGTATTTCAATAAAATAATGTAAGTTGTTTAACATCTACAACTCAATACAGCTCAACCCTTCAAAGTGTCCTCGGTATATTTGTTTCTGCATGTGTACTGGGCCTTGATTCATTGTACTTGGTTATGAGATGTTGACAGACATAAGATCATAAGAATTAGGAGCAGGAGTAGTCCATACGACCCCTCGAGCCTGCTCCGCCATTCAATAAGATCATGGCTGATATTGGGTTCAGCATGGTTTCCTCCCCTCTTGGCCTCTAGTGAGAGAAACTAAGGCAGTGTTATTAGTTGGGACGTCTGTTCCAGCATCCACAAAACAAAAGAAAGAGCATATTAAAGCCAATGGATCCAAGATCAGTCCCTCAGTCTTTATCATATGGGGAAGTGCCTGTTCTCCATTCAGTAAGACTTAGGGTGGCATGATTGAAATCTGGAGGTCACTGTGTGGGGAGTCCTGAGTGTGGGCCCAAATCCCAACAATTTGTGGGCAGCATGTTTGACAGTTCCTGACAGCGCTCTTAAGCAAAGTATTGCTTAGCGGTGAGGCCTTCAACAACAAGTTAGTGGTCAAGATTGCCCTAGAAACTGTAGAAACGTCTTTCATAAGAACATAAGAAGTAAGAGCAGGAATAGGCCATACGGCCCCTCGAGCCTGCTCCGCCATTCAATAAGATTATGGCTGATCATCGACCTCAACTCCACTTTCCCGCCCGATCTCCATATCCCTCGATTTCCCGAGAGTCTGAAAATCTAGCTGTCTCAGCCTTGAATATACTCAAAGGTTCAGCATTCACAGTCCTCTGGGGCAGAGAATTCCAAAGATTCACAACCCTCTGAGTGAAGAAATTCCTCCTCATCTCAGTCGTAAATGGCCGACCCCTTATACTGAGACTGTGCTCCCTAGTTCCAGACACTCCAGCCAGGGGAAACAACCTCTCAGCATCTACCCTGTCAATCCCCTTCAGAATCTTGTATGTTTCAATGAGATCACCTCTCATTCTTCTAAACTCCAGAGAGTATAGGCCCATTCTACACAATCTCTCATCATAGGACAGCCCTCTCATCCCAGGAATCAATCTAATGAACCTTCGTTGCACCGCCTCCAAGGCAAGTATATCCTTCCTTAGATAAGGAGACCAAAACTGTGCACAGTACTCCAGGTGTGGTCTCACCAAGGCCCTGTACAATTGTAGCAAGACTTCCTTACTCTTATACTCCAACCCCCTTGCAATAAAGGCCAACATGCCATTTGTCTTCCTTATTGCTTGCTGTACCTGCATGCTAGCTTTCTGTGTTTCTTGCACGAGGACACCCAAATCTCTCTGAACACCAACATTTGAAAGTTTCTCACCATTTAAAAATTATTCTGTTTTTCTATTCTTCCTACCAAAGTGAATAACCTCACATTTCCTTACATTATACTCCATCTGCTACCTTCCTGCCCACTCACTTAGTCTATCTATATCCCTTTGCAGACTCTTTGTGTTCTCCTCACAGCTTACTGTCCCACCTAGCTTTGTATCATCAGCAAACTTGGATACATTACACTCGGTCCTTTCATCTAGGTCATTAATATAGATTGTAAATAGCTGAGGCCCCAACACTGATTCTTGTAACACCCCACTAATTACAGCCTGCCAACCTGAAAAAGATCCATTTATCCCTACTCTCTGTTTTCTGTCCGTTAACCAATCCTCTATCCATGCTACTATATTACCCCAACCCCATGAGCCCTAATCTTGTTTAATAACCTTTTATGTGGCACCTTATCGAATGCCTTTTGGAAATCCAAATATACTACATCCACTGGTTCCCCTTTATCTACCCTGCTAGTTACATCCTCAAAAAACTCTAATAAATTTGTCAAACATGATTTCCCTTCCATGTTGACTCTGCCTTCAACTTATTTCAAACATTGGTTTCTTTTACTAGTTGATAGTATAATAAAAGAAAGTTGATAAAAATATAAATGATAAAAAGTTGGTTATTTCCACAGCTTAAGTAATGAGGAGTCGATGGACCACTGCACTCTCAGTGTAACTACATGTACTAGGCCTACATTCAGGGCTATTTTGAGGCCATGTCAACTTTTGTTTTGTTCGTTTTCCAGACTGCTATGCAAGCACTTCGAATGCTGCAGCTTTGGTCATTTCAGAGCCCAGTCTTAATTACAGACACTTGGGTTTTATTCAAACAATCAGCATTGAACAAATGCCTTAACAGGGTTTATTTTTACACTGCAGTTCAGTTTATCTTTTTGCAGTTCTGCTTGTTGTAATGTTTCCACCAATACTAACCGTCCCAGTGCAGCTGTTGCTTTTTTTTTAAACTTATGGCCATGTCACATGACAGGAAGCAACGATTGCTCCAGAAAAGTATTGCATCAAGCTGTGTTTAGAACTGACGCGGATGACAGAGAGAATTTTATTGACAAATTGCTCTCTTCTTGAGTTCGAGCATTCTTCTAGGCACTGTACTGTGGTGATATGACACAGAATACATTTATTAATGTAGCTACACAGCTTTAAACGTTGTTAAACATCAAGTTCTGAATTGGACGGTGCAGGGCGTGAGGTCTGCGTCGGCCTCACTGCCCTGACCAGCATTTCCTGGTGTCAGCCGTGGCTCAGTGGGTAGCAGCCTTGCCTCTGAGTCAGAAGCTCGTGGGCTCCAAGTCCCACTTCAGGGACTTGAGCATGTAATCCAGGCTGACACTCCAGTGCAGCACTGAGGGACTGCTGCACTGTCGGAGGTGCCTTCATTCAGATGAGACGTTAAGCCGAGGTCCCGCCTTCCCTCACAGGTGGACATAAAAGATTTCATGGCACTTTTGGAAGAAGAGCAGGAAAGTTCTCCCCGGTGTCCTGGTCACCATTTATCCCTCAACCAACATCACTAAAGAACAGATTATTTATTTGTGGGAGCTTGCTGTGTGCAAATTGGCTGCAGTGTTTCCTACATTACAATAGTGATTACACTTCTAAAGTACTTCATTGGCCGTAAAGCGCTTTGGGACGTCCAGAGGTCCCGCCCATCAGCACTGCCAGGACCACCGCTGGTCACTCCTTCCCCGCCTGCTACGTGTAAATGATGGTGGGGTAGCAGAGGCTGGGTCCCTGGCACATTTCCCTTCTGCCTGCCCCACTTACTACCAATTCCTAGGACCGTCATGCGGAAGGTGGCGGAGTCCCGGGAAGCGGCAGTAAAGGATCTGAAGTCCACCAGTGTGGGGAGAGCACCTTGTAGCAGCCACTTCCCTCTCCAAGTTAGGCCCAGCACCTACCTGCTGAAGGCCTCTGTCTCGGCCAAGGTCTTCGGTGGGAGCCTTGCTGCCATCTTCAGGGAGCCTATGATCCTTTAAGGTCCCTTGCCACCTCTTGGCCTGTTGCAATGATCTCCCTGCTGGGATTCCCCACCCTCGCACTGCCGGGCCCCCTCTGAACAGTGTGAATTTCACTAGGAGCTCGGATTGAACCCATACCCAGGAAAATGGGTTGGGGTCCGGACGGATCTAAAGGGGCAGGAGAATTCTCCCTATTGTATCAATGATGACAAATAATGGTTGCATATTCACTTAAGAACATAAGAACATAAGAAATAGGAGCAGGAGTCGGCCATTCGGCCCCTCGAGCCTGCTCCGCCATTCAATAAGATCATGGCTGATCTTCTACATCATCTCCACTTTCCTGAACTATCCCCATATTCCTTGATTCCCTTAATATTCAAAAATCTATCGATCTCTGTCTTGAATATACTCAACGACTGAGCCTCCACAGCCCCCTGGGATAGAGAATTCCAAAGATTCACCACCCTCTGAGTGAAGAAATTTCTCCTCATCTCAGTCTTAAATGGCCGACCCCTTATTGTGAGACTGTGACCCCTGGTTCTGGACTCCCCAGCCAGGGGAAACATCCTCCCTGCATCTACCCTGTCAAGCCCTGTAAGAATTTTTTATGTTTATATGAGATCACCTCTCAGTCTTCTAAACTCTAGAGAATATAGGCCTAGTCTACTCAATCTCTCCTCAGACGACAATCCCCCCATCCCAGGAACCAGTCTGATGAACATTCGTTGCACTCCCTCTATGGCAAATATATCCTTCCTTAGGTAAGGAGACCAAAACTGTACACAATACTCCAGGTATGGTCTCACCAGGGCCCTATATAATTGCAGTAAGATGTCTTTACTCTTATACTCAAATCCTCTTGTAATAAAAGCCAACATACCATTTGCTTTCCTAATTGCTTGCTGTACCTGCATGTTAACTTTCAGTGATTCGTGTACAAGGACACCCAGTTCCCTCTGAACACCAACATTTCCCTATTTCTCACCATTTAAAAAATACTCTGCTTTTCTATTTTTCCTATCAAAGTGGATAACTTCACATTTCTCCACATTATATTCCATTTGCCATGTAGTTGCCCACTCACTTAGCCTGTCTATATCCCCTTGAAGCCTTCTTGCATCCTCCTCACAACTTACATTCGCACCCAGCTTTGTATCATCAGCAAACTTGGATATATTACGTTTGGTCCCCTCATCCAAATCATTGATGTCGATTTTGAATAGCTGAGGCCCAAGCACTGATCCTAGTTACAGCCTGCCAACCCGAAAATGACACGCTAATTCCCACTTTCTGTTTTCTGTCCGTTAACCAACCCTCAATCCATGCTAGTGTATTACCCCCAATCCTATGAGCCCTAATTTTGTTTAATAACCTCTTGTGTGGCACCTTATTGAATGCCTTCTGAAAATCCAAACACATTATATCCACTGGCTCCCCCTTATCAATTCTGCTAGTTACAACCTCAAAAAACTCTAACAGATTCGTCAAACACGATTTCCCTTCCATAAATCTGTGTTGACTCTGCCCAATCCTATTATTATTTTCTAAGTGCCCTGTTACCACATCCTTAATAATAGATTCTAGCATTTTCCTTACTCCTGATGTCAGGCTGACTGGTCTGTAGTTCCCCGTAGGTCATTTGTTTGAAAGGTCCCCAATAAGGACCTGAGTGAGTAATAACAAACTCTTTCATGAGGGTAAGTGTAGGGAATTTACCAGAGAGGGAGATTCCTTTATGTCCACGTGTCCACAGAAGATTCTTAGATATTTCTTTAAATGAGTTCTCAGATACCATGCATTGCTTCAGACTTTTAAATATTGTTTCATAAGTGTGAATTTAGCAGCACAGTGTTACAGTATGGAGCACCTCTTAACTCTTTATGAAGCCCCAGACTTGAACACTGCGCTCCCATATCTGGGTAGGCTCTTCTGACACTTCCTTCATACCCCTGAACCAGATAGAAGAAACAGCTTGTTGTCCAGTCGCTGATCCCTCACACACCTCTATTCGCCAACCTCTCTGCCTACTGCAATCTTCCTTGGCTCCTTCTATTTGATTGGTTCTATTGAAGGAATAATTACAAGTCCTAGCCCTTTCGGACTACCCCAGATCAGGCGTATTCCCCAGACATTTACCCTCAACTAAAGTTAGTGGTAGCCGGATCCCATAAGATGCTTAATTGGGTCTAAAGGTCAGACTACCTCTCCCTAAAGGAAAGAAACGGTCTAAAGATGTTACCGTCCACCAGATAGTACTTTTAATAAGTTTAACTAGACTCTAACCTTCTGGATATTATAAGGGTCCGGAATACCCCCAGAATTCTGCAACTCCTTTGAGTGTACAGAATTTGAGTTCGCAAGATGATACAGAAATACTCTTTGAGACTATTCTAAAAATATATAGATTGATTACAGAACCGACATTCAGTTAACATTTATTATGGCAATCGCAACTTTAATCGTTCAAAATACAAATAGCTTCTATTTCTTATCAGAGATCCTTTTTCTCAAATCTTAACTTCGTTACATTTCCACACTTCTACTTATTTCTTAATCCAGAATATCCACCAAAATCATTACCCGAGACTCAAAAGTTAAAAACTTACAGAGAATGTCTGTTAAGTTGAGAAACGCTTGCCTTCTCAGCGACTTCTGACTTTTCTGTTTGAAAAGCTCTATTTTTATACTCTTTTTTGGGTGGTTTATCCTTTGAAGTATTCTTATTTGTGTAAGCTAATTGTATCAAGTCATTCTTTGCTGACTTTGTTCTATTCTTTATTGATATCTCTGTTGAATACTTTTTAGACTTGTGTCCTGTTTAGGTGTTTCCAAAACCATCATAAACACAATGACAGCAAAGGTTTCTGTTTGATGCAATTCTTATCGAAGTCTTTCTATTGAATTTCTAATACTACTTTAATTGGTTTTTATCAGGGGTTGTGACTCCGTGGTATTCCAAGTTCAATACAAGAACAATGTAATTGCTTGGTGCATCCATTGAAGTAATAATTTCAAAGTCATCTTGTTTGCGTACTTTTTACAACTTGTAAATTAAAAACACTTCTCTAGTATCTTCATGCATTTCTAATTTACTTCAATTGGTTTTTATCAGACCTTGGGACTCCATCTTTCAAGCTTAACATTAAAACTATTTGTTCAGCAGGCGTCTCTTTCACTTGATGCCATTTCTTCAAAGCTTTCTGTAGGTATCATATTTACAATATGTAAATTGAAAACACTTTAACTCGGTGTTTACTTGTTTTCTAGCTATCTCTATTGGTTGCATATTTAATCATGTTTCCTGTCTTTAAGTTTAACATAAAACTATTTTACGACAGGTATTTCTTGCTTGATGTCATTCTTTCAAAGGCACTTGTTTTTTTTAATGTTCTGTGCACCTGTTCGACATGTTAGATTATAACACTTTACTTGGGTCATTCCATTGTTTTGATTCCAATGTTCAGACACTCTGGAAGCAAACCTTTGCTTTATCAATAGGGCTTGTTTCTTGGTCAATAACCCATTCCTATTTCAAAGTTTGTGTTCACAGCTTTGTGTTAACAAACCATCTTATCTCAAAAGCCTGTATTGTGCCTACAGCCTGTGTCGCCGAGGCTTTCAGACTTTTAAACCCATATGCTTTTTATTAATAATTTCAGAAATCTGTTTTTAGTATCGTTATTTTTCTGAATCCTGGCTATTCCTTCACACTATTACAGTCCGTGCTCCTTTGAACTTCCCTTTCTTCTTCCTCCTAAGCTGCTACTCCCCCTCCCTGCAACCTCACTGTGTTGAAATAAGACTTATTACACTGTCTCCTGCTCTAACTTATTCTTTCTCAAGCACTTCAAAATGGGGGAACTCCTTACCTCCCTCAGTCAACTCTCCCTCCTACAGTTTTAGGCTTTTAAAACCCATGTTTAGCATCAGCTAACCACTGCTTTCTGATTTACCTTGTCTTTAGTCTCTTACCCTTTTCAACCTTGGTGATGTCATGCACTCCGGATCTTCGACATTCACCTTGGTTTCCGCAATAAAAACATGTGAGATATAGGTCCACAGGTTCCTCCAAAACGTGAGCAATGATTCTGAGCTGAGTTGTGCTATCTCAGGGAGACATTTCTCCACAGGAATGGTGGGGATCAGACAGAGACACATTGCAACACTCTCTTATGCACGATCAGCAGCTGGTTTCAGAGAGACTTTGCTGGAGACCTGACAGAAGTCCACTGGGCTGGGATTGGTGCAGGACACAGGGAAAGGGAGGGGAGCAAGTGCCTGAACAATCTCAATAGAAGAACACCAAGTGGGATTAATCAGTATCACACATTACACCTGTGACTACACTTCAAAAGGACTTTGGAACATTCTGAGGTCATGAAAGACACGACATAAATGCAAGTCTTCCTTTCTTACAAAATGCAGCAGCGAAGCAACGATCTGGAGAACAACAAATGTACCAGTCAGTCAATGCCACAGAATCATTTACTGGAGTTTGCTACTTTTCTCAGCTGCACATGTGGGGAAAGTGCTGGTTCTTATTTCAATTACTGGGCATTTCTAACCACTGGTTTTCATATATAAACCTGGATGTCATTATTTAACATAAAATGGGGATGGAAATAGTGACTGGCTTATTAGTGCTAGCTAATATCACTGACACACATTGGTAACTGGGTTGGTTAAGAAGGCTACACTTTAGTTTGATATTTAACACATTCATGTAAAGGATAATGAAAGTCTAAAGGGAGTATTTTGTCTTCAAAGTTCTCCCTGCTTTTCATGGGAGGAAATCTCACTGTGTCCTCCCCAACCCCTCTCGGTATTCTGGGATGTAGACCATCGTAGGCTGGTGACTTTTCTACTTTCAGTTGCAGAAACTTTTTTTTTAATACAGTTTCCTCGAGAATATTTCCCTCCACCGTAATCATTCCCTTCCACATCCTGCTCGGGTTCTCCTATACTCCCAATTTCACCTTGCCTGTAAAAACGGATGCAAAGTGTTTATTAAGTATCTCCAGCATTCTTTCATTCTCAGATACTTTGGTCTCTAAGTCGTCTCGAAGGGCTCACCCCTTCTTTGAACTTCCAACATGTCGTGCAGATTACAATGACAAGCCATTCTCACTGCTTCATATCTCATGTTAAAAGTGTATAGGCTAAATTAAAATTGTCATGGACAACTCGACATTAGTTACAGAGAACTTGCAACAGAAATGAAAGATGCAACGACACTGTGGTTAGAGGGAGAAGATGTCATGATTTATGATGAAAAAAATAGACCGTGCAATTGAATAGTGTAACCCTGTAAGACAGAGGCAAGTGATTTAAACCTTTCCATAAATTAAGAACTTTAAATTCTAACTACAAGATGCTGAAGATACAATAATTATGGCAGAGGGGTGAAATATTAATTAATTACTTCAAGATATGTCTTGCACATGCAGATCAATTCAATTAAAAAATAAGATTTTAGGTTCTGATTTGTAGGAAATGAAATAGTGAATATCATGAGCGGAATAATGTATGAGTAAATTTTGTCAAGTAGATGTAATTTACATGCAACAGTCACGTTAATTAGAAGGTAGCTGTTCCTCAAAAAGCAACTCCTATCTTTATAAATCTTAGAGCATGTAATTGCTGTTTTACTGGCCACATTAGTAAATTCTGTTAAATATTTAAGTTAATTACAAAATATACTTCTCCCATAACTCAAACTGCAAATGCTTTTCTACACAGGCAAAATAATGTGAAACTACTCTGCTGAGACTAATATCAATGTGGTTCAAAGCTGACGTTGGTAATTTTATGAAAAAATTATGTCAGGTGCAGTTAAGTTGTTTCAATGAAACATTTTAAGATTTTGTGTTGATCACGTGTTTCTGAAATGGGAAAAATCCATGGGAATGTTTCAATCTCCTGTTCAATTTACTAGAAATCTGTACTCATCTGTACAGGTTCAGTTTTTCCCATACAGAGTGCTCAGTCTCTCTGTAGGGACACATCCCACTTACCTCAGAGCTTCTGTACAAGGTGACAGAGCCGAGGCTATGGGAACCACCCCCCCACCCAAGTGTGTGCAGGGGTCACTCTGGGGTTTAACCAGTTCAAACTGTGCAGCTGATCACAGCAGATCACCGGGGCTTTGTGCTGCAGTGATATCTGGAGCCAAGTGGGAAGGATCCCAGCCCAAGTGATAGGCTTTGTAAGATTCTGAAAAGTGTAATAAAACCGCTGCTACCGTGTGGAGATGGAAATTGCGAACGAATTGTAAGATGATAACGGACGGATTTAAAATGTAAGAAATCAGCAGGTGGTCTTTGTCTGTGAAGACACACAATGGTGGTCAGTGTGTGTTTGTTTGAGAGGCCACCTGGACAAGGGGAGAAGATACATCTCACAGGAACGTGTCATGTGGATGGAACTCCAATCAGGGAAGGTTTGGAGTGGAACAGACCTATCCAAGGGAGGCAGAGAGTAATTTACGATCAACGAGGCCTGAAAACCCAGTGGCGGGAGTTTTCAGAGATAAGAAGAAGAACAGAGAAGACAGAGCAGGAGGAAGATTGAAGTGAGAAAGCTGGCCAGTTCATGTTTCGACTTACAGTTTCCCTTGACCGATCACCCAGAAATGAAGGAGTATGTATGAAAGTCGGACATGGGCTTAGATGTTGTTAAAGGGGGTACTTTTATGTACATTTGAATCATTAAAGGGGCACTTTTATATACTTTGAATTGATAAGTTGCAGGCATATTTATTGCCGGGAGTTGTTTGAATTTATTGCTAAAGGTGCTTCTATGTACACTTGAATTTTGAACGATAGTCTGATTAAAAAAACAATTTTATTGATCACATCCTTGTCTGTCATTGTTAAGCTAATTTGTAATTCTCGAGGTCTGAACAGTAGTAAGAGAAAGACTTACATAAATTGGTGACCACGAAGGGACCTCGAGGGGAAAAAGCATTTTTATAACAATGCCGGACAAGAAAGTGAGAAGTATGGAGGATTTGGTAGCAAAATATATTAGTTCAAAATTTGATACAGATAAACCATGGGTTAGAGATATTGTACATAACAATGACCCTGTACGAAAAGCAAAAGAATGGACAGAAGGTCCGTTTGGAAAGATGCCATGGTATAAAGCGGTATGGCTGTTAGCCTATCACAGACAATTAGTTCAAAATAAGAAAGAGATTGAGCAACTGGAACAAAAGGCGAGTGACAGGGAGGCAGTGGTGAACCATTTGCTAAAAGATTTAGAGGAATTAAAAGAACAGAGACAAGCTGAGAAAGTGAAAGGAGAAAGTAACATAGAATACTTACAGTGAGGGTAACGGAGCAGAGGGTGCATGAGGGGCAAAGGATTTGTTTAAAATGCTCAAATGAGACCACTCCAAACAGGACGATCCTAGAACTCCGGTTTGCACCGGGTGAGACCACAAATAACCTGAGATTGAGGAAGGAAAGAGGAATTGTAGCTACCCCGTTAATTGATGGGACAAGTTACTGGTGGACAAATTTCTGGTCAAGTAATCACACAGGAGTATATATGTGTGCAAGCAGAAATTTCTCCCATGATGATCCTCAAATTAAAAATCATTATGATAATATTTAATGTCCTGATCAGTCCAAAGAAGCCATTCAATTAAAGGCGAAAGAGAAACCAGTGCCACTCGATGAAGGGAGTTAAGAGTGCCCCACCCCATTCCCTGCTCCAATTAACGGATTGGTGTTGGTTCCGAGTGAGTTGTCAATGTTACATGATGTTGTATTAGATGCGAGGGAGGTTATTATCAATGTGTCTAGTCTTGCCTTGCCGACATGGTGCAGTGAACCCACTAGAAACTGGTTGAGAGATAGAACAGCGCAGTTAATAAAAACCTTTTGGAAGGAAAATAGTGATCAAGTGACCACAGGGGAGGAGCCTCGGGCCCCAAAATCGCCGGCACAGAGGAGAAAGCGCAGTGTGCTCAATAATGTAGCAACAATGTGGAATACCGCGTTAGGATGGGTAAATACAGGGGATATTATGAGCCTGAACTATCAATTGGGAAAATTGAGAGAAAAGGTACAGCAGGCATTAAGAAACCAGAATAGTATAGGTAAAGTAAATTAGAGGCAGAATTGACCTTGACAATTCACATGCAAGGGTTGGTCAAATTGTTGGAAAATCAGGCACAAGCCATAAACAATTTAACAAGGGAGGAGAGAAACACCCCTGATCAGGCAGCACAAAATGATACATGTGCGATGATGAGTTCTTGGATTCTGCAGGACATAGCGAGGAATTTGAATAGAACAGCTGAGGGAAGGGTTCCAATTTGGATGGAAGATAAACACCTTAAGGCAGCAGAAAGGTATCAGTCAAATTTGACAGTGTGTCAGTTGCGGAGTCTTACTGTGGTACGTGTCACGCCACACGAATGTAATCAGACTAGCGATGATAGCTTGATAGGAATCATATTAAGAATGCCTGTAATGTCCAAAACTTGGGCACTACTGCAGGTGTATAAGGTAGCCAATATGGGTTTCCTGAAAGATAGTGTTTTATATAAATATACATCATTGCCCGGATATGTTGTTAAATATAACCAATCTCTCTATGAGGTGAAATTACATCTATGTAAGACCCAAGGAAGAACCACCATGTGTATGTATAATGTTTTGGACGATGAAGGGCTGTTATGCGGATTTAACTTGACAAGATTGTCCAAGTATCAGTGTCAGGTCACTGCCGTAAGGTATAAACAATATACCACCGTTGTTTATAAGGAACAGGGTGTCTAATGTTGGACCACCACAGAAACGAAGTATAAATATGGGCAAAAGAATGCTACAAAATGTCTGGTATCTAATAGTACTGTGTGTATTAAACCTAAAAGGATGGTAAAAATCAGGAACAGGATTATTCTGCCTTTAATGGGTCAGAATCCAATGCATGTTAAGGCATCAATTGAGATAGATGATTTGGGGAAATATGTGTCCATTTTTGGATATGGGTTACCTTGGATAAATGAAAATCTCACTGAGTTTGTGAAATGGATTGGAGAAGTGGGAAGGACATTCTCAGTATTAAAAGGGAGGAATGATGCTAATGCCAGAATAATAACCTCGTTAATGAACGAGGCGACTTCTTGGTGGGATTTGGGATTTAATCGTATAGACTTAGCTCCATGGGTAAGACTGTGCTCACAAGCTCTGCTATCGTTACAGCCAATGTGTGTGTGATCGTGCTTATGTGGGAGTGGGGAATGCGGGAAAGACGTAATCAAAGAAAGAACAAGGGAAGACAATTTAGGCGTATGAGGGAACTGTTACAGAATTAGATTTGAATAATGTGAAATGGGGGTATAGATATTGTATTATAGGGGATAAAAGGGGACTATGTCCGATTGGAATACATACTGCTCCAACTCTGGTGAAATGTCTGCACATGAATAAACATGAGAGACATTTAAGGGAGGACTGTAAGATTCTGAAAAGTGTAATAAAACCGCTGCTACCGTGTGGAGATGGAAATTGCGAACAAATTGTAAGATGATAACGGACGGATTTAAAATGTAAGAAATCAGCAGATGGTCTTTGTTTGTGAAGACACACAATGGTGGTCAGTGTGTGTTCTTTGTTTGAGAGGCCACCTGGTCAAGAAGGGGAGAAGATACATCTCACAGGAACAGGAACGTGTCATGCGGAAGGAACTCCAATCAGGGAAGGTTTGGAGTGGAACAGACCTATCCAAGGGAGGCAGAGAGTAATTTATGATCAACGAGGCCTTATAACCCAGTGGTGGGAGTTTTCAGAGATAAGAAGAAGAACAGAGAAGACAGAGCAGGAGGAAGATTGAAGTGAGAAAGCTGGCCAGTTCATGTTTCGACTTACAGTTTCCTTTGACCGATCACCCAGAAATGAAGGAGTATGTACGAAAGTTAGACATGGGCTTAGATGTTGTTAAAGGGGGTACTTTTATGTATATTTGAATCATTAAAGGGGCACTTTTATATACTTTGAATTGATAAGTTGCAGGCATATTTATTGCCGGGAGTTCTTTGAATTTATTGCCAAAGGTGCTTCTATGTGCACTTGAATTTTGAACTATAGTCTGATTAAAAGACCAATTTTATTGATCACACCTTGTCTGTCATTGTTAAGCTAATTCGTAATTCTCGAGGTCCGAACAGTAGTAAGAGAAAGTGCTACAGCTTAAGCTGTCGGGTTCCTCTTGTGAGCCAGACTTTCTGGTCGATCAACAGTGCCATGGAGTCCTGCTCACCTGCCTGGCACAGGCATCTCATTACTAAGTTTGTCAAGTAGGGCTGACTTAGTCCTAAGCTTGTATCACCATGTAGGACATCTTGGAGCAACTATGACCCCATAGAGATCCTACTTACTTTCTCCTAAAAGGATACTTGCTTGTTGCATGTTAGGCACCTGTCAATGATAGAAAGACTTGCATTTATATAATACCTTTCATGACCTCAGGACGTCCCAAAGTGCTTTACAGCCAATGAGGTACTTTTGAAGTGTAGTCATTGTTGTAATGTAGGAAACACGGTAGACAATTTGCACACAACAAGGTCCCACAAACAACAATGACCAAATAATCTGTTTTAGTGATATTGATTGAGAGTTAAATATTGGCCAGGACACAGGGGAGAACTCTGCTGCTCTTCTTTGAAATAGTGCCACGGTAAATTTTACATCCACCTGAGAGGGCAGACGGGGCTTCGGTTTAACATTTCATCCGAAACACAGCACTTTCGACAATGCAGCACTCCCTCAGTACTGCACTGGAGTGTCAGCCTAGATTTTGTGCACAAGTCTCTGGAGTGGGACTTTAACCTTCGGATTACTGACTTAGAGGCAGGAGAGCTACCACCGAATCTCGGCTGACACCTTATGGGTCTCTCTAGCATGCACACTCTGCCCTGTTTGAGAGGATGAGCTGGCAAAATTGCTCACAGATCGTTAGCATTGTCACTTTATTTCTCTCACTGCCAGGAGATGCACAAACATAGCAGGGTGAGCCACCTCTGATTTTTCCCTCACTCCTTACGCCTGTGCATTGTCTCTGCTGCCATGTCCTGGCACCTGGGTGTCAGAATGGTAATCACCGTGTCTTCAGATAACTCCTCCTCAGACACAAGAATGATGGATTTGCATGTATTTCCATTTTTCTTCACCTGATATATGGAGCTGATCTAAAGTCTGCCAACAAACAACTGCAGACATTGTGAATATTTGCTGTATTGTGGATCACTCCACTACAGGCTTGCAAGAACAAAATGCTTCTCACTTTTTAAGACTTTCAACTCATGATGCTTCACTTCAGACACCCAGCACTGGAGCTCAGGCTTCCTTACCATTTCCCACCCTTTAAGCTGAAGTACATGTTAGGCTCAGTTCAAGTGGAACATTAAGCTGATGAACATGCATGATTACTCCTTGTGTTTCAATGGAAAGCTTAATTTATCACAGCCACTAATACCGCAAAAATGTTCAGATTTCCCATCTAATAGTTTTAACGATAAGCCACAGAAAATCCACACCAGTAATTATTTAATTATGTAAAATTGCTGTACCCATTCTTAAAGAAACCCGAATTTATGATATAATGCACAATGCTGGCAGTCTTACAGTGACAGCCATCAAAGGTTGGGAAACCTAAGCCAAACGGTCTTCTTTGGCAGTTACGTCACCTTTCAAAACAGAACAGGCTGCGTACCTGTGAAAAGTGAACAGGAACCAAGGAACTTTAATGAGATTTTAAAGGCAGGCCATTACCTTTTGAATATATTTAATTCACCATCTGAGTTTTGATCAATTAAATTGTGGTGCAATGGACTCAAGCAAATAGCTGCTTAATGCACAATGGCACCAGTCTGTTTACCTGATTTTCAACCAGTGTGTATTTAAAATGTGCCTGCTAATGAAGGATTCTGTTGAATTTCAGTCCATGTGGGTGGAGCTCTTTAACCATTTCACAACCTCTCCATTTTTCCATTCTTCCTCATTCTTCATGAAATTCAATAAAAATGCTATTGACAAAACCTCCTAAAAAATCATTTTTTTTATTGGTTTGCTGTACAGATGCATGTTTCAGTTTTTTTAATATATTAATTCTCAGGATGTGGGCGTCACTGGCAAGGCCGGCATTTATTGCACAGCCCCAGTTGCCCTGGAGAAGGTGGTGGTGAGCCGCCTTCTTGAACCTCTGTAGTCCATGTGGTGAAGGTGCTCCCACAGTGCTGTTAGGGAGGGAGTTCCAGGATTTTGACCCAGCAACGATGAAGGAACGGCGATATATTTCCAAGTCGGGATGGTGTTTGAGTTGGAGGGGAACTTGGAGGTGGTGGTGTTCCCATGTGCCTGCTGCCCTTGTCCTTTTAGGTGGTGGAGGTCACGGGTTTGGGAGGTGCTGTCGAAGCAGCCTTGATTATGCACGCACACAACGTATATAGAATGTAATTCTAGAATTTAGTTCCAAGGCTTTATTCTAATCAAAAGATTCATGTAAATATGAGAATAAAGTTCATGAAATGTGAGGTGAATTATTTTATACGTATTGTTGACTAATGCCTTGTATAGCAACATAGGTTGATTTAATTTGAACTTTATTTCTTTACTGATGGAAATTACTATGTCATTTGCTGTTTTACTGTGGCCAAACATTGGCTGACATTTTAATCGATTTACCTGCAATAATCCCCTAATCTTTTCATGATTATTCAATTCAGTACATACTCCCTGTTATAGATACTTCCTCCCATACTAACTATTTTACATTTATCCACATTGAACTGCATCTGGGCCAGTCACTGACAGTGACCTAAATTATCCAAATCCTTCTCAAACTGGCTGCATTGTTTCTCCTTAAATTTCTCTGCCTACTATATTAGTATCAACTGCAAATTTAGGAATTCTCCTTGCTACCTCCTTCAAGTCATGTCGATACATTAAATATAGCAACCACATTGTACTCTGCATGTAACCTCTTTGCAACTTGCAAAGTTCCCACATACAGCTAACCACCGTTCCCTTTTTCCGAGCCAACTAGCTATCTAGTGCTATAATCTATTTTGTCACTCCGTATAAGAACAGGCAAGTATAGATTATTAAAATAGAATAAGCTAATTGGTATTATATAGAATGATATAAGTAGTTGAACTAGAGTACTGTAGCATTGTTCAGTTAAAACACACTTCAGACAGACACAGATGTACCAGGCATGTTCTTCCTCGCAGCAGGGGTGAGTGTGAGAAAGGAATGTCAGTTGCTGAATGGACTTCAGTGTAGCTGTAGAATAAGGGCCTTTTGCAATTAAGATTGGAAGGGATAAGGGATTAAAGGCTACAGAGAATTGTAGTGAGCACTTATGCATGAGGGACATCCAGAGTGTAATAAACCTATGACATTAATTGTCATGTGAAGTGAATGATAACAGCTGACTTAACCACTAAGCAAGCTGATGTAGCAACAGAAGGTAATGGCGTTTTGGTCCCAGTAGTTAACCATATAAGTACAGGCTACATTGTTGTACTTCAGGCACTCAGTATAGTCTGACCCGAAACTACTGTGAGCGGTGGGGAGAAGCCAACTGAGCAGCCTTGATGAGTTCGATGCCAAACTCATGTAATGTAATGTAATGGGTGTATTAGTGTGGTTACCAGTAAAAGTTATTAATCCGATGTCTCTCTATTTCCTAGTCCTTGAATCTGCTTTGAGAAATCTGTAAATATATAAATAAAAAGCACAAACATTTTATACAGAAATATACCTGTGGTCTGTGAATAAGGATTTACATTTGATAATCCTTACAAGTAGAGTCACCTTGCCCTTCAATTACATTCTCCAAGTTTTTATCTTAAAAATCAATTTAAAGAGTTTTAATGGATTTATATTGAAAAGCATGATTTTTTTTGTTTTTAAAATTATTTTTATTCCACTTATATTTATTTTACCATCATTTTAACTCACTCACAATGAAGTAATACCTTGGCTCCAATGAGGTTCTTGGTTTCTAGGTTATATCTCTAGGGGACAGGAAGTTCCTGCAGGTTCAGCAAAGACCAATCATAGAAGGCAGGGCACGGTGACAAGGCAGGGTTCAGTCCTGCCTCACAAAATGAAATCTCAGTATTATCTCTATTTGTATCTAGCATAGATTTTTTTAATAAAGTGTTTTAAAATTGAATGTAATTGCCAAAATTCTTGAGAAATAATACACAAATAAGAATATAAGAATTAGGAGCAGGAGTAGGTCATACGGCCCCTCGAGCCATTCAGTAAGATCATGGCTGATCTTCGACCTCAACTCCACTTTCCCCCCGATCTCCATATCCCTCGATTCCCCTAGAGTCCAAAAATCTATCCATCTCAGTCTTGAATATACTCAACGACTCAGCATCCACAATCCTTTGGGGTAGAGAATTCCAAAGATTCACAACCCGCTGAGAGAAGAAATTCCTCCTCCTCTCAGTCTGCAGGAAAAAAACACAACCATAACAAATTGGCCCTTACTCACATTTACAGTAGCAAACAGGATAAAGTGAAAGCATTTGACTCTTATTGGCCTTACGAGGCTGTGATCCACAATCTGACTTTCAGACACCCACCTCCTGTCTATATTTATGATATTCTAAACTCAATCCAGGAGAAAGCTGAAGTACCAATGACCGCCATGCAATTGTTGTAAAGGCTGCCTCATAACTCCAGGTCAGGGTTTGTGAAAGGTGGACGAGTCATGATCATGTGTGTAGGAAAGCTCCGATTACATAATTTCAGTGAGCAAGGTTCATTTTGATTGTACATCGGGCTTCCCCAAAACCCAATTGAGCTGATTACATGGAAGGTGTGAGAATCGTGACTGAGGAAGCTTTTGGACAAATCAGGGCTCTGAAGGGTTAGAACGTGAAACGCACATTTATTGAAATGCCCAGTAATTCCAGGAGCTTACTTGGTAAAAGGTTTACTGTTGTACGCGGCCTTAATGCTACCAGCTCTCTGGATGAATAGGCTTGGATTTGGTTTCTCTGTGAGACCCAGCCAAGAACTGTGCCAAAGCAACACTTAATACTGTGTGCTAAGTGTAACAATTTGGGTTTCTCCCAACACCCTTTATCTGGATTCACAACAAAAAGGAAGTTTCTATAAGTAGATCCATGCCTCATCTGCTCTGAAACTTACAACCTTCTGCATTGCCATGAATGGGACTGACAATCGTTTTTATATCACAACGTTAAGTACCGAGACCCACTTGGGTTACCCACCACATGCTCCTCTTCACTTTACAACACCGCACTGCCAGAGTACAGCATTCAGACCAAAACCAGTAGTCAACTTTAGTTACAAGGAATACAGAAGCAAAAGCTTTTCCCTTTGGCCCCTATTTTGCTGGTGCACCTTGGTGCCACACTTGGTCGAATGCTGCCTTTATGTTGAGGGCAGCTACTCGAACCTCTCCTTTGACATTCCGCTCTCTGGTCCATTTCTGGATCAAGGCTGCGATGAGGTCTGCACCCGAGTGATTCTGGTGGAGCCGACACACAAGCAATATTTGTGATTGTGAGAAATTAGTTGGGTTAGGTTTTCCCTCTAGAGATGGGAATGTTTCCAGACAGTTACTTACTTATTCCAAGTAACAAATCAGAGAACCCTTTTTAAAACAAGTACAGCTACCTGAAGGCAATTTTAAACACAATATTTTGATCTGTTTATAGTTCCATATGAAAAAGATATATAGTACTGAAAGTTCATGACATGAGGCAAAATCGAGGTCTGTTTCCACATTAAGCATTTTTTGCAGTTTTTTTGCCACATTACTTACCTTATTTGAAAAGATGCAAAATATTGAGCTGAGATCAAACTTCTTGGTGTAGTGAATGTAACCGATTGGGACGTTACACAAAGTCTACACAGAACAATTGAAACCAAGATAAGCTACTGTAGATTTCAAAAAACCCGGTACAATAGCAAAATGCTGAAAGCCTGTTTGGCCCAGTGGTAAGGGCATGAAACGGTTAAACTTCGAGGCACAGAAAAGGTGCCAGTCATCAAAGTCTGCAGTTCTTGGAGAACACATTGATACTGGACAATGAAAGCTTTGACTCATGATTAACTCTGAAAAGGACATTGACATTGAACTGTGAGGCCTTGAATCATGATTGGTTTCGATGGGAAAAATTAACATCCGGACAATGCTCTGAGTTTAACTGAAACAATGGGGTCACGATCGACTTCCTGACATGAATGGAAGATACACAAGTCCCGAGCAGACAATCAGCCAACCGCCCATCAACAGTAATAGAAATCACATTGTATATGTGTTACAGAAAGCGGGAGAGGAGATAAGGAGTTATCTTCGATCTCACAACTCTGTACACCTCCGGTGATTGAATTACAGGTTGACGAGGTGTGAATGTCGGACAGTTCAGCAAACCGACAACCGGAACTAGTTGGGGGAGGCCCAGCATGGGGCCAGGTGACCAAAAGAACTATAAGAAGGAACCATACCCACAGCTCTCTCTCTCTCTCGGAAGCTAGCTCTGACTACAGCAACTGCCAGGTGTAAGAAGGAAGGGAAGACAGTCATCTTCAGCTCCCAGCCTGCAATCGACGTCGGCCACGACCAGCCGGACGGGTGATTATAAGTATCAGTTGACTCTACAAGGGGTTTGCGCTGTGTAGGCAGCTGCAGTCAGATAAAGGAGGACGGGGACAGGTCATCTCCGATCATGGCCGACAATCCACAACGGTAACGACCGGCCGGATGGGTGATTGTAAGTTTCAGTCAAATCTCAACAGGGTTTTGTCCGTGTTTTGTTGGTTTTAATAAACTAACAGTTTTGGGTCGAACCTAAACCTTTGTGTCATCTACCATTTTGTTCCTGTAAAACCCAGAGTCAAAGAACCCTTGTAAGGACGAGGAAACCAAACACCTTACACTACCGAAGAAACAAAGAGAAGACTATTTTGATATAAAGGACTTTTTGAAGAACTCCTAAGTTGTTGTAGTCTACCTGTTCTGTAGATAGACAGGGGAGACATATTATGTACAGTACGGTTCCACAAACAGCAAGAAGATGGGAGCAGTTCATCTGCTTTTTGATGGTGTTGATTGAAAGAATGCCATGAGATCTTTAAAATCCCCCTCAGCCACTGAATAGGCTTCAGTTTAACATCTCAGCTGAAGGATGGCACCTCCAACAACGCAGCACTCCTTCAGTACTAGAGTGGGGCTTGAACCCATAACCATCTGACTTAGAGGCATGAGTGCTATCAACTGAGCCAACCTGATACCCCAGTATAATAATCTGAGCTCATACACAGGACGGAACAAAGGAAAATGAGTCAGCTACTGGAACTTAAGATTTGTTCACTTTCCAAACTACATGATAGTCAACAAGAAGTGAGCCTCTCACTGTGAGAGTCTTGCATGAAATGTTTTCATGCTGTAAGAGTTTAAACAGAACACGTTCAAGGTTACTGCTTGAAGATGCCACATGGAAATTGATGCATGTACAGCTGTCAAGCGAGGGGCCTGAGGTGAGAGATAAATGGATCATCACATGGTTTGTGGAGGAAGACGTAACATTGATGCGCACCCCCAATGGAAAAGCTAAGCAGACTGGATCCAAATGTGGTGTCTAGGACAAGGCACTTTCTGTACTAGAAGATAAAAGATAAAGACCTCAACTAGAGTGCTATGTGTAGCATTGGGCTCCACACTGTAGGAAGGATTTTGAGGCTTTACGAGAGGGTACAACACAAATTCACTAGGTGCTGCCTGGTATGAGGAAATACAAATACAAAGAAAGAAAAATTAGGTCTTTTCCTTGTTAGAATAACACAGAATATGAGGCGATATGATAAATATGTTTAAAATTAGCAAAGGATGGGACAGGGTAGATATAAGTAGACTATTTCGAAGAACGAGGATCATAGATACAAGATTTAATGCAAGAGATTTAGAACAGAGAGCAGGTGAAACTTTGTCACACAGAGAGCTGTGAGGCTGTGGAATTCACTTCCAGAGTTAGTGGTCGATGCAGAAACTATGTAAACGTTGAAGATTGGATTGGATAGGTAGATGAAGCATAATGGGTTGGAGGGATTGGGAACAGGATGGTTAAATGTGATTAGAACTATTTGTTCATGTGGCCAACAGGGGCTGGTTGGTCCTAATGGTCTGTTTCTGTACTGCAACTTCTATGCTTCACATTTTATGTGGTCTGGTGGATCCCATCCTGGAAGCAATTATTGTATCAAAGAACTGGTAACAGGACAGGCTATTTAGAGCTGACATTTTAACAGCAATAAAATATTCCAGAGATGAAACAGTTGGAAGAGCATTAAATGAACAGCATGTGCTGTGTGTTTTATCATTTTAGGATATTCAGTAAGCCCCAATGGCCAGAATTTATTTGAATATGACTATTTACATTGCCATTTGCCACATCATGTGATGTGGGCCATACAGGGATGACCATTTGTGAATTTTGCCCTGGTTCCTGGATTTCTTCTTTGTGAGCGACTGGCAGTAAATCCTCCGCTAGACTCCTTTACAACTGAGATTAGGAAGAGGATGAGGTTTTAGCAGGTGAGGGTGAGCAACAGCTTAAACCTCAGCTACTGCAGATGAATATGCCTTTATGGTTTTGAAGTACTCGTCGCAATGTACACGCATTGTGTCAGCCGTCTTTTAACTTGCTTTAGCGTGACCTTTGGGAGCCAGACTTCCCACGTGGAGCTCCACAGGGTAGTTCCTGGGTACATGATAGAGAGCAGCATTGATCCTGAACTGAAGGGAGGCACAGTGTGAGAGAATGAACATTCTTCGTAATCCTTTAACTGCACGACAGTCCCAATCACCTGTTTTTGTAGCCTGCACCAATCCAGTTCAGACATTGTTCAAAAGCCACTGAAACAGGAACAGATCTAGTGTATGCAAAATAGGGGCAGAGCTGCAGCCTGGTGTACACTGCGTCTGTCAATTAACAAAGCACCACAACTTAAGTTTGCACCAGTATGACGGAAACAGAAATTCCTGTCTTTAATTCATAATTTTAAATGAGCTAAATTACAAAATGGAATGCAGACACTCAGGCTGCAGGAACACAGATAGCTGGTAAAAGCCTTGACAGCTGGGAAGACATTCAAAGGTGTCAATGTACACTGCTTGCCTGACAGTGACACAATTTTTGTTGATCGCCGGAAATTGTAAAGTAACTACCAGATGCAGAGGGCTATTTTTTTGTAGAAAATCCACTGTCGAGTGTGTTTCAGGATGGGTATCGTGTCATGAGGTACGGCACTATTGTTGTTTTGATGGGAGAATTGAATCAAAGCTAATGGACAATGTCACAGTTGTGCATCTACCTAAAGGGAAAGGATTCCCTTATAATCCGGGGACCCTCTTTAGTTTTCTACTCATTATGGGGCTGTGGGCCATAGGAATTACATTAAAATTATTCTCATGTAATCACCAGCCAGAGGCTTTCAAACAATTTGCGGAGAGGTACTATAAGACTTTTATACTCTGTCTTTTGTGTTAAATAATCAACTGAGTTAATATACAGTGTAAGTTTGGTTACAATACTTTCTTAGGAGCTTGATGATCTTTCTACTTTTACATATAATAAACCCAGTATCAGTAATGGTGACCATGAAACTATGGGATTGTCGTAAAAACCCATCTGGTTCACTAATGTCCTTTAGGGAAGGAAATCTGCCATCCTTACCTGGTCTGGCCTATATGTGACTCCAAACCCACAGCACTGTGGTTGACTCTTAACTGCCCTCTGAAATGGCCTAACAAGCCACTCAGTTGTAACTAACCGCTACGAAACACAATAATAAGAATGAAACTGGACGGACCACCCAGCATCGACCTCGGCACCGACTACGGACACGACAACGGCACACCCGGCCCAGTCAACCCTGCAAAGTCCTCCTCACTAACATCTGGGGACTTGTACCAAAATTAGGAGAGCTGGCCCCCAGACTAGTCAAGCAACAGCCTGACATAGTCATACTCACAGAATCATACCTTTCAGTTAATGTCCCGAACTCCTCCATCACTATCCCTGGGTATGTCCTGTCCCACCGGCAGGACAGACCCACCCGAGGTGGTGGCACAGTGGTATACAGTCGGAAAGAAGTGGCCCTGGGAGTCCTCAACATTGACTCCGGACCCCATGAAGTCTCATAGCTTCAAGTCAAGCATGAGCAAGGAAATCTCCTGCTGATTACCACCTACCGCCCTCCCTCAGCTGATGAATCAGTATTATTCCTCCATGTTGAACATCACTTGGAAGAAGCACTGAGAGTAGCAAGGGCACAGAATGTACTCTGGGTGGGGAACTTCAATGTCCATCACGAAGAGTAGCTCGGTAGCACCACTACTGACCAAGCTGGCCGAGTCCTGAAGGACATAGCTGCCAGTCTGAGCCTGCGACAGATGGTGGTGTGAAGGAAATAGCCATATTCCAAGAAATACATCATCCTATAAACAGATTTGATAATATTAAAACATGACAAACTGGGGTTAAAAATCTAAAAGCCTCGGCGACACAGGCTGCAGGCACAATACAGGCTTATGAAATAAGATGGTATGTTAACACAAAGCTGTGAACACAAGCTTTGAAATGGGAATTGGTTTGTAAATACAGAGACAAAGCCCCTATTGAAGCAAACCATTGGCGGTTCCTCTATGTCTAGAGTTTGGAACCAACACAATGGAATGACCCAAGTAAAGTGTTATAATCTAACACGTCGAACAGGTGCACAGAACATTAAAAAAACCAAGTGCCTTTGAAAAAATGACATCAAGTAAAACCTGTCGTAAAATAGTTTTATGTTAAACTTAGAAACAGGAAACATGATTAAATATGCAACCAATTGAGATAGAAAGAAAACAAGTAAACACCCTAAGAGAAGTGTTTTCAGTTTACAAGTTGTAAAATATACCTACAGAAAGGCTTTGAAAATATAACATCAATAGATGACACCAAGCAATTACATTGTGTTTGTATTGAAAATGGAATAGTTAGGAGACACGATGTCTGGCTTACAAGTAGTTAAGTGATATTAGAAATTCAATAGAAAGACTTCCTAAGAATCACATCAAATAAATACTACTGTCATATTGTTTTTTATGATGGTTTTTGAAACACCTAAACAGGAGACAAGTCTAAAAGCTAACAGCTGAAATGACAATAAAGAATAGAACAAAGTCAGCAAAGAATGACTTGAAATAATTAGCTTACATCAGGAAAACTTCAAAGGATAAACCACCAAAAAAATATATAAAAATAAGAGCTTTTCAGATAGAAAGTCAGAAGTCGCTGGGAAGGCAAGCGTTTCTCAACTTCACAGGCAAGCTCTGTATGTTTTTAATTGAGTCTCGGGTAATCAAGGTATTTCATTTTGGTTGATATTCTGAATTAAGAAATAAGTAGAAGTGTGGAAATGTAACGAAGTTAAGATTTGAGAATACGGATCTCTGATAAGAAATGTAAGCTGTTTGTATTTTGAACGGTTAAAGTTGCGATTGCCATAATAAATGTTAACTAATGTCGGTTCTTTAATAAATCTATATATTTTTAGAATTGTCTCACAGAGTATTTCTGTATCATCTTGCGAACTCAATTTCTGTATACTCAAAGGAGTTGCAGAATTCTGGGGGGTATTCCGGACCCTCATAATATCCGGAAGGTTACAGTCTAGTTAAACTTATTAAAAGTACTATCCGGAGGATGGTAACATCTTTAGACTGTTTCTTTCCTTTAGGGAGGTGTAGTCTGACCTTTAAACCAAATTAAGCGTCTTATAGGATCCGGCTACCACTAACTTTAGTTGAAGGTAAACGTCTGGGGAATACGCCTGATCTGGGGTAGTCTGAAAGGGCTAGGACTTGTAATTATCCCTTCAGTGAGAGAACCAACACGAGGGAAAAACCAACTTGACCTCGTCCTCACCAATCTATCTGTCGCAGATGCATCTGTCCATGATTGTACTAGTAGCAGTGACCACTGCACAGTCATTGTGGAGACGAAGTCCCGTCTTCATACTGAGGACACCCTCCATCGCACTACCACCATGCTAAATGGGATAGATTCAGAACAGATCTAGCAGCTCAAAACCAGGCATCCATGAGGCGCTGTGGACCATCAGCAGCACCAGAATTGTATTCCACCACAATCTGTAACCTCATGGCCCGGCATATCCCTCACACTACCATTACCATCAAGCCAGGGGACCAACCCTGGTTCAATAAGGAGTGTAGAAGAGCATGCCAGGAGCAGCACCAGGCATACCTAAAAATGAGGTGCCCACCTGGGGAAGCTGCAACACAGGACTACATGCATGCTAAAGACAGAGCTAAGCGATCCCACAATTAATGGATCAGATCAAAGCTCTGCAGTCCTGCCACATCCAGTCGTGAATGGTGGTGGACCATTAAACTAACGGGAGGAGGAGGCTCCATGAATATCCCCATCCTCAATGATGGTGGTACCCAGCACGTGAGTGCAAAAGGGAAGACTGAAGTGTTTGCAACCATCTTCAGCCAGAAGTGCCGAGTGGATGATCCATATCGGCCTCCTCCTGAGGTCCCCACCATCACAGAAGCCAGTCTTCAGCCAATTCGATTCACTCCACGTGATATCAAGAAACGGCTGAGCGCACTGGATACAGCAAAGGCTATGGGCCCCGACAACATCCCGGCTATCGTGCTGAAGACTTGTGCTCCAGAACTAGCCGCGCCTCTAGCCAAGCAGTTCCAGTACAGATACAACACTGGCATCTATCCGACAATGTGGAAAACTGCCCAGGTATGTCCTGTCCACAAAAAGCAGGACAAATCCAATCCGGCCAATTACCGCCCCATCAGTCTGCTCTCAATCATCAGCAAAGTGATGGAAGGTGTCATTGACAGTGCTATCAAGCAGCATTTACTCGCCAATAACTTGCTCACTGATGCCCAGCTTGGGTTCCACCAAGACCACTCAGCTCCCAACCTCATTACAGCCTTGGTCCAAACATGGACAAAGAGCTGAATTCCAGAGGTGAGGTGAGAGTGACTGCCCTTGACATCAAGGCAGCATTTGACCGAATGTGGCATCAAGGAGCCCTAGTAAAACTGAAGTCAATGGGAATCGGGGGGAAAACTCTCCACTGGCTGGAGTCATATCTAGCACAAAGGAAGATGGTTGTGGTGGTTGAAGGTCAATCATCACAGCCCCAGGACATTGCTGCAGGAGTTCCTCAGGGCAATGTCCAAGGCCCAACCATCTTCAGCTGCTTCAGCAATGATCTTCCCTCCAACATAAGGTCAGAAATGGGGATGTTCGCTGATGACTGCAGTGTTCAGCGCCATTCACAACTCCTCAGCTAATGAAGCAGTCCATGCCCACATGCAACAAGACCTGTACGACATTCAGGCTTGGGCTGATAAGTGGCAGGTAACATTCGCGCCACAGAAGTGTCAGGCAATGACTATCTCCAACAAGCGAGAGTCTAACCACTGCTCCTTGACATTCAACGGCATTACCGTCGCCGAATCCCCCACCATCAACATCCTGGGGGTCACAATTGACCAGAAACTTAACTGGACCAGCCACATAAATACTGTGACAACAAGAGCAGGTCAGAGGCTAGTTATTCTGCGGCAAGTGTCTCACCTCATAACTCCCCAAAGCCTTTCCACCATCTACAAGGCACAAGTAAGGAGTATGATGGAATACTCTCCACTTGCCTGGGTGAGTACAGCTCTAACAACACTCAAGAAGTTTGACACCATCCAGGACAAAGCAGCCCGCTTGATTGGCACCCCATCCAACACCTTAAACATTCACTCCCTCCACCACCGGCGTACCGTGGCTGCAGTGTGTACCATCTACATGATGCACTGCAGCAACTCGCCAAGGCTTCTTTGCCAGCACCTCCCAAACCCGCGACCTCTTCCACCTAGAAGGACAAGGGCAGCAGGCGCATGGGAACACCACCACCTGCAAGTTCCCCTCCAAGTCACACACCATCCTGACTTACAAGTATATCGCCGATCCTTCATCGTCGCTGGGTCAAAATCCTAGAACTCCCTCCCTAACAGCACTGTGGGAGCACCTTCACCACATGGACTGCAGTGGTTTAAGAAGGCGGCTCACCACCACCTTCTCAAGGGCAATTAGGGATAGGCAATAAATGCTGGCCTTGCCAGCGACGCCCACATCCCATAAACAAATTTAAAAAAAAAGATGAGAAACCTTAGCCTGTACGCAGTGTTATTTTTCACCTTCTGAGCTGACATTTAATATGAAAATCCCACATATTCGTCAGTAAATAATTTGTTTTGATTGAGAGATTACACGAATCATATATGGTCGATAATAAAAGTGCAGGTTTCAATTCCGAAGAAACTCATTCTGCTTATGGAAACTATAATCTAGCAACAAACTCGGCAAAAACCTGGAAGTGTAAAACCCAGATTCCCACATGGTAAACCACCTGGTATCACTAAGGAGCATCAGTGAAGGGGGGAGAAGAATGTGAAGTGCTTGCCCTGGCAATCTTCCTCATCAAAAAAATAAGATGACAAGTCAACATTCTTGTGCCTTTTCTGCTAAATGGATTAGAGATGTTTCGGTGAAGGAATAGAAATAGGAACAGTTTCCTGCCCATCCTCTTCAAAGAAAGAACTTGCATTTCTATAGCACCTTTCACAACCTGAGGATGACCCAAAATGTTTTACAGCTAAAGAAGTAGGTTTAAAGTGTAGTCACTGTTGTAATGTAGGAAACATTGCGCACAGCAAGCTCCCACAAACAGCAATGAGACAATGACCAGATAATCTGTTTTAGTGACATAGCTTGAGAGATAAATATTGGCCAGAACTATGAGGAGAACTCCCCTGCACTTCTTTCAATAGTGCCATGGGATCTTTCACATCCACCTGAGAGGGCAGAGTCTCGGTTTAACAACTCATCTGAAAGATTGCACCTCCGATAATGCAGCACTCCCTCAGTGCTGCACTGGAATGTCAGCCTAGATTTTGTGCTCAAGTCTCTGGAATGGGACTTGAACCCACGACCTTCTGACTCAGGAAGAGAGAGTGCAACTCACTGAGCCTAGGCTCAGGTGTGCGATATTGTGGGACCCAAAAAGTGGGATAAGGAAACAAAAATGCTTCATCCACAACACCTCTTAAAGCCTTCTGTTTGTATGATGTAGTGCATTTCTGTGTAATACTTAGTGTTCTGTAAGAGTGGCGCTCAAACAGTTGATATGACTTCCATCAACCATTACCCCTTATTTCCCTTTGGATCTGCTACCACTCTAATTGTAGGCCTTTTGCGACCTGTTTTTAAAAAGGAGACCCGTGATTTGCATGTCTGTAATTTTTCCAATGGTGCCTGCCTGAAGTGGGGAAATCCAGCGTTAGACTGAGTCAAATTGAATTGGAGATCAAACTCGTTTAAGAGACCCACACGACACAAACTTCTGACAAAAGGTCAACCTGAAACGTTAACCCTATGTTGCTCTCGCCACAGAAGCTGCCTGAACTGCTGAGTGTTTCCAGCATTTTCTACTTTATTACCGACTAAACTCGGCCTCTTGCTGTCGAGAAATGTACCTACAAAAGCAACAATAATGTGAGATTTGACATTTCAGAAAAAAAACTTGGCTTGGTGGTAGCAGTCATGGGTTCAAGACGCACTGTGGGACTTCAGCACTTAATCCAGTCTGATACTCCAATGCAACACTGAGAATGTGCCACACGGTTAGAGGTGCCGTCGATCAGATAAGCCATTAAACCGAGGCCCGATCTGCCTGTCCAAGTGAATGTAAAAAGATTTCACAGCACTGTTTGAAGAAGAGCAGGGGTGTTCTCCCGCTATAACATCAGAAAACGCTGGAAAAACTCAGCAGGCCAGGCAGCATCCGTGGAGAGAGAAACAGAGTTAACGTTTCAGGTCGAAGACCTTTCGTTAGAACTGGAAAAAAGCAGGAAATGGAATAGATTTTAAAGCAAGTTTAGGAGCTGGGAAAAGGGGGAGGGGATGAAAGAACAAAAGGGAAGGTCAGTGATAGGATAGAAAGCAGGAGAGATTAAGAGATATTGAGAGACATTAAGAAATATTCAAGGCAAGAGGAGGTGGTAATGGGACAGGTTAAGGAACAAAGGATGGCTCTAGATGAAGTGTGAATTGCGCTGGCAGAATGAAGGACAGCTGCCAGCTTCTGGGAGGGAAGAAAAAAAGGCCAAACAAAAGTGTGGATAAAAAAAAAATATATATATATATGTGATAGGGGTCAAGGTTATGATCTGAAATTGTTGATCTCTATGTTGAGTCCAGAGCGCTGTTGAGTGCCTAATCGAAAGATGAGGTGCTGTTCCTCGAGCTTACGCTGAGCTTCCGTGGAACATTGCAAGAGGCCAAGGACGGTGAGATCTGAGTGGGAATGGAGTGGCGAATTAAAGTGACAGGCCACCAGGAGCTCGGGGTCCCCCTTACAGACTGAATGGAGGTGTTCCGCAAAGCGGTCACCCAATCTGCGTTTGGTCTCCCCAATGTAGAGGAGACCACATCGTGACCAGCGAATACAGTATACTAAATTGCAGGAAGTACAAGTAAATCGCTGTTTCACCTGGAAGGGGTGTTTGGGGCCCTGGACAGTGGGAAGGGGGGAGGTATAAGGGCATGTGTTGCATCTCCTGCGCTTGCACGGGAAGGTGCCGGGCAAAGGGGAAGGGGTGCTAGGGGTGGTAGGGGAAGGGGTGCTAGGGGTGGTAGAGGAGTGGACTAGGGTGTCGCGGAGGGAGCGGTCCCTGCAGAATGCTGAAAGGGGAGGTGAGGGTGAGATGCATTTGGTGGTGGGATCACGCTGGAGGTGGCGGAAATGGCGGAGGATGATCCGTTGAATGTGGAGGCTGGTGGGGTGAAAGGTGAGGACAAGGGGAACTCTATCGTGGTTACGGGAGGGAGGGGCAGGGGTGAGGGCAGAAGTGCGGGAGATAGAACGGACACGGTTGAGGGCCGTGTCAACCACAATAGAGGGGAATCCTCGGTTGAGGAAAAAGGAAGACATGTCGGAAGCACTGGTATGGAAGGTGGCATCGTCAGAGCAGATGCGGCGCTATCCTGGCCAACATTTAACACTCAACCAACACCACCAGAAACAAATGATCTCACTGCTGTTTGTTTACAAATTGACTGCTGCGTTTGCCTATATAACTACAGTGACTACACTTCAAACATAATTCATTGGCTGCGGGATGTGGACATGAGAGGTGCTGCATAAATGCAAGTTATTTCTTCTATATCTGAACCGTCTTCTGAGAGAGCAGCATGATAAATAATTGGACTCAATTCTGAAACTAGGAGGAGGGACAGTGTTGAGGTCTCTCATGTTAAGCAACACAACACAGTGAAAATAACTGGGACGACTTTGAGCAGGAGCTCAAAAAGGCCAGTTTTTATGCAAACAAGTTACGTAGTATTAATCAGTCACTAAAAATTAACTCAGAAGGAAACATCAAACCAGAAAACATTACCAAAAGTCAAAAAGAAATTGATGTCCATGCCCCCATTGTCAATGCTGAAGGTCAATAATTAATCAGAAATTTAGTTCAGGTTTGTCCATTTTTGCTGAAGAAAACTACAAGATGTCCACTGAGCATATACGTACACAACTTCTTCAGTCTTTCATACAGGTACATAATGGAATGAGCTCTGGCGCAGAATCTAACTGCAGCTTGCAACTTGCATGAAAATGTCTCTCCTCGAATCTTAGTTCACAGGAGGAAGCCATTTGGCCCATCATGCCTGTGTCGGCTCTTTGAAACAGCTATCCAATTAGGCCCACTGCCTTGCTCTTTCCCCATAGACCCCCAATTTGTTTCTTTTCAAGTCTATATCTAATTCCCTGTTGAAAGTTACTATTGAATCTACTCCCACCACTCTTTCAGGCAGTGCATCCAGATCATAACTCGCTGCATTAAAAAAAATTCTCATTTCCCCTCTGGTTCGCTTGCCAATTATCTTAAATCTGTGTCCTCTGGTTTCCGACCTACCTGTCAGTGCCTCTCCTTATTTTTCTTTCCAAAGAATCATGGAATAAAATCATCGAATTTTACAGCACAGGAGGCCATTCAGCCTATTGCGCATGTGCTGGCTCTCTGAAAAAAACTCATCACTTAAGTCCGATTCCCCTGCCCTTTCCCTGTACCCTTTTCATTCTCCCTTTTTCAAATATGTATCCACTTCCCTTTTAAAAACAATTATGGATTCTGCTTGTACCATTTCTGGTAGGGCATTCTATGTCTGAAAACTTTCTGCATAATAATAAAAAAAATTCTCTTAACCTCTCTTGTTCTTTTGCTGATAATCATAATTTTATGCTCTTTAGTTACCGACTCATCGACCAGTGATGAAACCCCTCATAATTCTGAACACCTCTGTTGGATCTCCTCTTAACCTTCTTTGTTCGAATGAAAAGAGCCCCAGTTTCTCTATCCTCAGATCTAAAGCCTCTCAGTCCTGGCATCCTCTTAGTGAATCTCTTTTACATCCTCTCCATGGTCATGACATCCTTCCTAAAGCAAGGCTTTAAAGCTGGACGCAATATTCTAGCTGCAGCCGAATGATTCTTGATATAGATTTAGCAGTACCCTTTCGCTTTTGTACTCTATACTCCTACTTAGAAAATGAAGAGTCCCGTATATTTTCTTTTATAGCTTTATCAACTTGCCGTCCCATTTTTAAAGCTTTATATATCTGAACCCCTAATTCTCTCCACTCCTTTATTTCTTTTAAAGTTTTGCCATTTAGTGTATATGTTCGCTCCTTATTCATCCTCCTAAAATGTATCGCGTTGTATTTCTTCACATTTAAATTTATCTGCCGAATCTACTTATTATGCCCTAACAGTTCAGTTAAGCACGCTCCCTATTTTTGTACAAAGGCAAATACTGCGGATGCTGGGAATCTGAAATAACAACAGAAAATGCTGGAAACACTCAGCAGGTCAGGCAGCATCGTGGAGAGAGAAACAGAGTCAACGTTTCAGGTCGATGACCCTTCGTCCATGGGCTTCAACTTTGCTGGCAAGCCTATGATGTGGCACTTTATCAAATGCCTTTTGGAAGTCCATGTAGACCACATTAACCGCATTGCCCTCATCAACCTTCTCTGTAACCTCATCAAAAATCTCAATCAAGTTAGTTAAACATGATTTGCCTTTGACAAATCTGTGCTGGCTTTCTCTGTTAAATTTGTCAGACACAATTTGACATTTATAAATCCATGTTGGCTGTCTTTCCAGGTGAGTAGTAATTTTATCCTGTATTGTGCCCTCTAGGCACTTACCTACAATCGATGTTAGGTCTCTCATTACCTCGTTTATCCCTTTTTCAACAGAGGTGTTGCATTGACAACTTCCATATCCAAGGTTGTGCTCAGAGCCTCTGCTATTTCCTCGCTGACCACTCTCAGCATTCCGGAATGCATATCGCCAGGGTCCAGTGTCTTGTCCAGTTTGCACTAATCCCTCCTTATTTAGTTATCTTACTGCTCCATCTCCTCCTCTTGTACCATTTCATTGCCACTTGCACATTCTTCTGTGAAAACCAAGGCAAAGTACTCATTTATCATCTTTCATTCTCCGAAAAAACCTTCCATTTTCATCTTTAATTGGCTCTTTCCTTTCTTTAACTTTTCATGTTTAATCATAGCCTCCGTTAAGCTTTCTTTCTACATTCACTTTAATTTTCTTCTGTATTATTAGCCTTAGATTTGTTGCTTATCAATGTTCAAGTGCCTTAAATCTTATCTTTACCATTAAACTCACTGGGACTCTATTCACTTCAGTTCAAGGTGACCTGAATTGAACACAAAGGCTGATAGGAAGCCTCTTTAAATAATAAGGTGGTCAATAATAACATGACCCAAATTGAATCCAATTCTCCAGCCCGCTTGGGTTTATGCTGATGCCAGCACTGAGTCTGTTAATGTGCTGGGAAGCATTAAGTTAAGTTTACCTGGTGACCTGGGACATAAAGGGGAGGATAAAGAAAAAAAGGGAAGCGTATGACAAATACCGAGGGCTAAATACACCAGAATCTTTAGAGGAGTACAGAAAGTGCAGGGGTGCAATTAAAAAGGATATTAGGAAAGCAAAGAGAGAGCATGAAAAATTCTTGGCAAGTAAAATCAAGGAAAACCCAAAGATGTTTTATAAATATATTAAGAGTAAGAGGATAACTAAAGAAAGGGTAGGGCCGATTAGAGATCATGAGGGTAATCTGTGTGTGGAGGCGGGAGACGTCGGTCGGGTTCTTAATGAATACTTTGCGTCTGTTTTCACAAAGGAGAGGGGCGAAGCAGACATTGCTATCAGGGGGGAGGAGTGTGAAATATTAGATGAAATAAACATAGTGAGAGAGGAAATATTAAGGGGTTTAGCAGTTTTAAAAGTGGATAAATCCCCAGGCCTGGATGAAATATATCCCAGGCTGTTAAGCGAAGCAAAAGAGGAAATAGCAGAGGCCCTGACCATCATTTTCCAATCCTCTCTGGCTTCAGGTGTGGTGCCAGAGGACTGCTAATGTAGTACCCTTGTTTAAAAAGGGAGAAAAGGTTAGACCGAGTAATTACAGGCCAGTCAGCCTAACCTCGGTGGTGGGAAAATTATTGGAAAGAATTCTGAAGGACAGGATAAATCTTCATTTAGAAAGACACGGATTAATCAAGGACAGTCAGCACGGATTTGTTAAGGGAAGTTTCGTGTCTGTCAAACTTGATTGAATTTTTTGAGGAGGTAACAAGGAGGGTAGATGAGGGTAGTGCGTTTGATGCAGTGTATAAGGACTTTCGCAAGGCTTTTGATAAGGTTCCACATGGCAGACGGGTCACGAAGTTAAAAGCCCATGGGATCCAGTGCAAAGTGTCAAGTTGGATTCAAAACTGGCTCGGAGACAGGAAGCACAGGGTAATGGTTGATGGGTGTTTTTGTGACTGGAAGGCTGTTTCCAGTGGGGTTCCGCAGGGCTCAGTACTAGGTCCCTTGCTTTTTGTGGTATATATCAATGATCTTGACTTGAATATAGGGGGTATGATTAAGAAGTTTGCAGATGATACTAAAATCGGCTGTGTGGTTGATACTGAAGAAGGAAGCTGTAGACTGCAGGAAGATATCAATAAATTGATCAGCTGGGCAGAATAGTGGCAAATGGAATTCAATGAAAACCGGAGAAGTGTGAGGTAATGCATTTGGGGAGGGCTAACAAGGAAAGGGAATACACATTAAATGGTAGGACACTGAGTAGTGTAGAGGAACAAAGGGACCTTGGAGTGCATGTCCACAGATCCCTGAAGGTAGCAGGGCAGGTAGATAAGGTGGTTAAGAAGGCATATGGAATGCTTGCCTTTATTAGCTGTGGCATAGAATACAAGAGCAGGGGGGTTATGCTTCAACTGTATAAAACACTAGTTAGGCCTCAGCTAGAGTGCTGCATGCAGTTCTGGTCACCACATTACAGGAAAGATGTGATTGCACTAGAGAGGGTACAGAGGAGATTTATAAGGATGTTGCCGGGAGTAGAGAATCTTAGCTATGAGGAAAGACTGGATAGGCTGGGTCTGTTTTCCTTGGAACAGAGTAGGCGGAGGGGAGACCTTATTGAGGTGTATAAAATTATGAGGGGTATAGATAAAGTGGACCTATTTCCCTTAGCAGAGGGGTCAAAAACCAGGGGGCACAGTAATTGGGGGAAGGTTTACAGGGGATTTGAGGGGAAATTTCTTCACCCAGAGGGTTGTGGGGGTGTGGAACTCACTGCCTGAAAGGGTGGAAGAGGCAGAAACCCTAACCACATTTAAAAAGTACTTGGATGTGCACTTGGGATGCTCTAACGTGCAGGGCTACGGACCAAGAGCTGGGAAGTGGGATTAGGCTGGATAGCTCTTTGTTGGCCGGCGCGGACACGATGGGCCAAAATGGCCTCCTTCCGTGCCAGTTTCAATCAACTCAAGATTTGCATCAGCTATTTCTACCAGCTTGAAGCAAACTTCCTGCATTGCAGTGACTGATAAAATACACACAAGCGTGAACTTGCAGCGGTTAGATAAAGCACTCACTTATCAGCATGCTTCTGCAAGAGCAGAGCTGTCACACTTCACAAAAGTAGTTTTGTTCTTTTGTAAGAATAGAGCTATGATGCCAGGAATATATCTAAAATTTGTTTAAAAGCCAATACGACAGAAAACCAAATGGCCATATACACATATTAATATTTGCCTGTACAGATATCATCACTGTGAGAGATTCGGTTTCCAGCAGTTAATCATCCAGAATCCTGGCTTTACAGAGCAGTCCTCCTTGAATGGTGTGTGTCAAATGTCATTGTTTGCAAAACATTCAACATGATTTATATCAAAATATGTCATGTCACACATCAGATATTTCCTGGCAGGTCTCCTGTAAAAATGCTCGAGTGTAGACTGGAGCGAGATCAGCCTAACCTTATCTAACTCCAGTGCTCCTGGCAGGTAATTGTTCTAAACTCGAGGTCAAATAGAGGACAATTGCAGCTGTTTGTAAATTCCTCTCTCCAGATCAGAAGAACCCAGCACAAAATGACTGACTGTCATTCTTATTATCTTTAAAAGATTGCTTTGCAGCTGTAATAAAGTGTGACAGACACGTGCTATATATACAAAAAACTTACATAGAATCATAGAAAGTTACACCACGGAAGGATTCCATTTCGGCCCATCGTGTCCACGCCGGCCAACAAAGAGCTATCCAGCCTAATCCCACTTCCCAGCTCTTGGTCCGTAGCCCTGCAGGTTACAGCATCCCAAGTGCACATCCAAGAACTTTTTAATGTGGTTAGGGTTCCTGCCTCTACCACCCTTTCAGGCAGTGAGTTCCAGACCCCCACAACACTCTAGGTGAAGAAATTTCCCCTCAAATCCCCTCTAAACCTTCCCCCAATTACTTTAAATCTGTGCCCCCTGGTTTTTGACCCTTCTGCTAAGGGAAATAGATCCTTTCTATCCACTTTATCTAGGCCCCTCATAATTTTATACACCTCAATAAGGTCTCCCCTCAGCCTCCTCTGTTCCAAGGAAAACAGACCCAGCCTATCCAGTCTTTCCTCATAGCTAAGATTCTCTACTCCCGGCAACATCCTTGTAAATCTCCTCTGTACCCTCTCTAGTGCAATCACATCTTTCCTGTAATGTGGTGACCAGAACTGCACGCAGCACTCTAGCTGAGGCCTAACTAGTGTTTTATACAGTTGAAGCATAACCCCCCCTGCTCTTGTATTCTATGCCACGGCTAATAAAGGCAAGCGTTCCGTATGCCTTCTTAACCACCTTATCTACTTGGCCTGCTACCTTCAGGGATCTGTGGACATGCACTCCAAGGTCCCTTTGTTCCTCTACACTACTCAGTGTCCTATCATTTAATGTGTATTCCCTTTCCTTGTTAGCCCTCCCCAAATACATTACCTCATACTTCTCCGGTTTTCATTGAATTCCATTTGCCACTGTTCTGCCCACCTGACCAATTTATTGATATCTTCCTGCAGTCTACAGCTTCTTTCTTCAGTATCAACCACACAGCCGATTTTAGTATCATCTGCAAACTTCTTAATCATACCCCCTATATTCAAGTCAAGATAGAAACATAGAATCTAGGAGCAGGAGTAGGCCATTCGGCCCGTCGAGCCTGCTCCACCATTCAATACGATCATGGCTGATCATCCAAATCCAGTACCCTGTCCCTGCTTTAATCCCCACAGTACACATATCCCACCCTACCCCCATGTATTTAATTCCCCCCAACATATCCCATCCTATCCCAATACCCCCACATATTTAATCCCCCCTAACACGAAGGGTCAATTTTATCATAGCCAAATCAACCTAACCCGCACATTTTTGGACTGTGGGAGGAAACCGGAGCACCCGGAGGAAACCCACGCAGACACGGGGAGAATGTGCAAACTCCACACAGACAGTCACCCGAGGTCAGATTCGAACCCGGGTCCCTGGCGCTGTGAGGCACCAGTGCTAACCACTATGCCACCAGTGTTGCCCATTGATATATACCACAAAAAGCAAGGGACCTAGTACTGAGCCCTGCGGAACCCCACTGGAAACAGCCTTCCAGTCACAAAAACACCCATCAACCATTACCGTCTGCTTCCTGTCTCCGAGCCAGTTTTGAATCCAACTTGACACTTTGCCCTGAATCCCATGGGCTTTTAACTTCATGACCAGTCTGCCATGTGGAACCTTATCAAAAGCATCATGTAACACTTTCCCCAACACACATTGTTGAGCACACCAAATATGTTCTCCGGTTCAGGATCACCAGTTACTCTTGTAAGTAGTCCTCCCATCCTCTATAGTCTGGGATACACCCTTTCCTGCCCAATATAAAGTGATAACATGATTATACCAGAGACCTCTTACTCTGTACACTGGCTAATGGAATATATCACATGCCATCAGACAAATTCCTCTCTATTTACGGAAAATGGACTTAATAAACACTGTACTAAGACGACGCAGAGATCGCAAACCAATAATTAGTTTACTTGAATAAAAATGTGAACAAAAAGTATAGTTTTTCAGGTGGTTTATGAACAGATGCAACTTGCTTTCTCGCTAACCATGGACCCCATGACAGGAGACCACTTACTCTAGTTTAACCCTTAAAAGCTAAGCTGGCTCAGGGAGTTGGGGATAATATATTAGCATGGATAGAGGATTGGTTAAAGGACAGAAAACAGAGAGTAGGGATAAATGGGACATTTTCAGATTGGCAGGCAGTAACTAGTGGAGTGCCGCAAGGATCAGCACTGGAGCCTCAGCTATTTACAATCTATATTAATGACTTAGATGAAAGGACCGAGTGTAATGTATCCACGTTTGCTGATGATACAAAACTAGGTGGGAAAGAAAGCTATGAGGAGGACAGAATCTGCAAAGGGTTATAGACAGGTTAAGTGAGTGAGCAAGAAGGTGGCAGATGGAGTATAATGTGGGGAAATGTGAGGTTATTCACTTTGGTAGGAAGAATAGAAAAAACAGAATATTTTTTAGATGGTGAGAAACTATTAAATGTTGGTGTTCAGGGGGATTTGGGTGTCTTTGTACACAAAACATAAAGTTAACATGCAGGTACAGCAAGCAATTAGGAAGGCAAATGGCATGTTGGCCTTTATAGCAAGGGGGTTGGAGTACAAGAGTAAGGAAGTCTTGCTGCAATTGTACAGGGCTCTGGTGAGACCACACCTGGAGTACTGTGCACAGTTTTGGTCTCCGTACCTGAGGAGGGACATACTTGCCTTTGAGGGAGTGCAGTGAAGGTTCACTAGATTGATTCCTGGGATGAGAGGGTTGTTCTATGAGGAGAGATTGAGTAAAATGGGCCTATACTCTCTGGAGTTTAGAAGAATGAGAGGTGATCTTATTGAAACATATAAGATTCTGAGAGGGCTTGACAGGGTAGGTGCTGAGAGGCTGTTTCCCCTGGCTGGAGAGTCTAAAACTACGGGACATATTCTCAGGATAAGGGATTGGCCATTTAGAACTGAGATGAGGAGAAATTTCTTCACTCAGAGGGTTGTGAATCTTGGAATTCTCTGCCCCAGAGGGCTGTGGAGGCTCAGTCACTGAGTATATTCAAGGCTGAGATTGATAGATTTTTGGACTCTAAGGGAATCAAGGGATATGGAAATAGGGCGGGAAAGTGGAGTTGAGGTCGATGATCAGCCATGATCTTATTGAATGGCAGAGCAGGCTCAAGAAGCCGTATGGCCTACTCCTGCTCCTAATTCTTATGTTCTTAAGCTTTTAAAGTACAGGTTTTTGCCTCTGGCTGCCAAATTTGCTTTGTAAAGTGAGGGTAGGCAATATACCTTTAATGATTTAATTAAATCAGATACCTATTCATCAGTGTTGAAAGATAACAATCTCTATCAATGGTCTAAGATGCTTGTCAATGAATGTGATGATTCCAGTGAACTGAAGGTTTCCCATTGGTTACAGCTTCATCATCTTACATCAGTAAGCAGTAGTGAGGTCAACGTGTCTAGAATTGAACTGCTGTGATTTCCCCGCCCTCCCCCCACCCCTTGAGAAATCATGTACAAAACAAATTTCACCCCTTCCATGCTGATCCTAGCAGCAGAAATATTAACTTAAAAACTCCAACAAAGGCAACCCAGGCAAAAGTCTTATTTTGCCACGGTCAGCATCTGTAAAGAGAAGGCAGGTTAATGTTTTGGATGCTGCAAAGACACCATCCCTTTCTCTGTTGCATTTACTCTGATGACAATTTGGTTTACATGTGGTTGGTTTAATAGAAAAATGTTTAAACAAAAATTAACAGGTCAATATTACTATCTGCATAGTCATCAGAATCATTGCCAGAGTAGAGTGGAGCTAATCTGGTGTCAGTTTATATTGCGCAGCTGCTAAGTGACACAAGAACGTAGTCACAATGACTCCACACTGTTCAACCCTCATAATTGGTGCTTAGCCTCCTTGAGCACAGAGTTTGCTTTGTAGGCCCAGCTCTTGACCACCCCTTTTCACTGTAATTATGATCTTATCTCAAGCTAAATGAAATACAAAGGGGAGGAGATGATGCTTCAGTTGTATAGAGCTTTGGTCAGACCCCATCTGGAGTACTGCATTTGGTTTGGACACTGCACCTCAGGAAGGCTTTTTGGCCTTGGAGTGGGTACAGAGCAGTCACCAGAATGATACTGGGGCTTAGAGGGTTAAATTATGAGGTTAAGTAGGCTTGTATTCTCTTGAGTATGGAGGTTCAGGGATAATCTGATTGAGGTGTTTAACATGTTAAAAGGATTCGATAGGGTAGATAGAGAGAAACTATTTCCTCTGGTGGGGGAACCAAGAATAAGGGGAGATATCTTGAAATTAGAGCTTGGCCATTTAGGAGTGAAACCAGGAAGCGCTTTTTCTCCTAAAGCGTAGTAGAAATCTGGAACTCGCTCCCCCCAAAAAAGGCTGTGGATCCTGGGGTACATTTGGAGCTTTCAGGAATGAGGATCGATAGATTTTTGTCAGGTATGGAGCAAAGATAGGTAAATGGGGTTGAGGTACAGATCAATCATGATCTAATTGAATGGTGGAGCAGGCTCAAGGGGCTGAATGGAAGACTCCTGTTCCTATGTTGGAGGGCCAATTGAGACATGGTATTTTCCTGTTTTACATTATATGCCATTGATGTTTGTGGGACCTAGCTGTGCACAATGTGGTTGCTTATCCCTACATTACAACAGTGACTGCACTTCAAAACAACTTCATTGGCTGTGACGTGCTTCTGGATATCCTGAGGTTGTGAAAGGTGCTATATAAATGCAAATTTTTATATACGTACTGCAGCCAATGTGCATCATTCTTGGAAGTCTTGCCATCAGCTTAAATGCAGCACTAATGTTGTGCATGCTGTTGGAATTGGGCAATGAACAACAATTTAAAGACAGAAATTCATGACCCAGTGTTATTGACTACAAACTCAGTAATAAGTTGGTTACATTTACAAACTCCAGTGTTATAGCACCCCTAATCAGATTCTTCAGTCTATAATGTTTAGGGAAAACCAGAGCATGATAATTTGGCAACAACTCATACCAAAAAACTTTTCTTGTATTAGCGAATCTCCAGTTGTTCCACATCGGTACCTGGGAATCCCAGTGGATTCCACCTTCAGCATGGACAGTCTTTTGGGACTGGAATGGGAAGGGCCAAAGGACACTTTGGTCTTCTCTGCAATCATAGAAAAATCCCAAAGCAGGTAAACCAGGCAAATACCATGTCTCAATTGGCCCATAACAACGAGTCTTCCATTCGGCCCCTTGAGCCTGCTCCGCCATTCAATTAGATCATGGCTGATCTGTACCTCAACCCCATTAACCCATCTTTGCTCCGTATCACTTGATACCCTTACCTAACAAAGTCTCACCACCTCCTAAGGGCCTGGATTAAGCAATTTGGTGTTGAGCGATACAGGGACACAGCTCTAGGTTTGTATATCTAGAACAAATTGCCCTGTTAAACTTCTTAATCTGTTAAAATTCTTTGTACGGCTAACAAGGAAATACAGAGACTTGGGACCACAGCTGCTGAATATAATGTTACGAGGTATGAGAACATACACTCATTTACCCAGGGGCCCATTGCCTATTCTGAATAGGCTGCAAAGAAGCCGTTGAAACTCTGCACCTCTAATTGATAGAGCCGACACGTGACGGAGCAAGGTGTGTGCCTATGCTGTGGTCAGGATAGTGGCAATACAGCCACATGATTTAGAATGGGTTGGACTGCTTGTAAGGAGCTCCAGGTACCTGTTTGCCTGGCAAGGGTATGCCGGTTGTCTAATAGAAAAAGAGACTTGCATTTATATAACCTCAGGACGTCTCAAAGCACTTTACAGCCAATGAAGTACTTTTGAATTGTAGTCTCTGTTGTAATGTAGGAAATTGGCTGAGCGGCAGGAGACAGGCAGCAGGGATAATGGGCAGGTACTCAAATTGGCAGGAGGTGACCAGTGGTGTCCCACAGGGATCTGTGCTGGGGCTTCAACTATTCACAGTATTTATTAACGACTTAGATGATGGCATAGAAAGTCATGTATCCAAATTTGCCGATGACACAAAGATAGGCGGCACTGTAGATAGAAGCATAAAATTACAAAGGGATATCGACAGATTAAGTGAATGGGCAAAACTGTGGCAAATGGATTTTAATGTAGGCAAATGTGAGGTCATCCACTTTGGACCTAAAAAGGATAGAACAGGGTACTTTCTAAATGGTGAAAGGCTAAAAACAGTGGAGGTCCAAGGAGACTTGGGGGGTCCAGATACATAGATCATTAAAATGTCATGAACAGGTACAGAAAATAATCGAAAAGACTAATGCTGGCCTTATATCTAGAGGTCTAGAATACAAGGGGGTAGAAGTTATGTTGCAGCTATATAAAACCCTGGTTAGACTACACCTGGAGTACTGAGAGCATTTCTGGGCACCACACCTTAGGAAGGATATACTGGCCTTGGAGGGAGTGCAGCGTAGGTTTACCAGAATGATACCTGGACTTCAAGGTTAAGTTACGAGGAGAAATTACACAAACTAAGGTTGTAATCCCTGGAATTTAGACGGTTAAGGGCTGATCTGATTGAAGTTTTCAGGATATTAAGGGGATCAGATAGGGTAGATAGAGATAACCTATTTCCACTGGTTGGGGATTCTAGGCCTAGGGGGCATAGTCTAAAAATTAGAGCCAGACATTTCAGGAGTGAAATTAGGAAACTCTTCTACACACAAAGGGTGGTCGAAGTTTGGAACTCTCTTCCGCAAATGGCAATTGATGCTAGATCAACTGTGAATTTTAAATTTGAGATTGATAGCTTTCTGTTAGCCAAAGGTATTAAGGGATATGGGCCAAAGGCGGGTATATGGAGTTAGATCGCAGATCAGCCATGATCTCATTGAATGGTGGAACAGGCTCGAGGGGCTGAATGGCCTACTCCTGTTCCTACGTGGCAGCCAATTTGCGCACAGCAAGCTCCCACAAACAGCAATGTGATAATGAGCAGATAATCTGTTTTAGGTGTTAAGGGATAAATATTGGCCAGGACACCGGGAGAACTCCCCTGCTCTTCTTCAAAATAGTGCCGTGAGATCTTTTAGAACATAGGAAATAGGAGCAGGAGTAGGCCATTTGGCCCTTTGAGCCTGATTCAACATGATCATGGTTGATCTTCTACCTCAACTCCACTTTCCTGCACTATCCCCATATCCCTTAATATCCAAAAATCTATCGATCTCTGCCTTGAGTATACTCAACGACTGAGCATCCACAGCCCTCTGGGGTAGAGAATTCCAAAGATTCACTACTCTCTGAGTGAAGAAATTTCTCCTCATCTCAGTCATAAATGGCCGACCCCTTATTCTGAGACTGTAACTCCGTGTTCTAGACTCCCCAGCCAGGGGAAACATCCTCCCTGCATCTACCCTGTAAACTCCAGAGAAAATAGGCCTAGTCTACTCAATTTCTCCTCATAGGACAATCCCCCCATCCCAGGAATCAGTCTGGTGAATCTTCGTTGCACTCCCTCTACGGTAAGTATATCCTTCCTTAGGTAAGGAGACCAAAACTGTACGCATTACTCCAGGTGTGGTCTCACCAAGGCCCTATATAATTTCAGTAAGACATCTGTACTCTTATACTGAAATCCTTTTGTAATAAAGGTCAACATACCATTTGCTTTTCTAATTGCTTGCTGTAGCTGCATATTAACTTTCAGCGATTCGTGTACAAGGACATCCAGGTCCCTCTGAACACCAACATTTCCCAATCTCTCACCATTTAAAAAATACTCTGCTTTTCTATTTTTCTTACTAAAGTGGATAACTTCACATTTCTCCACATTATATTCCATTTGCCATGTTCTTGCCCACTTGCTTAATCTGTCTATATCCATTTGAAGCCTCTTTGCATCCTCCTCACAACTTACATTCCCACCTAGCTTTGTATCATCAGCAGACTTGGATATATTACATTTGGTCCCCTCATCCAAATCATTGATATAGATTGTAAATAGCCGAGGCCCAAGCACTGATCCTTGAAGTACCCCACTAGTTACAGCCTGCCAACCCGAAAATTACCCGTTTATTGCTACTCTGTTTTCTGTCCGTTAACCAATCTTTAATCCATGCTAGTATATAACCTCCAATCCCAAATTTTGTTTAATAACCTCTTGTGTGGCAGCTTATCAAATGCGTTCTGAAAATCCAAATACACTACATCCACTGGTTGTGAAAAGGAGACGGTTGGGGCCAGGAAACTGGAAACTGTTAAAGTGGCGGAGGGCGGAGGAAGAGTCACGGATGTAGGTGGGAAGAGACTGAACAAGGGGAGAAAAAATAGAGTCGAGAAAGGAAGAGATAAGTTCCGTGGGGCAAGAAGAGGCTGAAACGATGGATCTACCAGGGCAGTCCTGTTTGTGGATCTTGGGAAAGAAGTAGAAGCGGGCTGTGCGGGGTTGGGGAACTATGAGGTTGGCGGCCGTGGAGGGAAGATCTCCAGAGGAGATGAGGTCAGTGAGTGTTGGAAATGGTGGCTTGATGTTCGGTAGTGGGGTCATGGTCCAGGGGGAGGTAGGAGGAGGTGTCGGAGAGTTGGCGTTCAGCCTCCGCTCGGTAGAGGTCGGTTCGCCAAATAACAACAGCACCACCCTTGTCAGCAGGTTTAATGACAATGTTGGGTTGGATCTGAGAGAATGGAGTGCTGCAAGTTCAGAGGGAGGTAGGTTGGAGAGGGTAAGGGGAGCAGAGCAATTGAGACGGTTGATGCCACGCCGGCAGTTGAAAGTTGAAGTCCCCCATGATTACTGTATTACCCCTGTTACATACATCTCTAATTTCCTGATTTATACTCTGCCTGAGAGAGCAGACAGAGCCTCAGTTTAACGTCTCCTCCGAAAGATGGCACCTCTGACAGTGCAGCACTCCCTCAGTGCTGGAGTACTGAAGTGTCAGCTTAGATTTTTGTGCTCAAGTCTCTGGAGTGGGACTTGAACCCACAACCTACTGACTCATAGGTGAGAGTGGTACCCACTGAGCCACAGCTGACACTGTGAGGATCTCCAGGTACCTGGCACGGGCTTGCCAATTGTCTAATGACCAACTGAGAGGGGGAGGGGGGAGTGAGGGTAGAGGTAGTGAGGGTGCCGAGGGGAAGGGGCGAGATGGCCGGCT
>CM059430.1:82895522-83104513 GCA_030390025.1 Squalus acanthias | reverse complement strand
CCTCTCCCTCACCCTCCCTCTCCCTCACCCTCCCTCTCCCTCACCCTCCCTCTCCCTCACCCTCCCTCTCCCTCACCCTCCCTCTCCCTCACCCTCACCCTCCCTCTCCCTCACCCTCACCCTCCCTCACCCCTCACCCTCCCTCTCCCTCACCCTCCCTCTCCCTCACCCTCCCTCACCCTCCCTCACCCTCCCTCTCCCTCACACTCTCTCCCTCCCTCTTTCTCTCAACCGTCCCGCTCTCGCAGCCACGCCAGCGCGGCGGAAGTGACGTCGCACGCAGCGCCCTCCACTGACCAATCGGGCGGATGCGGCGGGCCGACCAATGCGGGAGGCGATGGGCGGGGCCGGGCAGCAACGGGCCAGCACCGAGCGAGCGAGCGACGGCGGCAGGCGGAGGAGGAGAGCGGGCTGTCGGTGAGGTAAAGACAGCGACAGCGGTTGCCGGGGAGGAGAGAGGAGAGGACGGCACTGGGCTAGGGGGCCTCACTCTGTCCTCACCACACAGCGCTCGGCTGGGCTGAGTGAGAGGCAGAGCCGGCTGGCTGGCCCCGGGCTTCCCAGGCGGTGCAGCAGTTTGACAGCGGCCGGTGAAAGTGTGAGCAGAGCCCCGGGCCCGGCCCGAGTGAGTTTGAGCGGCGCCTTTAAATGGCCAGGGCTTCCCCTTGGTCCCAGGGCCGCCGGGGCCACTGACACGTGTGTGCCGCTGTGTTTTGTTGTTGTTCTGTGGCCCTCTGGTCAAATATGTAAATGATATCTTTAACCCTGAGTAATATTTATAATAATAAAAACACTGGGCTCGCTGCAGTCCAGCTCCTCCTCCCCCACTCAATGTACAGAACTTGCAAGAAAGGTCCAGCTGGGCTCCCCATTTGTTTTTAATCTGTTGAAAGGAAGTTTTCTTTTTAATCTGTTGCACTAAAATAGCCCATTGTGAGTCCAGACCAAGTTTAGCCTTCAAGTAAAGTAGGGTTAGAGTGGAAAATAATTGGACCAAGGGTCCAATTGCCATAATTCTGTCAACTATTTCGATTGCAAATTCCCATGACCGTTTACAGTGGAGACTGCCTATGTAAACTTGTCACGCTGTAGTTACACCATTCTTCCAGCAGAGCCGTGACAGGGCCTCCTGAGTAAGCTGGACAAGCGACAAGTTTACGATAGCAAAATACTGCAGATGCTGGAAATCCGAAATAACAACAGAAAACGCTGGAAAAACTCAGCAGGCCAGGCAGCATCCGTAGAGAGAGAAAGAGAGTTGACGTTTCAGGTCGATGACCTTTCATCAGAACTGGGAAGAGCTGGAAATCAAATAGATTTAAGGCCAGGGTAAAGCTGGGAAAAGGGGGAGGGGATAAAGGAACAAAGGAGGAGATGAAGAGACATTAAGAGATATGCAAGGCTAGAGGTGGTGTTAATGTGACAGATTAAGGCTGAATGAAGTGTGAAATCCACTGGCAGAATGAAGGACAGCTGCCAGCTTCTAGGAGGAAAAAAAAAGGTGGGGGGGACAAATAAAAGGGTGGATAAAATAAAATATAAATGTGATTGGAGCTGAGGTTATGATCTAAAATTGTTGAACTCGATATTGAGTCCAGAGGGCTGTAGCGTGCCTAAACGAAAGATGAGGTGCTGTTCCTCGAGCTTACGCTGAGCTTCCGTGGAACAGTGTAATAGGCCGAGGACGGTGAGGTCAGAGTGGGAGTGAAGCGGTGAATTAAAGTGACAGGCCACCGGGAGCTCGGGGTCCCCCTTACGGACTGAACGGAGGTGTTCCGCAAAGCGGTCACCCAATCTGCGTTTGGTCTCCCCAATGTAGAGGAGTCCACATCGTGAGCAGCGAATACAGTATACTAAATTGCAGGAAGTACAAGTAAATCGCTGTTTCACCTGGAAGGGGTGTTTGGGGCCCTGGACAGTGGGAAGAGGGGAGGTATAAGGGCATGTGTTGCATCTCCTGCGCGTGCGACAAGTTTACATCGGCAGTTTCCACAGTAGATGTGGACGTAGGAATTTGTAAGGGGGTGGGGCAGAAGTTCACAACAGGTTATGTATTGATAGATGTTGTCAATGAGAAGGGATTGTTCTGTCACATTTTGTGAGCTGAAACAACATGAGGATCTCACAGAGCAACTACTGTGTAACAAGCGAGCGATGTAAGCGACCTCAGTGAGTTGTTTCTGTGATAGCCTCTTAATGCTATTTATCACCCTGGAACCTGAATGGTATTCTGCACATGCAGTGGTCAGCTAATGCAGTGATACAAACAAGGAACAAAAATAAATAAAAATAGTGCGCCCACTTTGTCCTTGCGTGTAGTTTCAAGAACGATGTAGTTGTATGAAGTGATTGAGGGCATTTCAAAGCCCATAATGTGATTTATTTCTCGTGCATGTCTACTCTGACAGTAGAAAGAATGCTGAATTATTTGATCTTCATAGCCAAAAGATACCAGGGTTTAGATGGTTAGGTTATGAGGATCGGTTGCATAAACTTGGCTTGTATTCCCTTGAGTATAGAAGGTTGAGGGATGATCTGATCGAGGTGTTTAAATTGTTGGAAGCATTCGGTAGATACAGAGAAACTGTTCCCTCTAATGGGGGAATCCAGAACAAGGGGATTTAATCATAAAATTAGAGCTGGGCTGTTCAGGAGAGCAATCCGGGAGTACTTTTTCACAACACGGAAATGGAAATCTGGAATTCTCTCCCTTAAAAGGCTGTGGATGCTGGGGGACAAATTAAGCTTTCAAAACTGAGATTGATAGATTTTTGTCAGGTAAGGGTGTCAAGGGATATGGAGCAAAGGCAGGTAAATGGAGTTGAGGTACAGATCAGCCATGATCTAATTGAATGGCAGAGCAGGCTCGAGGGGCTGAATGGCCTCCTCCCGTTCCTATGTTTCTAAATAACCTGGGTTAGGGAGGGAAAATTTGGCTCGGGTTTCTGCTCCTGATCCCCAGTCATTCCTACTGAAAATACACCTTTGTTGATGTTAGGTGAGGACAGGCTAAGGCTTGGCTGCGACACCTTCTGTGGATGAATAGCCTGCCGACACTCGCTGACTTGGCTCGTATATGGATAATGGTCACTTGGTTGAGGTACCATTGAATGTCTGGAATCGTAGCCCAGTAAGTCCTTCAGGAGACGGGGAGAATAAAGAATAAAGAAACTAGAGGATATGCATTGGAAACTTGTTGAAGACAATACTTATCCAACTGAATGATGCTTAAATAAAGTGAGTGTCAACGGATCCAGGATTACAAAGACAAGAATAGGTTAATAAAAGAAGTATTGTAACTCAAGTGTGCGGGTGGAAATGATTTTGCAGTTAATGTTGCTGCAGGAAACCACAGTATGAAAATGTGTCCAATGAGTGTCTGCTTCAGGGGCTGCACAATGCTTTGTCGAATCCTGTTGAGTAAGGGAATGGGCTTCCGTGATGGCTGAATTGGTAATGTACTGAACCATACACATCAGGAAGGTCTCCGTTTCCACGGTCTGTGCTAAATTGACCTCAAATAGAGTAGCATCCATTTGGTTAGGAAGGGAAAAGAAATCACTCAAGGTTTCCGCTGCTGATAGCCATTCAGTGACTCCGGTTGGAATATGCAGATAATCGGGAAGCATGTGTTTGCGCTTGATTGTGATGCCCCCCATGGTTAAATTGTCTGTTCCTATATTACAACTGTGACTGTACTTCAAAAGTACTTCTTTGGCTGTAAAGTGCTTCGGGCCACCCTGAGGTTGTGAAAGGCGTTTATATTCTGCAAGTTCTTTCTTTAAAGAGGATGGGCAGGGAACTGGTTTCTCGTCCTCCGTCTAAACTCTGAAAAAGCACAAGAGTGTACTTTCTGTAGTAACAGTAAGTGAAAGTGTGATATCCTGGGATTAGCTGCTACACAGATAGTTAGTTTCTGAAGTAGAGCTCAAGATTTAGAAGATTTATAGGCTTCACATTTAGTACAAATAAAAATAAAGATTGCAAATATGAAATAAAGAGACAAACAAAAATCACAAAGGTTGGAATGGAACTTTTTCAGACTACCATCCCATTTTCTTTGCCTTAATTCGTGATTGTTATGCCCTTTTTGTTCTTTAATGGATTTTCAATGCTTTGCTGAGAACTTTTCAGTGCATTATTCAGTTATTCTTTCAAAAATCTATTTGTTGGGTGTTTAACCTGTTGCCTTCCATCTCTGACAGGAGTCAGCTTTGTTGATTTGTGACTCCGACCTGCCTTTCTCTCCACCCCCTGCCCCATATTAGGGGTTCCCTTCTCTTTCATTTTCCAGTTTTGACGAATGGTTTAAGACCGAATCATTCAGCTGTCTTTTCTCCTTTTTGGATGCTGATGGACTTGTTGTGTATTTCTCGGAGTTTCTCTTGTTATAAAGGAACCAGATTGAAAGCAATTCACTCACAAATACATTCCACAGTTTGAGAGATTTGAACTGCGCGTTGATCTGTTATGGAACCATTCGAGTTGGTATAGTTGCACTGAAAATAATTTTTAGGATGATTCTTCCCCTCTTTTAATATGTTGGTATTCAGATTCCCTTGGCACTCTGTGGGTTAATTCGGAGCAAATTCTCAAACACGCACCCTGATGATCCCAGTGTGTATTCAGCTGGTTCCAGCTGGGCCGGTGGTAGGGGTGCTACACTTGGCCTCAGTGCCTCCAGGCTGTGGCGCGGGCAAATCAGCAAAGGTTCCCGCTCCTGGTTCCAATTTATAAATGTCTTTAAAATGACTGACTTTTTTTTTTCCTGCCCAGCCTTTGCCCCTCAATCTGGGGCACAGTTTCATCGGCAGCAGCTGTCCTGTGGTACCTGCTCGTGTTTATTCATATGTGAGCCTCGACAGTGAGTACTGATAGGCTATTCAACCATGGCTGTCCTCATCCCCTCACCAGATCTCCACATACATGCACGTTGCACCAGGGGTCATGAGAGGGATCAGGATTGGAAACCCTGACTGATTTACTCCCACCTACACACCCCATCCCACCACCCCCCCTCCCCCCCCCAAGTGCATGTTTGGTGAGGAAATGTAGTACAGTACCTCGGCAGAGGTCAGACACAAGTTGTAGATTGGTCCTAAGTGCTTCCTGGTCCATGTGACACCGCCTGGTGCATTTAAACATGGCATCATGAGAGGATCGAATGATTTTTTTTATACCAAAACATAAATTGGTGGAAATATATGTCTGTGACTCTATGAAAAGAAAAGTTGTCTTGGATAGAGATTTTTTTTTCCAGAATTGACTGTTCAAATCTTATTTGCTTGCCGTGTGCCTTGCAGTAAGTCCTGCTCGTCCTTTCATTACAGTCCTCACACACCATCACTGCTCTTCTGACTCTGGCATCCTCTGCATTTTCGCTCTCTCCCGACGCTCTCAACTTTCCCTACCAGTTTAACTATGCCTTTGTTCACCTCCCTGACACTACTAATGTTTGGCACCTGCTTTCTCTCCTTTGTTTTACATTGCCTCAAAACGCTTTCAATCCTTGATCATACTTTGGGATGGTAATACATTAAAGGCACTATATAAATACAAGTTGTTGTACTGATAATTTCCCAGTATGATGAGCTTTTGTTTAAGATAGCACTATATAAATGAAAGGTATAGTTTGATTGAACAACCAAGACAGGATAATTCAAGGTTGACAAATTTAGTCTGCCCATATGTGTAGAAGTTTTTGAACTTGGACTTTTATAAAAACCAAAGTCCATGAAATTCTCTCTCTCTCTCTCTCTCTCTCTCTCATGCAGTTCCTTTCTCAAATCTAGTCAGGAAAGGTTATAGTCATCAAAGATTTGCATGTTTTTATATTTGTAATTGTTTTAAGCCACACTGCTATTTTGCTGTGTTTCAAAAAGGTGGTGTAATCAGACATCTGTGTCTCAATAATTGTGTCAGTTCTCAGAGATTTAATGACAGGTTTATCCCCTTGAAATGTATGCATCTAATTTTCAGTTTAGTGCCTTTAAGTACCACTGCTGACTGGGGTACTTGTGTCTATTTTTATAGCTAATATGTGGGAACTTAATCCTTTCTTTGCAGTTTAAACATTTGAAGTGTGACTACCATGCATTATGTGAGCAGCAGCTGATTACGCCAGTTTCAGCGTCGTTCTGAAATCTGTGGCGGGTCCAGTGGTGAAATGATTTTTTTCTGTATCTCTGGTTTGTATGATCAAGGATTGAAAGCGTTTTGAGGCAATGTAAAACAACTTCAACACCCCCCACCCCCCAAAAAAAAAACTTGCCTGACCACAAGTTGGGCTAATTTATTTCTGGTACTAGTATCAGTATAAGTTCTCAATGAGCCTGAGCAACAGCAACTTGCTTTTATATAGCACCTTTAACATTGAAAAAACGGCTCTTGTCAGAGATGTAATGGAAAAAAAAAAGGATGCTGAGCAAATAGAAAAATGAGATATTAGGAGGGATGACCGAAAGCTTGGAAAAAGAGGTGGGTTTTAAGGAGGGTCTGAAAGGAGGAGAAGTAGAGGGGTATAGGGAGCGATTTGCAGAGTGTGGATCCAGTGGAGCAAAGGGAGGGGGATGCACAACAGGCCAGATTCAGAGAAACAGAGATTTTGTGCGGTGGGGAGTAGTTGGGTTGGAAGAGATTACAGAGATGGGGAGGGGAGAGGCCACGAGGGTGCAAATTTTAAATTTAAGGCGTTGGGGGTGCCAGTGTCGGGGTCAGCCGTGGCTCAGTGATGGCACTCTTGCCGCTGAGTCAGGTTCGTGGGTTCAAGTCCCTACTCCAGAGACTTCAGCAAATAACGTCGGCTGACACGCCAGTGCAGTACTGAGGGAATGTTGCCCTGTCGGAGAGGCCGTAGTTCAGGTGAGAGGTTAAACCGAGGGCCCCCTCTGCCCTCTCAGTTGCACGTAAAAGATCCCCGGCACTATTTGAAGATGAGCTGGTGTCCTGGCCAACACTTATCCCTCAACCAACACCTAAACCAGATTATCAGGTCATTATCTCATTGCTGTTTATGGGAGCTTGCTGTGCACAAATTGGCTTCCGCGTTTTCTACATTACAACAGTGACTACACTTCAGAAGTACTTCGTTGGCTGTAAAGCGTATTAGGATGTCCTGGGGCTTTGAAAAGAGCTACATAAATGCAAGTCTTTTTTATGTCAGTGAGGACAGGGGTGATGGGTGAGCGGGACTTGATGCACAATAGGAGAAAGTATTATATTGCAACAGTATAATATAATATTTTACTTTAGAATGATTTTATGTAGATTTGGAGCTCCTGTACCTTGAACCATTGAGTTTGTCTGTGGCAGTGCATGGTTGTTTTCCTCAATTGGTGAACCAGTTAAGACAATGACTTCACTGTCCATTGTTGTTTCTCTTCTATGCAAGCAGGAGATTTTGCTGTACGCGCACTTTTGAACCACCCTACCAGTTCCAGTGTTGCTGAGTATATCACTCTGGCGTCAAATAGGGTTACACTGTAATCACCGATGACGTGTTTTATTCAATTTTATCAATTTATTTGATTGCTTCTTTACTTTTTTAACAAGTTTGATAGTGGGTGCGCTGATTCCTGTCCATTCTAAAATATTACCAAATTGTTGGGACTGAGGAAAGTCCTATGCAGTCAAATGAGATGCAAGTTTCACCAGCGAGTGAAATGACGACTGATTGTCAATTACTTTGTATATGACAGGAATGCTACTGCAGGAGAGGTTGAGGTTTCAGTAATTCACAACTTCCAAAACCTGAATGAGTTAGAGGCTTTTTGAAGTGCAGTCTACTGTTTTTTTTTAATACACTGTAGAGCTTCATTTGGAGCTGGTGTACCTGATCGCAGCTTTGCCCCTTCCGATGGCGCGCTTACCCAGCTTCCGGACAGCAGCAGGCACACAGTGGTCTCCTGGGAGCTGGTGCTTTTGCGCTTGTTTAGAGTGTCGGCTATGGCTCAGTGGGTAGCACCCTCGCCTCTGAGTCAGCAGGTTGTGGGTTCAAATTCCACTCCAGACTCTTGAGCACAAAAATCTAGGCTGACACTCCAGTGTGGTACTGAGGGAGTGCTGCACTGTCGGAGGTGCTATCTTTCGGATAAACTGAAGCCCCCTCTGCTCTCTTGGGTGGACGTAAAAGATCCCATTGCACTATTTCAAAGAGGAGCTGGAAGGTTATCCCCAGTGTCCTGGCCAATATTTATTTCTCAATCAGCATCACTAAAAACAGATTATCTGGTCATTATCACATTGCTGTTTGTGGGAGCTTGCTGTGCGCAAATTGGCTGCCGCACTTCCTACATTACAACAGTGACTACACTTCAAAAAAGTACCTCATTGGCTGTAAGTGCTTCGGGACATCCGGTGGTCATGAAAGGTGCTAAATAAATGCAAGTCTTTTTTTAACGGACCAGACAGAAGCTTCACCATCCTTGAGCTTAAAAATAAGAACATAAGAATTAGGAGCAGGAGTAGGCTGTACGATGCCTCGAGCCTGCTCCGCCTTTCAGTCAGATCATGGCTGATCATCAACCTCAACTCCACTTTCCCGCCCGATCCCCATATCCCTTGATTCCCCGAGAGTCCAAAAATATCGTTCACAAAGGAGCTCCTGATGCCCATGTCCTTGGAGGAGATGCACGGTGCATCACTTTGTAGACGTAGGTGGAGGCACTCTCCTTCCTCCACCTTCTCCGCTTCTTGCCATCCTTTACTCTCACTTTACTCTCTTGGGTGCTCATTTCCAATCTTCAGGCACTTTCAAATGCGATTTCAGACGGTTAACTCAAAGTCATTTAATTTGAATTTTTTGTGTGAACTAAAAGCCCTCTTGCTGTTTTATTTACCGTACTTAGTTCAAATTCCTGAATAGTTCAAAAACATTTCTAACACAAAAAAAAAGACTTTGAATAGGTAGACTGGTTTTCCAGAAAATGTTGGAGGGATTAATCAGTTCGAGCACTTGGTATGGGACTTGTGTTGTACAGTGATGGTCACTCTCTGTTTTGCTTGTTTTGAATCAAAACATTATCATCTGCAGGAACTTGAGACACAGTAGAGTGATTTCGCTCACTTTTTTAAAATTATTGTGAAATGACTGGCACGGGTTTCCCGATAATGTAAGGAAAGCAGAAGTAGTTCAGAAACTGGAACCGTTTGCAAGTTGTATGTTTGGTAAACTCCAAGCTGATTTCAAGTTGAAGTGATAGCAAGTAAGTTGCATAGATAGGCAGTGACATCAAATGCAATTCAAAGGGCATTATGTTGCGAGTAAGTAGGCGTAATGCCTTTGACATTGCATGCTTATAATCGGGATGGATAGTGAAAATGCCTCTCTTTGCCCTTCAATGGAGTAAAGTAGGTTCAATGCTTAACCTTTGTGTAAACTGATTTGAGCTACAGCCAGATTACCCTGCCTCGATACTGTACAATACTACAGTATTTAAATTCTAATGTGCTACTTGTGTGAGCTTACTTAGTTTGGTAACACAGAACAGCATGGCATGACACGGGGATTTAGTATATTCTCTGACATAAGGACATGGGGATTCTGCGTGACCCGTGAAGCGGCAGCCTGGTACCCGAACACTTGGGATGGAAAATAGCACACTGGGCACTCACTGCAGGTTTTAATTGTGCCTCATTTTCCCAGCCCCGTTTCAGGCAAGAGAAAATAACTTTTTTGTTCTATTCTTGCTTACTTGTCAGCACCATCATAAATTAGGGGCAATTGACATCCATATTTAGCCCTAGCCACGTTCACTGAAAAGTACTTGGGACGTTGTTTGTAATTCTTAGTTTTGCAGCAACCGAACAGACTGAAATATTGTCAACGGCTGCATCTTTCATTGACTAATGTGAAGGCCTCCTGCGATTGCCTGTGTCATTGTGTTTGTAATGGTGAATTTGAAACATGTGTATTTTCTAATGAAAACCTGTTGATCTTTGGGAGATGTACTTTTTTTTTGTAAAGCTGTTTAACCGTAACCGCAGGTGCGGTTGCCCAATAGTGGTGCGTCTGGTTTAGTACATGTTGCCATGTTGTCAGACTGAAGTCGAGCTGATCTTGGGAGTGTGAACGTTCTATGGTTGTACTGTATGTGAATTAATGCAGGCACTGCGCTGGATGGAGCATCGTGTGTGACAGGAATAATAACTGGTGTACAATGGCCTTGTTTACATTAATAAGCAGGGTCGGAATCAGTATGCGATTTAGCTCCCCTTTGCTCCGATAAAAATGCAATTTCAAATCTGACTTAAACAAGCCCTACATTTATGGTCCGTTTCCAAAAGTCAGCAACTGCAGAAGTGACTGTATCTTCACTGTTGTAGGCTATAGTAAAATGTGTGGCAATCGTAAAACATAATATTCACTAGTTGAAGCAGCTTTGAGGGCACTTCGCTGTGCTTCAATTCGTCCATTTAATCCGGGTTAACTAAAACCAGCATGCTGCATGGGTGCACAGTAATTGGGAACATGAGTTTTTTTTCTTCAACTTTAAAAAAAAACTCAACCACTATATAGAAGAGGCAGGGACACAGGGAAGTGTCCCAAAACTGGGGCGGGGAAGAGGTTGAAGCAAGCAGAAGGTTGTCAGCTGGTTATGTAAAGGGTTAAATTATGAGGACAGGATGCATAAACGTGGCTTGTATTCCTTTGAGTTTAGAAGGTGAGAGGTGACCTGATCGAGGTGTTTTAAATGTAAAAAGAATTTGCTAGGGTAGATACAGAGAAACTATTTCCTCCGGTGGGGGAATCAAAAACAAGAGGACAAAATCTTAAAATTAGAGCCAGGCCGTTCAGGAGCGAAATCAGGAAGTACTTTTTCCACACAAAGGGTAGTAGAAATCTGGAATTCTCTTCCCTAAAAGGCTGTGGATCCCGAATGAATTAGAGCTTTCAAAGCTTAGATCGATCGATTTTTGTTAGTTAAGGTTATCAAGGGATATAAAGCAAAGGAGCAAAAGTGGAGTTGCGGTCCAGATCACCCATGATCTGATTGAAGGGAGGTATGGGCGCGAGGGGCTGAATGACCTCCTCCTGTTCCTACTATTCCTACAGCCATGTTTATCAGCTGATGCAATTATCGTATTCATTTTCTTTCTCTGTCAAAATTGCTTTGGAGTAGAAACGCTGAGGCGTTGTCAGTAGCAGGTGCACAGAAGCTCTTGTGAAAGTGGTTCTGTACAATAAATGCATTACAACAGGGCGCAGGGGTTAAAGCAACCTGGGACCAGAAATATCAGCACACTAACTCTCGGGCGTTTAGCTGTCAAAATACATTTCAGCTGCACTTCAGGTGAATTGTGTCCATTAAAAGTAAAGCAAATCAGATGTTGCTATGTATTAAAACCTCGAGCCGAAATAGCGAGGTGAGATTATAAATCATTGGTGCAACCGCACTTAGAATACTGTGTACAGCTTTGGTCGGCGCAGTACAAAAAGGATATTGAAAGGATACAGAAGAGAGCAACCAGAATGATTGCGGGAATGGAGGGATTGAATTATGAGGAGCGATTATGTAAATTGGACTTGTTCTCAGGGGAAGGTTGAGAGGTGATATGATTGGTGTTTTTAGGATGCTAAAGGAACGAGATAATGTCGACCGTGACGAGCTGTTTCACCTTGTCCAGAGCAGTAGAACCAGAGGACGCGGCCTGTGCTTGAAGGGGGGAAATTCAAAACTAATCTGTGGAACAGACTATTTCAGTGAGCGAGTGGTCAATCTGTGGAACAGGCTCCCTCGGGAAATGGTGGAAGCAGTTAGTGTTGATTAATTCAAATGCAAATTAGATAGATTTCTTTCAGGGAATAGCATTTTGGGATATAGTTTGAGTAAATTGAGTCCTAACAGGTGGTGAGTGTAGCAGGCTTGGGAGGAACAGGTGACTTTGGACCTGTGGTTCCCAAAGCTCTCCACCACTGGGGTTTCCCTCGCCTCATGTCTGGGTCTGCTGTACTCATTAATAGAGATTGATGCCGTGATTAGTCAACACTCCATTATCGTTGTATCATGTGACTCCCAGGATGGTCGGAGGTGAACTAGATGGATCTTGGTCTTTTTTCATCCAGCAATTCCTATGTTCAATGTGCCTGCAATTGTTTTATGTCTTTTCAACCAGCAGCAGAATAGATTTATGGTTCTGGTAAATAAATACCCAAAGTGTGACAGCAACCTATTCTAAGGTTTTTTTGTGCTATATGGTGTGAAGCTTAGTGAGATGATAAACAAATACATCTTTGGCTCATCTGACTTGATGGACAGGAAATGTTCAATTCTCTGTTACTCTTCATGTTGCACTTTACTTTCTATGTCACACCTCAAAGTACAATACTAGGAAAGAGGATACCAGAGCCAGGATATCTGCAGTCTCTTAAATGACCAATGTATTAACTCATCCACCATTTATGTAACAATATGAGCCTCTTAATTGACCTCTGTATGCGCCTCATCCTGTCTGCACCTTCCTGATTAACATTCCCACAAACAAAACCAGGGTGACGATCTTCACCCAATTAGACCTTGTGGCCTAATGGAACACACTACTTGCACACAGCTCCACCGTAGCAGTGGAATAATACATCGTGCGATCTATAATATGATGCTTCTGTCCACATAAAATAGCTCTGTGACAAATATCATGGGAGATCCTCTTGTTTTATATATTAATGATAGCCTCAAAACATTACTCCGAAACCCTGAGAATAAAAGCTTATGAACCTCTCTACTTTGTGCTGTTTCGCAAAATGTGGTAAGAACAAACTAAACAAAATTGTTTAGAATTGGATGTTCTCTGACATTACACGACCATTTTAGTGACCCTAGCTAATAGGAAAGTGATTTTATTGTGCCTGCTTGTTTCTGTGGGTGTTGAGCAGCAGCTGGATACCATTAATATATGTCTTGTTTTTTTAAATTCATTCTCGGGTTGTGGCCATTGCTAGTAAGGCCAGTATTTATTGCCCATCCCCGAGTTGCCCTTGAGAAGGTGGTGATGGGCCGCCTTTTTGAACCGCTGCAGTCCGTGTGGTGAAGGTGCTCCCACAGTGCTGCTAGGGAGGAGTTCCAGGATTTTGACCCAGCGACAATGAAGGAACGTGCGGTATATGTCCAAGTCAGGCTGGTGTGTGACTGGGAGAAGACCTTGGAGGTGATGGTGTTCCCATTCACCTGCTGTCCTTGTCCTTCTAGGTGATGGAGGTGCTGTTGAAGAAGCCTCAACGAGTTGCTGCAATGCATCCTGTGGATAGTACACACTGCAGCACCGTGCGCCGGAGTGGATGTTTAAGCCAGTAGATGGGCTGCCGATCAAGTATATATGATCAGAAAATAAACTGAACCGTTTTTAGTGGCTTCGGTTGACGAGCAGAAATAGATCATTTTCATCCCATTATGCCAAACTGCTTGATTTTTCTGGTTTTAGTACTTTTAAACCACAACACGTCCTACAGTGTGCTGGTTTACCCTTGTTCATGGTGATTTACTTTCAATAAAAGGGATTTGACTTGCTCCAAGAAATCCCCCTGCAAATATTGATCAACTTTTGGGGATCCCATTCTAATTTCCAAAAAACAGTGACAACCACCTAAAAGGAAACATCATCATCATTGCAGAAAACATGGGGCTAGAAATTGGGTACCTTAGCGCCTCCGGGGGGCGCTAACGGGGTGTAAATGATTTTTCGCCTGGGCGCAGCGCCGCTAACGACTCCCGCTAAATTCAGCGGTAATCGGTAGCGCCCCTGCTCCGCAGGCAATGACGAAGTCATCACGGTTTTCACCCCGCCTGCAAAATTGGCCCGCGCCCCCTGAATCTGCGCTGGGCGATGACAGCGGGGGCGGGAACGGAGCGGCAGGAGGTTTGCGGGGTGCTAAGTAAAGGGGAGGTGGCGGGCGGGGTAAAATAAAATCGGCCGACTTACTTGTCGCGGCCCATTGCGTCTTTGAACACTGGGTCCGTGCCGCGATCTGGCAGCCTCCTCTTGTGTGCCGGGCTGCTGGCACAGCACCCTGCTCCCAGGTGGTCCAGGTAGGGCCCCGCAGAATTGTGGGCCTGGGGCCTCCCCTTTAATGAGGGGAAGAGCCCTTCCATGCGGCAGCGCCACGTGGCCCAGTGCGTAACGCTGCAGAACGCACCGTCCCGATATTCGGGATTAACGCTCTAAGAAGGAAGTGCAGTGCTTGAATTAACGCTCCACCTCCCTCTTGGGGCGCTAAAACCGAATTTTACGGTCACCGATGCTAATTAGCGCCGAAATGGTCGATACCGAATTTTTTCCCCATGTTCTATTGATGTGCAGCAACAGGAATAATGTGCAGAAATCTGATTACAGAGAAAAAAATATAACAACTTTGGGGTCCCCTTGGGCTGGAGGATCACACTGAACACTTCTGATGTAGAACAGGCTTTCGTTACCAAATGTATTTTTATTTTTGACAACTCTTATATTTGTTTGCACATTCAGTGTGCTGCTGTTTGCTATGTGACCTTGCTTTAAAAAAGTTCCGAACTGCTCCGAAAGCTTGTAAAATTAAATAAATCTGTTGGACTATAACCTGGTGTTGTGCGACTTCTCATTTTTGTCCACCCCAGTCCAACGCTGGCATCTCCACATCATTAAAAAAGTTAAATATAAATCGCACTTAAGCCCCGCCAGAAATGGAGAGCAGCAGTTCACTACACTTCACTATGCTTACGATTTTTATGAAAATGTACAGTGTGACATTGGTAAGGAAATGTTCGCGACATGGGGGCAGAAATCGAAATATTGTTGAATATTAGAGCTACAGTGGAACCTCCATTATCAGCACTCCAATTGCCATTATCCTGATTCTTTGCCACAATCTTTGTGGGCAAAGGCTTTTGTGAGCTATTGCCTCATTGCACAGCGCTCTCATGTTTCTGTTGTTTGTATTTAATCTCCTTTTTGGGTTGAATAAAACTACATAATATTTCTTTTGTTATTTGTTCTGTCCTTGTCTTCACTCCTGTGCGTAAGACCGTATTTTGGGATTCTCCATTACCTGCCAACTTCCAATATCCATGGGAGGGAGGGGCATTCCCTCCCTTGGAGCAGATATGGGAGGTTCCACTGTATATGGCAATAATACGCATAACAAGGCCCAGGGGACATTTACAGCCAGCCTGCCTCTCTCTATCTGTGACCTTGGTGGCTTGCTGCTCCATGGGCCTCCATTGATGGCTTGTCCAGCAACTGGGGGATGTTAGCCAGAGTGGAATTCAATTATGGTCTCTTTGCCTCACTTGATCTCCAGTAAACGAAGGCAAAGGGATGCTATTAGGAGGCAAGGATATCCCTGCTACTGTTCAGCAAGTGAAAATGGGCCAATTAAAATAATAGGAATATAGGTCCTTTAATTTTATTTATCTTTTTACATTATTTGTATGCATGATATCTGGTCAGGAGTTCGAATTCAAATTTATGTGGATATCCTCCTTCTATCACCCTATATTGTGCTTCTGTATATATCGCATCTGTACAACAAAACATCTGTTAATAATGCATTAATCTTCGATTTATTAGCAGAGCTTTAATAAAAAGATAAAATCCTCATCAGGGTATGTTTGCAATGAGTTTTGGTTGGTTCCTACTTTGAAATGAATTAATGCTCTAGGGCAGTATTAACCTTGATTATTACTTGATGAGAGTTCTGTGACACGCACAGTTTGAGAAACAGTGTTTCATTTCTCTGTTGGGACTGTATTCATTGTTCAAAAATGTGCCTCTTAGCACTTAGCACAAGCAAGCTTTCATCACCTCTGCTTGCATTGTCCCTGAGCCTGTCAGTCTCTTTATCTTGCCATTAATTGGTCGTGTTTCTCCTTTGTTAGTATTGTTTCTCTGCTCCTCTCCAGAAGGCACTGATTTGCGCAAGGGGACCTTTCTGGAGGCATTGTCTGTACTTTCAAGTTGTTGGCACTGAGATCGATCAGTGATGCCAACACGCGCATCATGGGCGGTGGCCCGAGCTGACTTCTATTACCCACTCCTGAGACCGCTGCTGCTGAGGCCAGTTGTAACACTGTTAGTGCCATGTTGGCTGAGATTGGCAAACTCCGGACAGGCCAGGGATCAAATATGCTGCCTTCCTGATCTATATGGTTCAGCTCCATACTTAACTGAGCCATTGGACGTGCTCTTAATTGTGCTTTTTTAATTAGATGTGTTTGTTAGACCATCAAAGGTGAGATTCGGAACTCAGCAGGGAGGAGCTGTTGAACCCACATTACCCCTACACCTACCGCCACCCTCACTGGCTGGCCTGGTCACTGCTGGTGGTACCATGAAAGTAATCAGAGGTTTGACAATACCACCTGTAGTGTAGACTGAGCAATGTTTTTAGTGGACTTGAGTGAGGATGCTACATTGGAAAAAATAACTAGCCATCACATGAGATTCTTTGGGTTTCAACAAATGTTTTTCCCCAGATTAAGAGACTGAGTTGTGATTTTTAAAGACAGCAGCCATCCGTGGTTAACTAAAAAAGTTAAAGATAGTATTAAACTTAAAGAAAAAGCATATAATTGCGCAAAGATGGGTGGCAGGGTCAGAAGATTGGACAGAATATAAAAAACAGCAAAGAATGACTAAAAGATTAATAAGGAGAGAAAAGAGTACGAGAGAAAGTGAGCTAGAAATATAAAAACAGATAGTAAGAGTTTCTATAGATATTTAAAAAAGAAAAGAGTTAACAAAGTGAGCGTTGGTCCTATAAAAAGTGAATCTGGGGAATTAATAATGGAAAATGAGATGGCAGTTGAATTGAACAGATATTTTGCATCGGTCTTCACTATAGAGGATACAAGTAACATCCCAGAAATAGCTGTAAATCAGGAAATGGAAGGGAGGGAGGAACTCAAGAAAATTATAATCACCAGGGAAGTGGTACTGAGCAAATTGTTGGAGCTGCGGGCTGACAAGTCCCCGGGTCCTGATGGACTTCATCCTAGGGTCTTAAAAGAAGTGGCTAGTGAGATAGTTGATGCGTTGGTTTTAATTTTCCAAAATTCCCTAGATTCGGGGAAGGTTCCATTAGATTGGAAAATAGCGAATGTAACTCCTTTATTCAAAAAGGGAGGGAGACAGAAAGCAGGAAACTACAGGCCAGTTAGCTTAACATCTGTCATAGGGAAGATGTTAGAAGCTATTATTAAAGGGCATTTAGAAAAGTTCAAGGTAATCAGGCAGAGGCAACATGGTTTTGTGCAAGGGAAATCATGTTTAACCAATTTATTGGAGTTCTTTGAGGAAGTAACATGTGCTGTGGATAAAGGGGAACCGGTGGATGTACTGTACTTAGATTTCCAGAAGGCATTTGATAAGGTGCCACATCAAAGGTTATTGCGGAAAATAAAAGCTCATGGTGAAGGGGGTAACATATTGGCATGGATAGAAGATTGGCTAGCTAACAGGAAACGGAGAGTAGGCATAAATGGGTCATTTTCTGATTGGCAAGATGTAACGAGTGGTGTGCCACAGGGATCAGTGCTGGGGCCTCAACTTTTTACAATTTATATAAATGACTTGGATGAAGGGACCGAAGGTATGGTTGCTAAATTTGCTGATGACACAAAGATAGGTAGGAAAGTAAATTGTGAAGAGGACAGAAGGAGGCTACAAAGGGATATAGATAGGTTAAGTGAATGGGCAAAGATCTGGCAAATGGAGTATAATGTGGGAAAATGTGAAGTTGCCCATTTTGGCAGGAAGAATAAAAAAGAAGCATATTATCTCAATGGTGAGAGATTGCAGAGCTCTGAGATGCAGAGGGATCTGGGTGTCTTAGTGCATGAATCGTAAAAGGTTACTATGCAGGTACAGCAAGTAATTAGGAAAGCTAATAGAATGTTATCATTTATTGCGAGGGGAATTGAATACAAAAGTAGGGAGGTTATGCTTCAGTTATACAGGGCATTGGTGAGACCACATCTGGAGTACTGTGTACAGTATTGGTCTCCTTATTTAAGGAAGGATGTAAATGCGCTGGAAGCAGTTCAGAGAAGGTTTACTAGACTAATACCTGGAATGGGCGGGTTGTCTTATGAGGAAAGGTTGGACAGGCTAGGCTTGTATCCACTGGAGTTTAGAAGAATAAGAGGTGACTTGATTGAAACACACAAGATCCTGAGGGGTCTGGACAGGGTGGATGTGGAGAGGGTGTTTCCTCTTGTGGGAGAATAGAACTAGGGGTCATTGTTTAAAAATAAGGGGTCGCCCATTGAAGACAGAGATGAGGAGAAATTTTTTCTCAGAGGGTCGTGAGTCTTTGGAACTCTCTTCCTCAGAGGGCGGTGGAAGCAGAATCTTTGAATATTTTTAAGGCAGAGGTAGATAGATTCTTGGTAAGCAAGGGGGTGAAAAGTTATCGGGGGTAGGCGGGAATGTGGAGTAATCAGATCAGCCATGATCTTATTGAATGGCGGAGCAGGCTCAAAGGGCCGAGTGGCCTACTCCTGCTCCTAATTCGTATGTTCGTATGGTGGAGGAAATCTTCAATATTTTAGTCATCTTGTGTGGATAGAATATGCTCATTGACTAATTCTCTTGTCACCCAACCTACACACATGGACTTCCAGCAGACTTTGCTGGATAGTGATCAGGAGCAGGAACTTTGATTTTTTTAAATATATCTTCCCCTTCTGTAACCCAGAGTCTCTACAGTAAATGCTATTATTTCCAGTGCTCCCCGGTGGAGATGGGCTAACTTGGCACAGATTGGCGATTGCACTTCACAAGATAGAGGGTGATGAAGAACATTCAACACATCTTAGCTCATCCATCCAGAAAGACTCTACAGTCCCCTGTCACACCATCCAACTGCTTATTAAATAATTCCAGGGTTTTTGCCTCTATTATTGTACCCAGAAGTCCATCCACATGCTGATCAATCAGCATGGGATTAGGATACTCCTTGTGTGGAGGATAAACACCACGTGGACTGGTGGGGCTGAGTGGCCTGTTTCCGTATTGTAATTTCTGTGTCAAACTCTTTTCATTTAATGCGATCAGATTAAATTTGCCTTTTACTCGTTTCAACTTGTTTTTTTATTGTAATTTGTATTTGTGCAGCAGCAAATTGGATGTGCTCTGATTTATTGACAATGCTGTAATAGCTGCAGTGTTCATTGTTGGAGCAATAAGCCTGCTTCCAGGTTCAGTGACTCTGGCCTCTGACATAACTTGAAGGCAAGGAGGCTAAATGTAAATCTTGCTGTAGTAAATGGAAACTGAAGATTTGCATCGACTTAGCACAAGTCTTTTTTTTTATAGTGACGTTTGCCTGTGTGTGCTGAGTTTCCATGTTGTGTTTGCCTGCAATGTTTTTAGTTCCTTCCTCGATAACGTCGTGGTCTTTGGTTCCCATTTCACCTTGATAAGATTATTCTTAAGTCTACCATCCCATACACGCAATAGATTTTGTCAACTCTCCTTGAGAGCCAGGTGGACCAATAGTAATGTCTTCGATATCGCAACAAAATGAGCTAACTTGGGATTTGCATCCAGGCTGTGTATTTGCATTTACCTTTGTACGATTTCAGGATGTAATCCTATCCAATGTTTGTAATGACCTACTTTGGACTGCTCGTCCTACAATGCTCTGTCGTTGTGCTCAATTCTGCCGATGAGAAAAAGCACTGTATATGTATGTATATGTATATATTGCAAGTAGACTTTTTCAGTAATGTCAACTGTTCAAGTAACTATTCTCAATTGCATTGGTCAAATAACAGTTTGTTGACCTACAAGTTCTCTGCCTCCGCAGAGGCCTATCTCGAGATATTTTGTCTATAACAGCAGGTTTCCTGCGTGTTGAATTGGGGGACATACTGTTTTGTAGGAGTGTTAGACGATGGAACGCATATGTACACATATATATATATATATACGTGATGATCAAAAAGTTGTAGGTGTTAACAGTGGCATGGGGAGGGGGGAGTGAGGCAGTAAAAGGGAAATGAATATGGGGCCAGTTGGAATGAATAAATTGTGCAGTGGGAGCAGGCTGACCAATAAATAGGCTTGAGCAGAAACGAATAAATAGAACCAACTGAAGCTGACAAAGGAAGGAACAGCCCTGGTTAAAGCAGGAACCAACAAAACCACTGAAAGGACTCAGTGGGGAAGATAGTTTCAGAGAAATTATCCGTTACACAAAAATAATTATGATTAGCTCAAATTTCTCAAGAACTCCTAATTCTGTATCCATCTTTCCCGCAACTCCCTGTTTGAATCTCTCCAATCAGCTTTGTACCCCTGCCACAGCACCGAACCGGCCCTAACCAAAGTCATAAATGTGCATTATCACTCCTCAACCTTTTTGCAGCTTTTTTATGCTTGACCACACCATCCTACAACACCATTGCTCCATTTACCAGCTCAGTGGGATTGTCCTCGCTTGATTCTGTTCTTACCGATCTAACAACAATAACAATGTTGAGGCTGCCGCGAAACACGAATTAAGGCTGAATCCATGTGTGGAAAACAAGAGACTTTTTTAATACAACTGCATAGTACAAAATGGTTGAACAGACTGCTCCCAGAATTCTCTGGAAAAATCCTGAGGCCCCGCCCACTCCTGCCTTAAAGGTAAGGTGCCTTAAAGGGAATGTGCTCGATATATTGTCCATGGACGGAAAAGTGGATGATGCCCGTTTAGGTGGCGATCCGCCACACAGCTCCCCACAGAATCCACTTAGGAGGTGTGGACGAGACGGTGTGGCGGTCTGATGGGCCGGCCGGAGCGGCTCTTGTAGGACGCCGGTGGACGTGGAACGGCCGGGCGTGGAGCAGCCGGGTGAACCGGCTTGAGGGCAGGTCGGCCGCGTGGAGGTGGACGAGCTACAGGGACCTGCTCACCGGGCTCCGAGTGTGCTGGCTTGAGTCGGTCAACCGACACTTTTTCGGTCCTGTCGCCCACTTGCAGGGTGAAAAATTTGTCCCCAGCCTGTAGCACCTTGTAGGGCCCGTCGTACGGGGGTTGAAGGGGTCCGCGGTGGGCGTCGTGCCGGACGAAAACAAACCGTGCCTGGTGCAGGCTTAGTGGGACGTGTGAGGTGGATTCGCCGTGTCGGGCAATGGGCACTGGGGCGAACTGCAGCGCCGGTGAGGCGAAGTCATGGCATTGCTGGTCGGCTGACCAGGGTGTCGTGGCAGTGGGCAGGAACTCGCCGGGTACGCGCAGCGGCTGACCGTACACGAGCTCTGCTGCCGATGCGTGGAGGTCTTCTTTAACCACAGTGCACAGGCCGAGGAGGACCCACGGAAGTCGGTCGGTCCAGGCGCCGTCGTGGAGGCTGGCTCGAAGAGATGCCTTCAAGGATCTGTGGAACCGCTCACACAGTCCGTTGGCTTGGGGGTGGTACGCTATGGTGCGGTGAATGGTCACCCCGAGATTGCGTGCGACGGCGGTCCAGAGTTCAGAGGTAAATTGCGGACCTCTGTCCGACGTCATGTCGGAGGGGACGCCGAACCGTGCCACCCAGGTGCTGACGAAGGCTCTGGCGATGTCGGCGGTGGTGGTAGAGGTCAGTGGAATTGCCTCAGGCCAGCGTGTGGTGCGGTCAACGATGGTCAGCAAGTGCGTGTGGCCTTGCGACGGCGGCAGGGGCCCGACGATATCCACGTGGATGTGGTCGAATCTCCGCGAGGGGCCGGTAAACTCCTCGAGGGGTGCTTTCGTGTGTTGCTGTACCTTGGCCCGTTGGCAGGCTAGGTAGGAGTTGGCCCAAGTACGCACATCCTTGCGAAGGCGGCACCAGACGAAGCGGTTGGCTACCAATTTGATGGATGCGCCGGGGTGGGAGAGGTTGTGGAGAATGTCGAATACCCGGCGGCGCTGGGACGACGGGCCGAGGTTGACATAGGGATATGTCGCACTTGACCGTGACTGCGGTCGGGCCACAGGCGACGTCGGCCAGGCGTAGTCCTGGTAGGTTGGTGGGTGTGGAGAGCAGATCAGGGTCGGTGATCTGGTCTGCTGCGAGTTGAGCGTAGTCGACTGCCAGGTGTGCGGCGTGGATGGCGGGGCGGGAGAGGCAGTCGGCTACCACATTGTCTCGGCCGCAGACGTGTTGGATGTCCGTGGTGAACTCGGACACTGCCGCGAGCTGGCGCTGCTGCCTGGCGGACCAGGGGTCGGTTGTCTTTGCCATTGCGAATGTCAGGGGCTTGTGGTCGACAAACGCAGTGAAGGGGTGGCCCTCAAGCAAAAAACGGAAATGGCGGACCGCCAGGAACAGCGCGAGGAGCTCGCGGTCGAAGGTGCTGTACTTGACCTCTGGGGGGCGTAGTTGGCGGCTGAAGAAGGCAAGTGGTTGCCAGGCGCCGTCGACCCACTGCTCATACACGGCGCCGACCGCGTGGTCGGAGGCGTCCGTGGTGAGCGCTACCCTGGCATTGGGCTGTGGGTGCGCGAGCAGGGTGGCGTTGGCGAGCGCAGTCTTGGTGGAGTCGAAGGCGGCGGACGCGTCTGCTGTCCATTCGACCGCCATCTTGCCGCTCCTGCCCCGGAGGGCTTCATACAGGGGCCTCATGAGGGACGCCGCTTTGGGGATGAAGCGGTTATAGAAATTCACCATCCCGAGGAACTCCTGGAGGCCTTTGATGGTGGTGGGGTGGGGAAATTGTTGGACGGCCTGCACCTTGGTGGGCAGGGGAATGGCCCCAGCATGGGTGATGTGGTGGCCGAGGAAGTCGATCTTGTCCAGGCCGAACTGGCATTTGGCTGGGCTGAGGATGAGCCCGTGGTCGCTGAGGCGCCTGAACAGGATGCGAAGGTGTTCGAGGTGTTCCTGCTTGGAGGAACTGGCTACCAGGATGTCGTCCAGGTAGACGCACAGGAACTTCAGGTCCCGAAGGACCGAGTCCATGAGCCGTTGGAATGCCTGGGCCGCGTTTTTGAGGCCGAAGGGCATCCGCAGGAACTCGAACAGGCCGAAGGGGGTGATTACGGCCGTCTTCGGGACGTCCGCGGGGTGGACGGGGACTTGGTGGTAGCCGTGCACCAGGTCGACCTTGCAAAAGACTGAGCGGCCGGCCAGTCTAGCCGAGAAGTCTTGAATGTGCGGCACGGGGTACCGATCAGGGGTGGTGGCGTCGTTGAGGCAGCGGTAATCCCCGCAGGGGCGCCAACCTCCGCCTGGTTTGGGGGCGATGTGGAGTGGGGAGGCCCAGGGACTGTTGGAGTGGCGGATGATGCCGAGCTGTTCCATGGTGGCAAACTCGGTTCGCGCGATCTCCAGTTTGGTCGGGTCCAGCCTGCGGGCGTGGGCGTACACTGGGGGGCCTGTGGTGGGGATGAAGTGTTCCACCCCGTGTTTGGCGGCCTCCGCGGAGAAGGTCGGATTGGTAAGGGCCGGGAATTCGGCCAGGAGTGCCGAGTAGTCATCCGTGGCCCGGGCGTGGCACTGTGACGCCATGTCGGCGGGTTGACGGGGGGCCATGGCGCCCAGGATGGGGGACATGGTGTTCATGTCCACAAGGCGGTGACGGGGGATGTCTACCAGTAGGCCGTGGGCGCACAGGAAATCTGCGCCGATGAGAGGGGAGAGCACCTTGGCAGTGATGAACTCCCATCGGTAGCAGCCACCAGCGAGGTCGAGGGTGACTGTCCGGGTGCCATACGTACGGATTTCCGAGCCGTTAGCAGCAGCTAGTGCCGGTCCTCGTTCGCCCTTTTGGATGTCGAGGAAGGAGGCCGGGATGATGCTGTGCTGAGCCCCAGGGTCGCACAGGAACTGGCGGCCGGTTTTGTCATCCGTGACGAACAGCAGGGAGCCCGCGTGGCCCACGGCCATCGCGGGGGCTGGTACGGGGGCGGACTTGAAAGAGCAGGGAGGTGTGCACCGTTGTGCCCTGGCGCTGAATCGTGCGTGGTAGTAACAGTGGCCCGGGTTAGTGGGGCGTGAAGGCCCCGTGGGCCTGGTGGCAAACCCTTGTGGCCGCGTGGTGGCCGGTGAGGGGCGCGCCCAGGCATTGGCTGCCAGGTCCGGAGTGACGTCGCGGCTGGAGTGAGCGGACAGCAGCTTGTCGGCCTCATCGGCCAGGGCTTCCGGCTTCCGGGTTCGTGAGGCCGGACGCCACGATCGCTGGGCGGATGCTGAGAGGGAGCTGGTGGATGAACAGCGTGCGGAAGAGGGATCCGGGTGGGCTCTCGTCGGTGAGGGAGAGCATGTGGGAGCGGAGGTCTGACGGTGAGGCATCACCGAGGCCTGGAAGGTCGAGGAGGTGGCAGTTTCGCTGATATGCCGAGGCCGTAAATTTTTTAAGGAGCGCCGTCTTGAGATGTGCGTACTTGCCTTCCTCTGGTGGGTTCTACAGCGCTGTCCAAACCTTCATAACTGTGGCGCTACCGAGTGATGTGACGAGGTAGTCGTACTGCGTCCCATCTGTGGTGATGTTTCGCAGCCGGAAGCGAGATTCAGCTTGGAGAAACCAGGCTTCGGGCTGGTTTTCCCAAAACTCCGGCAGTTTCACGGAAACTGCGTTCGTGTCTGCCATTGCAGTGCTCGGAATACGTTCTGAGCGTCGGCGTCACCAATGTTGAGGCTGCCGCGAAACACGAATTAAGGCTGAGTCCATGTGTAATACAGCTGCATGGTACAAAATGGCTGAACAGACTGCTCCCAGAATTCTCTGGAAAAACCCTGAGGCCCCGCCCACTCCTGCCTTAAAGGTAAGGTGCCGGAAAGGGAAGGTGCTCGATATATTGTCCACGGACGGAAAAGTGGATGATGCCCGTTTAGGTGGCGATCCGCCACAACAACTTGTATTTATATAGCGCCTTTAATGTAGTAAAACGTCCCAAGGCACTTCACAGGAATGTTATAAAATAAAATTTGACACATATATAGGAGAAATTAGGGCAGATGACCAAAAGCTTTGTCAAAGAGGTCGGCTTCAAGGAGTGTCTTAAAGGAGGAAAGAGAGGTAGAGAGGCAGAGGGGTTTAGGGAGCGAATTCCAGAGCTTAGGGCCTAGGCACGGCCACCAATAGTTGAGTAATTAAAATCAGGGCTGCTGAAGAGGCTAGAATTAGAGGAGCGCAGATATCTCGTGGGGTGGGGGTTGTGGGGCTGGAGGAGATTAGAGACAGGAAGGGGCGAGGCCATGGAGGGATTTGAAAACAAGGATGAGAATATTAAAATCGAGGCGTTACTTAACTGGTAGTCGCTTTAGGTCAGCGAGCACAGAGGTGATGGGTGAACGGGACTTGGTGCGAGTTAAGACACAGGTAGCAGAGTTTTGGATGACCTCAAGTGTACGTAGGGTCGAATGTGGGAGGCCAGCCAGGAGTGAGCTGGAATCGTCAAGTCTAAAGGTAACAAAGGCATGGATGAGGGTTTCAGCAGCGGATGAGCTGAGGCAAGGGCGGAGACGGGTGATGTTTGGAGGTGGAAATAGGCGGTTTTAGTTCTGGTGTGGATATGTGGTCGGAAGCTCGTTTCAGGGTAAACATTGACACCAAGGTTGCGAACAGTCTGGTTCAGCCTGAGACAGATGCTCGGGAGAGGGATGGAGTCGGTGGCTAGGAAACGGAGTTTGTGGCGGGGACCGAAGACAATGGCTTCGGTCTTCCCAATATTTAATTGGAGAAAATTTCTGCTCATCCAGTAGTAGTCAGAGCATCTCCGACAATGGGTTCTCTTCCTGCCTCCGTACTGTTAGCTCCGGAGTCGGCCAAGGATCTATTCCCCCACGCCCCACACACTCTTCCTCATGACATCATCTACAGGCATGGGGTCTAATTAATGTATTGAGGGATGTGGAGCCAAGAAAGGTTGGCGAGAACAGGGGTGATGGCTGAGCGTGACTTAGTGTGGGATAGCATGCGGGAGGTGGAGTTTGGTCAAATTGTGATTTGTGAAGACGGGAACGCGGGAGGGCAGTGACGAGAGCGTTTGAGTAATCAAGCCTCCAGGTGACAAAGGCCCAAGTAAGGGTTTCATTGGCAGGAGTGAATGAGGAGCAGAGGCAGGCACTGATGTGGAAATGGGCACTCTTGGGGTGGGGTTTGAAGGTCCATTCGAGCTATAACAGGACACCAAGGTTGTGCATTGTTGTGTCAGCCTGACCGAACACTCATCGTATTTTCAGATCCTCCCAGAGCACTTCGCAACTAATTAGTTATTATAGAACTGCCGTCAGTGTTGTGGAGTTATAAGAGTTGACTCCTTAGCTTACACTTTGCTTTGACAGATGTAAGGAATGCTACTGCTGTAGTGGAGTTTTTTGTCAGTGTCTGAGTTTTAAACTTTGTGAATGACATTACTGATATATAGACATCTCTGCTAAAATAGAGGGAAAATTCCAGATGACCTGCTTGTTCAGTGCTATAACAACAACAACTTAAATTTATATAGCGCCTTTCACAATAAAACATCCCAAGGCGCTTCACAGGAGTGTTATCAAAATTTGACACCGAGCCATATAAGATGATGTTAGGGCAGATGACCAAAGCTTGGTCGAAGATGTAGGTTTTAAGGAGCGTCTTAGAGGATAGGGAAGTGGAGAGATTTGGGGAGGGAATTCCAGAGTCTGGGGCCTAGGCAGCTGAAGGCACGGCTGCCAATGGTAGAGCATTTAAAATCGGGAATGTTCAAAAGGCCAGAATAGGCGGAGTGCAGAGGTCTAGGGGGATTATAGGGCTGGAGGAGATTACAGAGATGAGGAAGGCCGTAGAGGGATTTGAAAATCGAGGTGTTGCTTGACTGAGAACCATTGTAGGTCAGCAAGCACGGGGAGATTGGTGAGCGGGACTTGGTGGGAGTTAGCACACGGGCGGCAGAGTTTTGGATGACCTCAAGTTTATGGAGGGGAGAACTAGGGAGGCCGGCCAGGAGTGCATTGGAATAATCAAATCTAAAGGTGATAATGGCATGGATGAGGGTTACAGCAGCAGATAAGTTGAGGTAAGAGCAGAGACCGGCGATATTACGATGATGGAAATGGGCAGGTCTTAGTGATAGAACGGATATGAGGTTGGAAGCTCAATTCATGATCAACTACGACACCAGGGTTGCGAACAGACTTGGCCAGCCTTAGACAGTTGCCAGGGAGAGAGATTGAATAAGTGGAAAGGGAATAGAGTTTGTGCGTGAACCAAAGACAATGGCTTCGGTCTTCCTGATATTTAATTGGAGGAAATATCTACTCATCTAATGCTGGATGTTGGACAAGCAGTCTGGTAGTATAGAGACGGTGGAGGGTTCGAGAGAGGTAGAGCTGGGTATCCTCAGTGTACATGTGAAAACTCACGTTGTGTTGCCGGATGATATCACCGAGGGGCAGCATGTCGATGAGAAATAGGAGGGGGCCAAGGATAGATCCTTGGGGGACACCAGAGGTGACAGTGCGGGATCAGGGAGAGAAGCCATTGCAGGTGATTCTATAGTTACGGCTGGAAAGATAGGAATGAAACCAGGTGAGTGCAGTCCCGTCTAGCTGGATGACGGTGGAGAGACGTTGGAGCAGAATTTTGTGGTCAGCCGTGTCAAAGGCTGCAGACAGGTCCAGAAGGACGAGGAGGGATCGATTACCTTTGTCGCAGTCAATTAGGATGTCATTTGTGACCTTGGTATGATCAGTTTCAGTACTGTGGCAGGGGTGGACTCCTGATTGGAGGGATTCAAACAAGGAGTTCTGGGAAAGATGGGCACGGATTTGGGAGGCGACAACACGTTCAAGAACTTTGGCGAGGAAAGGAAGGTTGGAGATGGGGCGATAGTTTGCAAGGACGGAGGGGTCAAAGGTTTTTTTGAGGAGAGGGGTGATGACGGCAGATTTGAAGAAAGGGGGACAGTGCCTGAGGAGAGAGAACCGTTAACAATATCCACTAACATGGGAGCCAGGGAGGAAAGTTGGGTTGTCAGCAATTTAGTAGGAATAGGGTCAAGAGAGCAGGAAGTCGGTCTCATTTACAAGATGAGCTTTGAAAGGGCATGAGGGGAGATAGGAGAGAAATTGGAGAAATATGCAAATTTAGAACAAAAAGAAGAAGCTGGAACGTTCAGTTGTTTAAAGAAAATTGCTGCTGTTCGCTATTTGTCGGCTACCAGGCTCCTATATCTACTTATTCTGCCAATGTTGGCAGTGCTCCTGTTCAACCAGCCACTGAGGTACACAACAACAACAACTTGGGTCTATACAGCCCCTTTAATGTCATAAAGTCCCAAGGCGCTTCACAGGTGTAATCAGACAAAAATTGACACCGAGCCAATCAAGTAACTGAAGCTGCTGGAACAGCAAGCATTGGAATGTCCCCGTTCCAAATCGTCTCTTTCATAGTTACAAGATGTGTCCATCACACTTCAGGGGTCACACACTTATTAAAAAAATTAATAAAAATGGAGACAGAAAGCCAATTATTTCCATTCCACAGGGAAACTGCCTTTGCAGCAGAAAATACTAATTGACTTCAGGAGTCAAGAGCAATTAGCCTTTAAATAACCTAAGCAAGTAGAACTTGTGGACTTAAAGGGGCGGGCTTCTGGGCAGTAGAATCATACATTGTGCATTACATGATATTCTCCTCCTCAAAACAGGATACCCTCTGATTACCAGGAGCAACACCATGGGTGATTTGCTCATTAAAAAAAAAATCTCCTTGTGTAATATGGACTTGGGGCTCACCTGGACTTCTGGGAAGCAGCGAGGGGCTACCTCTGCTATCATGTAGCTGCTCAGCTTAGCTAACTATCTTCAAAAATTAACAGTTTCAAAAACAATGATACGGAGGAATGCAGAAAATGGGTAATCATCTTCAAAGGATCTCACATTTGAAGACCGCTCACAATAAAGGTCTAAAAAGAATAAGCAAGAGTGACTGTCTCTTACGAAAAACAAAACAAAACAAAATTCATGGCTTAAAAAAAAAAGTGCCTGCAGTTTTTGACCCTCCCTGCAAGGAGGACATCACATAGTCCTTGTATTTGGAGCCTTCAAAATAGGTTTATCAACTGCTCACTCACAGTGTAAGAAGATCAACTATATCTTGTGAAGGTCATATCTGAGTAATCCCGTTGAATTTTTTGAGGTCACTCGCATGATGGACAGGGAAGTGTCTGTGGATGTTTATGTGAAGAGGTTCTGTACAAGAGATTGTTGGCAAAAATGAAAGTACAGAATTGGAGGTAACTTTGTGACATGGGACAGTAATTAGTTAGAAGGTAGAGAGTAGGGAAAAAGGGAACGTTCTCTGATTGGCGGGATGTGACAAGCAATGTTCCCTGTGAGTTGCGCTTTGTTCTGTGCGGCCTGTTTCTTTTAATGCGCGGTCCCTTTAAATTTCTGTGTATTTACAGTGTAAAAGGTGGTGAGCAGCCTGCGTGGGACCTTTCAGATTACTGCGCAGCCGCACACGCCACACCTTAGCGGGAACATTGGTGATAAGTGGTGTTCTCAGGAATATGTACTGAACCTCAGCTTTATTAATGACAGATGAAGGAATAGAGAGTTGTATATCCAAGTTTGCAGATGACCCTAAGGAGGCAAAGTAAGCTGTGCAGATGGGAGCAGGAAGTTACAAAGGGACATTGATAGATTAAGTGAGTGGGGAAAAACTATGGCAGATGGCATTCAATCTGGGGAAGTGCGAGGTCATCCACTTTGGATCCAAGAAGGACAAATCGGAATTTTTTTTAATGGTGAGAGATGAGGACCAAAGGGATTTGGGTGTTCATGTACACAAATCACTACAAGTTGATGTACAGGTACAAAAAGTAATTAAAAAAGCTAATGGAATGTTGGCCTTTATGTCAAGGGGGCTGGAATACAAAAGTGAGGAAGTGATGCTTCAATTCTATAGAGCTTTGGTCAGACCCCATCTGGAGTTTGACGTTCAGTTTTGGGCACTGAACCTCATAAGATATATTGCCCTTGGAAGGGGTATAGCACAGATTCATCAGAATGATAACAGAGCTTAAAGAGCTAAATTATGAGGACAGGTTGCATAAACGTGACACGTATTCCCTTGAATATAGAAAATTGAAGGGTGATCGAATCGAGGTGTTTAAAATGATAAAGGAATTCAAGGGCGTAGATACAGAGAAACTATTTCCTCTGGTGGAAAAACCTAGAACAATCTTGGATATTAGAGCCAGTCCATTTAGAAGTGAAATCAGAAGCACATTTTCACACAAAGGGTCGTGGAAAGTTGGAACCCTAAAAGCTGTGGATGCTGGGACAATTGAAATTTTCAAGACTGAGATTGATAGATTTTTGTTAGGTAAGGGTATCAAGGGATATGGATCAGGTAACATTCGCACCACACAAGTGCCAGGCAATGACCAGCTCCAACAAGCGAGAGTCTAACCACCTCCCCATGGCATTCAACGGCATTACCATCGTCGAATCCCACACCATCAACATCCTAGGGGTCACCATTGACCAGAAACTTAACTGGACCAGCCACATAAATATTGTGGCTACAAGAGCAGGTCAGAGGCTGGGTAATCTGCGGTAAGTGTCTCACCTCCTGACTCCCCAATGTCTTTCCACCATTTTCAAAGCACAAGTCAGGAGTGTGATGGAATACTCTCCACTTGCCTGAATGAGTGCAGCTCCAACAACACTCAAGAAGCTCGACACCATCCAGGACAAAGCTTGATTGGCACCCCATTCACCACCTTACATATTCACTCCCTCCACCACTGGCGCACCGTGTCTGCAGTGTGTACAATCTACAAGATGCACTGCAGCAACTTGCCAAGGCTTCTTCGGCAGAACCTCCCAAACCCGTGACTTCTACCACCTAGAAGGACAAGGGCAGCAGGCGCATGGGAACACCATCACCTCCAAGTTCCCCTCCAGGTCACACACCATCCTGACTTGGGAATATATCGCCATTTCTTCATCGTTGCTAGGTCAAAATCCTGGAACTCCCTACCTAACAGCACGATGGAAGTACCTTCACCACATTGACTGCAGCAGTTCAAGAAGGCGACTCACCACTATCTTCTCGAGGGCAATTAGGGATGGGCAATAAATGCAGGCCTTGCCAGCAATGCCCTCATCCCTAAAATGAATTTTTAAAAAAGCTTAAAAGTCATTTCTATTTACTTCTGGTCCAGCAAAGAACAGGACTGCTTCAAAGTAATAGCCTTGAGGACCCTTGATAATTGCATGCTATTGAGGGCTTGGTGCACTTTGTTTTCTGCTGCAGGGAGGTTTCCATAGCAACATCTACTGAAGGATGTTGAGAGAGAAGAGGGAAGAAAAGACTTAAATTAAGATGAAAGGAGATGACAGGTAGAGACAAACCATGCCAGTAAGAATACCTCATACACTTGACCCTAAATGAAGAAAACAAATCAGCCCTTGAGAATTTTGCAGCATGCCCCTTGCTGTGTACTTTACCTGCTTTTGGAACTTTATTCATTATAAGTGACTGAGACCACTCATAAATATGTATTTGGGCTCCCACACCCCGGGTTTAACCTGTGAATAGATGAGCCATACAGACCAGGAAAGGTTCCAGTTTTGATCATTATTGGGCGAGTCGGCTCATCTCAGCCAGCAAAGCACTGCAGCTGGCCTGAAGAACCCCAGGGCCAGCAAAGGAAAGATTAGCCACTCCTGAACACCATCCAGCGATTCCTCCTGGAAGTGTTTGTGGGTGTTTTCTGCCACTCGCTGTTGAAGGCTCATACATTAGGAATGGCCAGAGAATGCCCGCTACCCCTGGAACTGTACCCCAGCAAGGAGACAAACCCTTCAAGGACGGAAGTTACTGACAACAATACATTTGACCATGATGAAAGAACAATACTGGTGTGATTGGCTAATAGAGACCTCAGTGTGTGCATTTATAATGCTCACTTTTGACTGTTCAAATGAAACTGCTTCATCTGAATAATTTTTCTCTTGTTAATTTGTCTATTTCAATAATTTTTTGCGTAAGCATTTTTCTATATGATCGCAGATTTTCAACGGGATTGCTCTTGGATGTGGAATGCACTTGCGGTGTTTTTGGCTGCTATTGCGTTTCGCTTCGCTGGCCCTTTAAGGCCACTGGCCCACTATTCCCTGTGGAATAGTGACCTAAATAGGTGTATACTGAAATCAGTTATAGGATAATTGCTGCTGCTGAGAGAAGGTCCTTTAGGTTGGCAGCTGCTTGCAGATCCCTGGCTCTTCAGCTGGGAGACGGGCCAAGTTAAGAAGGTCAGAAGAAACCAGCAGGCTTTGCTTCCCTTTTTTAAGAAATCATATAAATTTCAGTACAGAAAGAGGCCAGTCAGCCCAAGAAGGGTGGTTGCTTTTCCACTAGAGATAATTACTCTAATCTCACTTCCTTGATCTTTCCCTCATGTGCATTTCCTTTTTCAAGTGATTATCTAACCTGCATTAAATATCATGATTGACTCCTCTTCAGTGGTCACGTGGAAAAGCATTCCCTACCATAATGACTATTTGCATGAAAAAAAATCCTTCTAACTTCATCCTTCTGCCTCTAGTACCAGTCATGATTTATTATTTTCTTTTAATTTTATCCAATTGGATGCAGTGTCACATTGCAAGCATCTAACACTACCCCAATGGTAAGAATGGGATGTAAAGTGGGAGAGCACTTTCAACAAAAAAATTCCCCAAGGCGTTCCTTCGATGGCATTGGCTTTGGCTCAGTGGTAGCACACTCGCCTGTGAGTCAGAAGGTTGTGGATTCAAGTCCCGTTCCAGAGACTTGAGCACATAATCTAGGCCGACACTTCAGTGCAGTACTGAGGGAGTACTACACTGTCGGAGGTGCCGTCTTTCGGATGAGATGATAAACCAAGTCTGCCTTCTCAGGTGGATGTAAAAGATGCTGTTTGTGGGAGCTTGCTGTGTGCAATTTGGCTGCCACATTTCCGACATTACAACATTGACTACAGTTCAAAAGTACTTCATTGGTTGCAAAGCACTTTGGAACGTCCTGTGGTTGTGACAGATGCTATATAAATGCAAGTCTTTCTTTCTTTCTGTTTGAATGAAAATGCATTTGCACCAGTAACTGGTACCAAGGATGTGGGAAGGTGCATGTGATGTATGCAGTTACAAATACATTTATTTTACAGGAGCAACAGAGCTGCTAATGGGCCATGTGTAGGCACTGACTCAGGGAAAGCAACTGTTTGGCTGTTGTGTGTATTGCCCTGGCCGGAACAAATAAAAGTCTTTGCTGCATGTAAAGGTAAATTTTTGAACGTAAAGGTAATAAAATTCCTGGCTATCACACTATAATTTACATTCAACTTTTAGGTGCCAGAGTTTGAAGCCTTAAGCTAAGGGTTTGAACTCTGGGTGTACCATGCATCAAACAAAGCAAATTCTACAAGTGGAGTGAGTGATGCAGATGAAATAGAGTACTTCAGAGACTTTTTAAAAATTCATTCATGGGATGTGGGCATTGCTGGCAAGGCCAGCATTTGTTGCCCATCCCTAATTGCGCTTGAGAATGTGGTGGTGGGCCGCCTTCTTGACAACTGAGTATCTTGCTAGGCCATTTTAAAGGACAGTTAAGAGTCAACTACATTGCTGTGGGTCTGGAGTCACATGTAGGCCAGACCAGGTAAGAACAGCAGATTTCCTTCCCTAAAGGACATTAGTGAACCAGATGGGTTTTTACGACAATCCAGTAGTTTCATGTCACCATTACTGACTAATGGACTGCCTTAATGTGTTATAGGACAACTACAGTGGCTTTGTTGTTGCGAACATTAAAAAAATTAATTTAAATGAAGGGAATATAAAATAAATAGATTATTTTTAAAAGGTGCAGCGTGTATATAACTTTGCAGGCTAACTCAGTGTGGGGTGTTGAGTTGAAAGTAAACATCTGAGAATGGCTAGGTGATTGGCTGAAATGTCTTATTCATAAAACAGTAAACCAGGCTCAAGTGTGATGCTTTAAAGTGTGACAAGACATGCACTGGATACGGCATACCTATCTATTGTATATAAAATTTGGTACATGGGGGTGCCTGTTTCATTGATAACCTGTTACTCCTCTTGGTGGTGCTGTGATAGGTATTTTCAATGGTAAAGTGGGTATGCTGAGCTGTTATTTTACAGTTTTGAGTATATTACCGAGTTCCTACCAATTGTTCAAAATGCTTTCTGAAAAATGTTTCAGCTTTTTTTCCTCAGTAACTGAAATTGCTAATATCCAAAATAAGGGCTTAAATAAAATGAAGAAAATATAATAAATACATATATATTTCTCTAATATGATTGCATTTATCTATTGAATTGTCTTTTAATGCCTTAATTGAAGTTTTCACTTGAAGGCCTTAGCCTCTCGCAAAAGCCTGGGCCTGGATTTCCCAGAGCTTTTACTCTGAGCTGAATGGAGATTGTGCAGTTTGAGCACGTGCAGTGTACCTGATGTCCCAAGATGTATCTGTAAGATTTAGTCAGCTGTACCAATGAGTTTTTTTCTTTACCTCTTTGCACTTTTTGCCCAGTCACTTTTCTTCAAGTAATTTTGAAAAACAAGAGGTCAAATTTCAAGAATTTTAAAGGAGGTAACATTATTTTGTGATTTTTTTTTCCAGAAAAAGGCAGAGGCTGTGTGTTAGTGTGAGAGAGAGAGAAAACAATGACACTTCTAATTACACACTTGTAGCTGTTATTTTGCGCTCTATAATTAAAAAAAAATATTCAGAGAGTGTCTTCATTTAGTTAATTCAATTTTCAAAAGAAAGTTGAATTTTGAAGCCAATTGAATGTCTCCACTTGACATTTTGAAAAAGGGCAACGCTAATTAAAGCCACGTGTGAGACACAGCTTCCAATGTCTAGCGGCTATGAGACAGAGAGAGGAAGACAAATGACGAGAACACAGACAGGTCACTTCTTCCCTCATTCTAATTTTTTTTTAAGTTAAGCTTTGAAAGGAAACAGCAAGGGAGCAGCGAGTAGGTGTGGGGAACCTGGGGAGAGTAGTTAAAGGGTTAAGATGAGGTGAGTGACAGTGAAGCAAGGGTGTGGCCCGAGTACAGGAATTGAGTAGGTAGTTCAGAGAGGGAAAGGTGGGGCAGTGAGGGGGGGGTGGTAGGAAGGGGTGTGGATGTTGGCAAGGTAAAAGGGTAGTGGTAGTCATGAAATTGAGGGTAAACGAGTGATTGGGAGAGGGGAAGGGAAAGGAGCCGCCATGGCCACAATTTGCCCCGCAACACCTGCCCTAAATGCAGCCCGCAGGTCTCGGTGGATCCTTTCCCCGTCACATCGCCCACCACCTCCCAACTAAAAGGAAAGAAATAAAAACAGAGAAGAGAATTTAAGGAGGGAGGCAGCAGAGAAAAGAAAGAGAGACAGAAGCAGAACAGCGAATCGGCAACATGAAGACAGCAGAGACAGGTTAAGAGACTTACTGTGTGTAGTGCCACTGAAGATCAGCTAATATATAGATCTACATATATTGTGGCAATAATCAATTCCTTGGTGCATATTTTAGTTTCTAACCGTAGCAGCAGTTTTATCAGGTGACAAAACACTAGTAAAAACCCTGAGATTTGTGTGTCTTGGAATTATTGACTAGTAGCGAGTACTCATGATTAGGATGAATTTGGGCATTAACTTGTGACTAATTACAAGACAGGCCTTGACCTGGACAGTTTGCACCCATGCTCCTCCATAATCTGCTGACGGGACCAGGCAGACTTCCCTCTTCCTGACCTCAGACACTGCACTATTGTACAGCACTTCTGTCTGGCAGCTCATTGAAGCAGCAGTGGATTTTGAGTTCAAATCTGTAGGGGCTGCACTTTATGGAGAAAGTCGGTGAGAGTACAAGAGATAAATTCCCTCTGTCAGAAGTCCAGTTCTCTATTGGTATTAATGATTTTGCCAAGATTTAGAATTTGTTCCAAGGTGGTCAAAATACTCACCTTGAAAAGGAGAGAAGTTACTGTCGGCAAATGCAGCACCCAAATTGCACACAGCAAGGTCTCACAAACAGCAGTGAGACAATGACCAGATAATCTGTTGATTATCTCCGACACGGCAAGAGAGCCCCAGGTGGGCAGAGGAAACGCTTCAAGGACACCCTCAAAACCTCCTTGGAAAAAGTGCAACATCCCCACCGACACCTGGGAATCCCTGGCCCAAGACCGCACAAAGTGGAGGGGAAGCATCTGGGAAGGCGCCGAACACCTCGAGTCTCTTCGCCGAGAGCAAGCGGAAGCCAAGTGCAAGCACCGCACGTCAACCCAAGCACCCCATCCACCCGCCCCTTCAACCACCGTCTGCCCCACCTGTGACAGAGACTGTAGGTCCTGCATTGGACTCATCAGTCACCTGAGAACTCATTTTTAATGTGGAAGCAAGTCATCCTCGGTTCCGAGGGACTGCCTAAGAGAGAGAGAGAGAGAAAGAGAATCTGTTGTTAGTCGTGTTGGTTGAGGGTTAAGTATTGGCCAGGAAGCCAGGAGAAATTCCCTGCACTTTTTTGAATAGTATTGCCCTGAAGTGTTCATCGAGATGATGTGCTCTATCCCTAAAATGGTGAACCTTTTTGACTCCAAGATGAGAATACTACCACTGAGCCCAGGTGTTTAAAATGATCAGGGATATGGAGCAAAGCCAGGTAAATGGGGCTGAGGTACAGATCAGCTCATCAGTACTCAATGTGAATTTCATTGCTGATGATCTAATTTCTTCTTAAGAATTACACGTTATTATTTTTGTCCTCACAGTGCTCGAGATGAAACACATTTTATTCATGTTTGCCCTCCATTGTCAGGCTTGAGCCCTTCCGGGCCATGAATAGAACAGCTAAAACTGCAGAGCAAAGCTTCTGCACCTGCTCTATCTCCTCCCCTCCAGTTCCACCGATGTGAATTTTTTTTATTCCCTGTTTGCTTGAGACGACCTTATGGCTCCTTTGAGTGAGGATACTAATTAAGTTACAGCAGTAAAAGATGACAGTACTGACTGCTGCAGAATTCAATAAAGTACGCTATCCATACAGTAATTCTATTACTCATGTCCTGCTGATGTTGCAGAACTGATTCTGGTAGTGTTTTGATGAACATGGGAACAGCAGCCCCTCAAGCCTGTTCTGCCATTCAGTTAGATCATGGCTGATCTGTACCTCAGCTCCATTTACCTGCCTTGGTTCCATACTCCTTGACACCCTTACCCAACAAAAAACTATCGATCTCACTCTTGAAAATTTCAATTGACCCCTGGCATCCACAGCCTTTTGGGGGAGAGAATTCCAATTTTTCACTGCCCTTTGCATGAATAAGTACTACTTGATTTCACTCCTGAATGGCCGAGCTCTAATTTTAAGATTGTGTCCCCTTGTTCTGGACTTCCCCACCAAAGGAAACGGTTTCCCTGTATCTACTCTATCGAAACCCTTAATCATTTAAACACCTTGATTGGATCACTTCTCAACCTTCTATACTCAAAGGAATACAAACAAAGTTTATGCAATCTGTCCTCATAATTTAGCCCTGTAAGCCCTGGTATCATTTTGATGAATATGCGCCATACCCTTTCCAAGGCTGGTATATCTTTCCTGAGGTGTGGTGCCCAGAACTGAACGTGGAACTCCAGATGGGGACTGACCAAGCTTCCATACAACTGAAGCATAAGTTCCTCCCCATATATTCCAGCCCCCGTTTTGATTACTTTTTCTACATGTGCACTAACTTTTAGTAATTTGTGTACATGGACACCCAAATCCCTTTGCTCTGCCACATCTCCTAGTCTCTCACCATTAAGAAAATATTCCGATTTGTCTTTCTCTGATTACAAAGTGGATGATCTCACACTTTCCCACATTGAACTGCATCTGTCATAGTTTTGTTCACTAACTTAGTCTGTCTATGTCACTGTAACTTCCTGCTCCCATCTACACAACTTACTGTACCTCCGAACTTAGTGTCATCTGCAAACTTGGGTGCACAACTCTCTACTCCTTCAGCCAAGCCATTGATATATATATGGTGAAAAGCTGAGGCCCCAGTACAGATCCCTGGGGAACACCACTTGTCACATCCCACCAATCAGAGAATGCACCCTTTATTCCTACCCTTTGTCTCCTACCTTCCAACCCATGAAAGCACCCACCCAAAGTATTAACTTGTTTTGGATGCTCAGTGACTACTGTGTGCTTCCAGCATTTCCTGTTTATTTCAGATGTCTTCAGTAATTGTAGTTTTTGTATAAATCTACTTGGAGCAGTTCTGGAGTGTGCCGAGACCCCCTCATCCGCCCTATTTAATTTGATGGGTTGTATTTTAGAGCACTGCAAACAACAGGAAAGCAACTGCACTCATGCAGTTTAAAAGTCATACCTGTGCTGCTCACTATATGCTGCAAATGGCGTTAGTCTTTAAATCCCTGTTGCTGGCTTGTAAAGCTGGGTTGAGCACTTGGTGGCTTTCCCCACTTCACATGATTTAATATTAATGACCGCCCACTGAAGCAAGATAATGGCGATTCACCATTGACAATGGTGGTATGGTCTAATAGACCAATGGGTTATTCCAGTGCGAATATACGTTCACCAACACTGCCAACGTCACTGAAAAACAGATTATCTGGTCATTGTTTGTGGGACCTTGTTGTGTACATATCAGCTACCATGTTTGCCTATGTTACAACAGAAGCTGCACTTCAAAAAGAAGTACTTCATTGACTGAAGGGCTTTGGGATGTCTTGAGGTCATGCAAGGCACTATAAAAATGCAAGCTCTTTCTTAGTTAAACAGATCACCAAGTTCATTCGTCCGTTCTTTCTGTGTGCAGAAATGCTGTGTAAAGCTTTCTCCTGCAATAAATCCGTGTATATGTGTGTGCGGGTGTGTGTATATGTATAAGCTATTAGAAACGTACTTCTTTGTGGATCATGCTGCTTGTTCTACTGCCTTAATTTTGAACCCGAGTGTTCATTTTATGTGCAGTAAGAGTGAGCTACACCTGGGCAGGGCTGCAGTACATATGATGCCGGGAGGGCAAAAAGCTTAGTCAGGTGCATTCATTGTGACATCATGGCTTAGCAACAGAAAATGACTTACTGTGCTCCTCAAATTGCAACAGGTTTTTTATATCTCAATATATATATATATATTACGAGCTGTCACTCAGCAACCATGCAAGTCTGACTGTACTACACCAGTTATATGTTTAAGATTCTTTCCTCATGTTAGAAATGGCTGGTAACACTGTGGAGTAAGTATCAAACTGTTTGGTTTAGTTTTGCAAGATGGTTGTAGTGATTCTGCAAGTAGCAGTGTTTACCCACCAAATTTGAATATTGATAGAGTCTCTAAGTAATCATGAAGTAATTGAGTCCCAATTCTGGGCTTCACACTTTAGGAAGGATGTCAAGGCCTTGGAGAGGGGGAAGAGAAGATTTACTAGAATGGTACCAGGGATGAGGGACTTCAATTAGGCGGTGAGACTAGAGAAGCTGGGTTTGTTCTCCTTAGAGCAGAGAAGGTTATGGGGAGGTTTAATAGAGGTGTTTAAAATTCTGAGGGGTTTTGATAGAGTAGATAAGGAGAAACCGTTTCCATTGGCAGGAGGGCCAGTAGCCAGAGGACACAGGTTTAAGCTAATTGGAAATCGAACCGGCTGGGGTTGTCGGGGCTGGGTAGGAGAGGGTGATGAGAGGAAATCTTTTGACGTAGCGAATTATGATCTGGAATGTACTACCTGAAAGGGTGGTGGATGCAGATTCCATAGTTACTTTCCAAAGGGAATTCAATACATCCTTGAAAAGGAGAAATATACAGGGCTATGGGGAAAGAGCAGGGGAGCGGGACTAATTGATGAGCTCTTTTAAATCACTGGCACAGGCATGATGGGCCGACTAGCCTCCTGTGTTGTAAGATTCTATGAAGGTGTCAGCCTTGGCTCAATGCTAGCATTTTTGCCTCTTGAGTCGGAAGGTCATGGGTTTATTTACCACTCCAGGACTTGAGCACACAATTTAGGCTGACACTCCAGTGCAGTGCTGAGGGAGTACCGCACTGTCTAAGGCGTCTTCTTTCAGATGAGACGTTAAACCGAGGCCCTGTCTGTCGTCCTCAGGTGGACGTAAAAGATCCCACGGCATTATTCAAAGAAGAGCAGGGGAGTTCTCCTGATGCCTTGGCCAACGTTTACCCCTCAAACAACACAGATTATCTGGTCCTTTATCTCATTGCTGTTTATGGGATCTTGCTGTGCGCAGATTGACTGCTGCATTTCCCGACATTACAACCGTGCCTATGCTTCGACAGTACTTAATTGGCTGTGAAGCGCTTTGGGACGTCCTGAGGTTGTGAAAGGCGCTATCGAAATGCAAGTCCTTTCTTTAATCATATCTGGACTCGTGCAAGTGTGCCAGGTTGTTGCTGCAGTTTCTCTTGCCACCCTCTCTCCTCTCCCCCCCCCAACCCCCAGCCCTAATTTTATTTTGCTGGTTTTCTTCCTCTATCATATGACACTTTGGTTTCTGTGCCTTTTCCTTCTGCTCCTATATTTAGTGGTTTGAACAAGTTTTTATAGTTTATTTCCAAAAGTAAAAAGTCAATAGACAAGAAATACTTAAAGTAACGCAATATTTACAGAACTTCTTGAAACAAGTAATGAATATGCAGTAAGAGAGCTGAGGTGACAAAACAGCATTAGTTCTTCTTTTTCATGCATCAAAATGATTTTAGACTTGCACCAATAGCCTTCAGAATATAAAGAACGCTACAGTAGTTGGACACCCCATTATTAACCCTCTGAGTCAGCAACACCCTGCTCTACATGTTAGAAATTGTTCAATTTGTGATCACGTTCAATTTAATTTCCCTTAACTCTTGAAAAAGGCTCATTCTGAAATGAGTGGTACTAGGACTAAGGCTCATTGAGCAGATTGGGTTGGGGCCCACTGTAGTCAACATCTAATGTACTTTTGAACAGTGATACATTGCTCCAACTAAGGGCTGGGAAGGGTCAGTTGCCTACTAATGGAGGCTGAGTGTAATCCTACTGCTTAGTGACGCTGCTCTGTAATCTATCATGATCATAAATCGGTTTCAGTCTCATTAAGAGATCGACTGTCATTAGCATGAAACCAACTCCGCTTGGTGGGCTTTTAAAAACTAATTTATATAGGGTGTAATTTGAAGGTTCCATTCCCAGTGCAGAGCCTTGCTTGTAGCAAGCATGGATTGGAATATCAGGACTACAATATTATAGCCTTATCTCTGCTCCTGCTGCCGAGGCTCCGCACTGGGAGAGTAGAGCCTTGCAAAATTACATTTTTGGGTCTTTTCTAACCTTGCCCTAGATTATTTTGGCCTTTCTGCTTTTGTGGGTGAGTCTCAACTCCCCTTACCTTTGCAAATGGCTTTTGTTGCCTAGAGATCCAGGCAAGTTTTTGGTAATGTGCCCAGCAAAACAGACAGCAGACCCAGTTTGCATTTAGCTACTAAACTTATCTTATGCCTTCATAAACTCTCAATCCTACCTGCAACAGGGGGAGAGTGTCACTGACCTGCGACAGGGGGAGAGTGTCACTGACCTGCGACAGGGGGAGAGTGTCACTGACCTGCGACAGGGGGAGAGTGTCACTGACCTGCGACAGGGGGAGAGTGTCACTGACCTGCGACAGGGGGAGAGTGTCACTGACCTGCGACAGGGGGAGAGTGTCACTGACCTGCGACAGGGGGAGAGTGTCACTGACCTGCGACAGGGGGAGAGTGTCACTGACCTGCGACAGGGGGAGAGTGTCACTGACCTGCGACGGGGGAGAGTGTCACTGACCTGCGACAGGGGGAGAGTGTCACTGACCTGCGACAGGGGGAGAGTGTCACTGACCTGCGACAGGGGGAGAGTGTCACTGACCTGCGACAGGGGGAGAGTGTCACTGACCTGCGACAGGGGGAGAGTGTCACTGACCTGCGACAGGGGGAGAGTGTCACTGACCTGCGACAGGGGGAGAGTGTCACTGACCTGCGACAGGGGGAGAGTGTCACTGACCTGCGACAGGGGGAGAGTGTCACTGACCTGCGACAGGGGGAGAGTGTCACTGACCTGCGACAGGGGGAGAGTGTCACTGACCTGCGACAGGGGGAGAGTGTCACTGACCTGCGACAGGGGGAGAGTGTCACTGACCTGCGACAGGGGGAGAGTGTCACTGACCTGCGACAGGGGGAGAGTGTCACTGACCTGCGACAGGGGGAGAGTGTCACTGACCTGCGACAGGGGGAGAGTGTCACTGACCTGCGACAGGGGGAGAGTGTCACTGACCTGCGACAGGGGGAGAGTGTCACTGACCTGCGACAGGGGGAGAGTGTCACTGACCTGCGACAGGGGGAGAGTGTCACTGACCTGCGACAGGGGGAGAGTGTCACTGACCTGCGACAGGGGGAGAGTGTCACTGACCTGCGACAGGGGGAGAGTGTCACTGACCTGCGACAGGGGGAGAGTGTCACTGACCTGCGACAGGGGGAGAGTGTCACTTCAGACCTCGTTTTAAGTTAATACTACTGTATTAAGCAAATGTATTAGCAAAGATGAACAAACATATAAGTGACATTCATATAATCTCGTTACATATTAATAATAGACAGTCCTCCACATAAATCGTCAAGTGGACAAAATAAAAATTTGCAATTCTAAGAACTAAGCTACATCTTTGTTAATAATAGTGCTTCTTCACCTTGAATTTTTTAGAACTGTGGGAGCCTAAGTAAACCCTACTGTTTCTTGGAAATTCAGAACCGTTTTTATCTAAGGAACTGCTCATCACGTACAAAGTGAGCCAAGCATGTCACATTGTTTTAAATTGGAATTATTCCTTTCTCCAACTCAGCTTACAATAGCATGTCAAACTAAGCTTGGTATAGATGTTTAAACCTTAGTCATTTTTTTAAACTGCTTATGACTCAGTGGGGTAGAAATTTGTCTTGGATGGTGGCGCAAAGCGGGCGGTATCAGATCGGCCGCCTGTTAAACGCAGCGGCAGATATTCATTCCCATTGCAGTCTACGGAACTAAATATCACGCGCTGCGTATAACGGACGGCCGATCCGAGAACACCCGTTTTGCGCCACTGCCCGAGACGAATTTCTACCCCAGAGACACTATTAGATTAGGCCTGTTAGCATAGGAACTGAGGCAAGATGTGAAAGGCAAGATTTAATGGGGTCGATTTTGACTTTTGGGCGACCAACAGGCGGAGCGCGCCGGGAGCTCACCCGTACCCGCAGAGAAGAGGCAGCCACGATTTTCAGGCACCGGCCTCATTTACATCGGGCCAGCAAGCTGTGGGGCACCAAACAGGCATCCTGATGCAGTTCGCTGGATTAAGGCTGGCCAATATCGGGCCACCTCGGCCGCCATCAAGGTAAGTGCGAAGTGGGGATGGGCTCTCTGGACGGCAGTGGCCCAGATTATTTGGTGGGGCTTCCCAGAGGAGGAGCGCTCCTGCTCATTTGTGTGTCTGTTCTTAATTTTGAAAGTCGCAGACTTGATTTAAGAATTTGTCATGTTGAGTTAGTTAAAAAATATTCGGAGACGAGAGACGTCACTGGTATTGCTCATCAGTTACTCAGAATCATGAGCCTGGATTTTCCACTCGCGGCCTCCTGTTCTGCCAGTGTACATTGGGTGGCCAAGAATGGAAAATAGGTGGGAGTTCCATTCTGTTGAGCCGTCACCCACTTTGCACTAATTCTGAATTTCTGGGGGTGGGACCAGTGCCGTTTCAAGCCCCCCTGCCTCACGTAGGCAGCAGCTTCATTTTAATATGCATTTTGGGGACGTGGAATTCCTGCACACCACTTCCTGACTTTTGTGCGTGTGGGATGTTGATTCCAAAGTAAGTCCATGTGAAATGGGCATTCAAAGCTGCTCGGGAACCAGCTGATCTAAAGGAGACGAGTAAGTAAACAAAATCATCAATTTTCCAGTCGATTTTTGCTGGCACTTGGGTTCCCTTTAGTATTCGTATCAGTTGTTCTAGTTTTTTTGTTGCCCTTGTATCATTACTGGCATCAACGGGTTTACCCATCTGATCGTTTTAATTGAGAAGAGGTGGAAGACCAATTAAGGAATGCAAAGCAGGTGGTCTGAGATCACCCATGGGACCCTCACACTTGTATCTGCAGATATTGGTGACCAGACCTCGCCTGGAGGTGGGACAGCAGATTCGATGACACCACTAAGATATGTGAATGCCTGACTAACATGCCGAACGTGCTCGTCATGCTTTTAAGTGGTACTGCATGGAAGGAGGTCAGGATGATCAACAGGCAGCATGCCCTGATTTGCTGCACCTGCCCAGATACCATCAACCATGTCTGTAAGCATTGTCTCTGCTATATGCCAATGACCTTGGATGCAAACAGGACACTTCCTTTTGATTAAAACCCATCACTCGCTATTTAGATGCAAACTACACCAATTGGTGTGGGCTCATCAGGTATTTTAAGGCATCCAGCTGATCTGTGTGACAATGCTCATGCTGGTCTGGAGCATGGTTGTAATGTTGAGCTGGTAACTTGTCCCTCAGATAGTCGCTGTGGGATGTGTTCAAAATAGATCCTGAAGTCAATCAGAGACAAATTATGATTGACGGTTTCTCCAGATTGGCAGCAACGTGGCTCTCCATATTATCTCAGGGTTAGAAAAATCAGCAGGAAATAACTCTTTAATTCTCATTTTCTGTTTTTTTTTAAAGGTTGCTGAGCTATGATTTGTTGGTGTTTTATACAATGTGTAATGTCTGCAGTGTGACAGACACATTCCAAGCGTTTATAGAAATAGATAGGCTGACCTGACCCTGTGTTATGATTGATTGGTAATTCCATTTGGTTTTGTAGCTTAGAACACATTGAGCTCACAGCACCTTTCTGCTCCAGCTGAAAGCTAGCTTGCTTACTACGGTGGTAAAAGCGTTTTATATTTTAAGAAATATTACTTATCCTGTTACTTTTTTAAATATCCCATTATATTTATCCAGCCTTTCTACATGACCTGACTGACTAAGACACTTTGCAGAATGAAGCTGTACGAATGCAGTTTAGGGACGGGCTGACTCTGAGCAGCAGTAGTTTCTTTTTGCTTCTGTTCCAATAGCCGTGCTGGCACAATATGGCTCAAGTCTGTGTGGTTTTGTGGGGGCTGCAGAAAAAGTGATTGAGATTGTTAGCTATGTCTTGTTTCACTGGTTAAAGATGACAGGATATGCTTTAAAAAAGACTTGCATTTATGTAACACATCTGTCAAACTCCATGGCTGTTGTTACATGGGCAAACTTGCCGCCATTTTGTACACAGCAAGATTCCACAAACAGTGACTAGTTGCTGTGTTGTTGGTGTTCGTTGAGAGAGGAACTTTGGCCACAACGCCAGGAGAACGCGTATGATTTGACAAGTGCCATGGGATCTTCACTGTCGACTGGAATAGACCGACAGGGCCTCGGTTTAACATCCCATCTGAACGACAGTGTCTCTGACCGATGATGTGCTGAAGTGGGGCTTGAACCCCCAACTTCCTGACACAGGAAAGCATGCTACCAACGGAGCCAAGCTGATAGTGCTTTAAGAAACTTTAAATGGGCTGCAGTAGAAGTAAACTTAATGAGTAGTTCCTCTCTACATTTGAATTGCATGATGTTGCGTGCCCAATCTACGATGATAAATGGGACTAATGTGCTTGTGCATTTTTCGAGCTGTATGCCGCTCAGGAGGGGTTTTTGGTGCCTATTGCTCTCCTTGCAAGGACTCAAATCCACATGTGTGAGTTCTCCAGTGACCCACAAGTGATATATCCATGAAAGCTGATGCCCCTGGTTTAAACTGGACAAGCAGTGGGAAGGTAACCAGTTGCTAAGCTGCCGGGGATTTAGCTGGTCAAACTCTAGCAGTATAATAGAGGGGTCCCTAAGCCTTGGCTGCAAACTGCACTGGACCGAGGTAAGTGCAGTGTGTCCCAGAGTGTGCGCACCATATCAAGCAAACAGTGGATTTCTCAGTGTGGTTTGGACATCCTTAAAAAGATGATGAGTTTCTGCTCAGCTAACCAAAAGAACATTACAGAAAGGTTGGGTGTTCTAATCCACTGTTTCTGTCTCTTTCTGCCTTTTTGAGTTTCCTGCGTAAACTATCTTTGATCTTCAATGCTATTATAAACTGAAATTGGATCTGTACAGTCATCAGAAAGCGGAGATCATAATCTAGCCAGTGACAGTATCGGACGTTCCTATATATATATATATATAATCTTCCAGGAAGGGCGGAATTGTTTTCTGGCAGTTTTTTCTGTCACTGACTGTAGAGAGATTTGTTGTCACTTGACAGGAAGAGGGAGTTTTAACAGAAAATATGTGGTTTTGTGACTCGACAAGAAGGAACCGTTATACTAGAAAATAATGTATTGCTGCTAGGTATTGTACTATTCTATTTGATGTGCCCCTGCTTTCTCTGAAATTATTCTGCATATTCCCTCAATGTGCTGAGTGGAGTGACTATATAAAGATAACATTTAAAAATATTTTTTTAACTGGTTGTTGCGATGTCGAGTTTATTTGCAGTTTCTAAAGTAAGTGGGTGCCAGTGTTTTTTCAGTCATTTTCAGGATGTGGCAAGGCTGGCATTTATTGGCCATCCCTAGTTGCCCTGAGAAAGGTGGTGGTGGGCCTTCCTCTTGATGTGGTCTGATACAACAAAGTGGCAGTTAAGAGTCAACCACATTGATGTGGGAGTGGAATCACATCTTGGCCAGACTGGGTAAGGACGGCAGGTTTCCTTCCTTAAAAAACGTCCGTGAACTAGTTGGGTTTTTGCGACAATCTGACAGCTTCATGATCACTTTTACACCAGCAATATTTTTCAAAACTGCAATCAAATTCTAACACTGCCATAGTGGGATTTAAACTGATCTTCTCTGAATTATTAGTTTAGCCTCTGGTCCAGTAACATACCCACTACACTACCATACCCAGTTACCACCAACTCATCTGAAAGGCAGAGATCAGGTAGTTACTCAAAACGGGATGTGAGGCATGAACAACCCAAGGTCACAAGGTATTTCTCAAAGGAAAACACACTAATTCAATTCCAGACAATGTGTTAATTGTTTCATCAACCTGGTGCCATTATAGTGAATCACAAACATCTTTGCCATTGTCAAAGATCGCTTTCATTCAATATTGATGAATGGCTAATTAAAACAGAAAATGCTGGAAATACTCAGCAACATCTGTGAAGAGAGAAACCGAGTTAACGTTTCAGGTCGATGACCTTTCGTCGATGAATGGCTGTTTCATAGAATCGTAGAATGGTTACAGCACGGAAGAAGGCCATTCAGCCCGTCGAGCCTGTGCCAGCTCGCTGCAAGAGCATTTCAGCTAGTCCCACTCCCCCGCCCTTTCCCTGTAGCCCTGCAATTTTTTTTTCCTTCAGGTACTTCTGCAACTCCCTTTTGAAAGGCGTGATTGAGTCTGCCTCCACCACCCTTTCAGGCAGTGCATTCCAGATCCTAACCACTCGCTGAGTAAAAAGGTTTCTCCTCATGTCGCCTTTGGTTCTTTTGCCAGTCACCTTAAATCTGTGTTCTCTGGTTCTTGACCCTTCTTCCAATGGGAACAGTTTCTCTCTATCTACTCCGTCCAGACCCCTCATGATTTTGAACACCTCTATCAAATCTCCTCTCAGTCTTCTCTGCTCTAAGGAGAACAACCCCAGCTTCTCCAGTTTATCCACGTAACTGAAGTCCCTCATCCCTGGAATCATTCTCGTAAATCTTTTCTGCACCCTCTCTAAAGCCCTCACATCCTTCTTAAAGTGTGGTGCTCAGAATTGGACACACTATTCCAGTTGAGGCCGAACCAGTGTTTTATAAAGGTGGTTCATAATTTCTACACTTTTGTACTCTATACCTCTCTTTATGAAGCCCAGGATCCCGTATGCTTTTTTAACTGCTTTCCCAACCTGCCCTGCCAGCTTCAACGATTTGTGCACATATACCCCCAGGTCTCTCTGCTCATGCACCCACTTTAGAATTGTACCCTTTAGTTTATATTTCCTCTCTTCATTCTTCCTACCAAAATGTATCATTTCGCACTTTTCTGCATCAAATTCATCTGCCACGTGTCCGCCCATTCCACCAGCCTGTCTATGTCCTCTTGAAGTCTATCGCTATCCTCCTCTGTTCACTATACTTCCAAGTTTTGTGTCATCTGCAAATTTTGAAATTGTGCCCTGTACACCCAAGTCTAACCCATTAACATATATCAAGAAAAGCAGTGGTCCTAGTACCGACCCCTGGGGAACACCACTGTGTACCATCCTCCAGTCCGACTTTGTTTTCTGTCACTTAGCCAATTTTTGTATCGATGCTGCCACTGTCCCATTTACTCCATGGGCTTCAACTTTTCTGGCACTTTGTCGAACGCCTTTTGGAAATCCATGTACACTACGTCAACCGCATTACCCTCATCAACCCTCTCTTACCTCATCAAAAAACTCAATCAAGTTGGTTAAACACGATTTGCCTTTAACAAATCCGTGCTGGCTTTCCTTAATTAATCCACACTTGTCCAAGTGACTGTTAATTTTGTCCCTGATTATTGTTTCTAAAAGTTTCCCCACTACTGAGGTTAAACTGACCGGCCTATAGTTGCTGGGTTTATCTTTACACCCTTTTTTGAACAAGGGTGTAACATTTGTAATTCTCCAGTCCTCTGGCACCACCCCCGTATCTAAGGAGGATTGGAAGATTATGGCCAGTACCTCCGCAATTTCTTCCTTCACTTCCCTCAGAGCCCTAGGATGTATCCCATCTGGTCCTGGTCACTTATCTACTTTAAGTACAGCCAGCCTTTCTAGTACCTCCTCTTTATCAATTTTTATCCCATCTAGTATCTCCTCTACCGCCGCCTTCACTATGTCTATGGCAGCATCTTCTTCCTTGTTGAAGACGGATGCAAAGTACTCATTTAGCACCTCAGCCATGCCCTCTGTCTTCATGCGCAGGTCTCCTTTTTGGTCCCTAATCGGCTGCACCCCTCCTCTTACTACCCGTTTAAAGTTTATATGCCTATAGAAGACTTTTGGATTCCCTTTTATGTTAGCTGCCATTCTATTCTCATACCCTCTCTTTGTCCCTTTTATTTTCTTTTTCACTTCTCTGAACTTTTTATATTTAGCCTGATTCTCAGATGTATTCTTGACCTGACATCTGCTTCATTTTAATCTCTATCTCTTTTGTCATCCAGGGAGCTTTGACTTTAGTTGCCCTACCTTTCCCCCTAGTGGGAATGTACCGCGACTGTACCCAAACTATTTCCTCTTTAAAGACAACCCATTGTTCCATTACAATTTTGCCTGCCAATTTTTGATTCCAATTTACCCGGGCCAGATCCGTTCTCATCCCACTGAAATTGGCCTTCCTCCAATTAAGTATTGCTACCTGTCCATAGCTAATCTAAACCATTATGATACTATGATCACTGTTCCCTAAATGTTCACCTACTGACACTTGCTCCACTTGACCTACCTCATTCCCCAGAACCAGATCCAGCAATGCCTCCTTCCTTGTTGGGCCAGAAACATACTGATCAAGAAAGTTCTCCTGAACACTCTTCAGAAATTCTTCCCCCTCTCTGCCCTTTACACTATTACTATCCCAGTCTATATTAGGATAGTTGACGTCCCCCATTATCACTACTCTATAGTTCTTGCATCTCTCTCTAATTTCTCTGCAAATTTGCACCTCCATGCTTTTCCCACTAGTTGGTGGCCTATAGAATGTTTGATCCAATGTAATTGAGATGCGCAGTGATCTATTGCTTTTGTTTCAGGATAGTTGGGCAGGGAGTGGTCCAAAACCATCTTGACATGGATCAAAGAATAGGTCCTGACCTGGAGTGGTGTTTTTAATTGACTACTGTGTCTATGACCTTCGAAAAGGGGGACAGGGTTATTGATTGACTGGAATTGTCCTTGACTGACAGCTTGGTGGTTAGGGACTTGGTATTTCAGAATTATATTAGACGTCAAGAATCTGTCTACTGTTAGTTACTGTTTGAGTTCTGTAACTTCAGTCAGAGGTCACTTCTTTAAAAATTCAGAACTGCCAGCATGCAGCTGAGCTAGATTTCAAACAGTAGCCGGTTCTACAGGGGAAGAAGTGTTTCCTGCATTTTAAAGTCTATGTTTAGAGAGAAAGTGAGTGGCATCTTTATTATTTTATGTATCGAGGAAGGCACAGGAATACAAGTTTCACTGTTAGACTGTTTACTGTTCATTTCTGTTATGGGATCTTACTGTGTACAAATTGACGGCCGTGTTTGCCTGCGTAACAATAGTGACATCACTTCAAAAGTAAAATGCTTTGGGACATCCTGAGGACATGAAAGTTACTATACTTTCTTCCATTTGTCTGTCAAGAGTGAATATCAAGTCCAGTTTCAAAAAGAGGAAGATCACATGGTGGCAGGTGATACATTCCAGTAGCTGGTGGACAAAGTAAGGGTTCTCTGTTGCAATCACTATCATTACCCTTGATAAAATGGGCAGATACAGATGCATTCCAGATCATCGGGGACACGCGATCTGCTTACAGGAGTAGCCGATGATGCTGATCCTGGGAAAATATCAAATGCAGAAATCCTAAAACATGATACACACATACATAGCAGACACATATATGTCTAAAGTGTTGAACAAATGCAGTGAAATTGGGAAAAAAAAACTTAATTTCTTTAAGAACATAACATAAGAAATAGGAGCAGGAGTAGGCCATTTGGCCTCCCGAGCCTGCTCCACCATTCAATAAGATCATGGCTGATCTGATCTTGGCCTTAACTCCACTTTCCTCGCCCGCTCCCCATTACCCTTGACTCCCCTGTAGCTCAAATATTTGTCTATCTCCGCCTTGAATATATTCAATGACTCCACCTCTACAGCTCTCTGGGGTAGAGAATTCTAAAGATTCACGACCCTCTGAGAGAAGAAATTCCTCTTCATCTCTGTTTTAAACGGACGACCCCTTATTCTGAAACTATGCCCCCTAGTTCTAGATTCCCCCACGAGGGGAAACATCCTGCATCTACCCTGTCAAGTCCCCTCAGAATCTTGTATGTTTCAATAAGATCACCTCTCATTCTTCTAAATGAGTATAGGCTCAACCTTTCTTCATAAGACAACCCCTTCATCTCCGGAATCAACCTAGTGAACCTTCTCTGAACTGCCTCCAATGCAAGTATATCCCTCTTTAAATAAGGAGACCAAAACTGCACGCAGTACTCCTGATGTGGTCTCACCAGTGCCCTGTACAGTTGTAGCAAGACTTCCTTACTTTTATACTCCATCCCCCTTGCAATAAGGGCCAACATTCCATTTACCTTCCTAATTACTTGCTGTACCTGCATGCTAACTTTTTGTGTTTCATGTACGAGGACCCCCAGATCCCTCTGTACCGCAGAATTTTGTAGTCTCCATTTAAATAATAATTTGCCTTTTTACTCTTCCTACCAAAGTGGATAACCTCACATTTTCCCACATTATACTCCATCTGCCAAATTTTTGCCCACTCACTTAACCTACCTATATCCCTTTGCAGACTCTGTGTCCTCCTCACAACTTGCTTTCCCACCTATTTTTGTATCATCAGCAAATTTGGCCACAGTACACTCGGTCCCTTCATCCAAGTCATTAATATAGATTGTAAATAGTTGAGGCCCCAGCACTGATCCCTGTGGCACCCCACTAGTTACAGTTTGCCAACCAGAAAATAACCCATTTATCCCGACTCTCTTTTCTGTTAGTTAGCCTATCTTCTATCCATGCTAATATATTATCCCCAATCCTGTGAGCTCTTATCTTGTGCAGTAACCTTTTATGTGGCACCGCATTGAATGCCTTCTGGAAATCCAAATACACTACATCTGCTGGTTCCCCTTTATCCACCCTGCTCGTTACATCCTCAAAGAACTCTCGTAAATTTGTCAAACACGATTTCCCTTTCATACAATCAAGCAGAGTCAACATGGTTTTATTATGATTTTCTAAATGTCCTGCTATTACTTCCTTAATAATGGATTCCAGCATTTTCCCAATGACAGATGTTAGGCTAACTGGCCTATAGTTTATTGCTTTCTGTCTCCCTCCTTTCTTGAATAGGGGGCGTTACATTTGTGGTTTTCCAATCCACTGGGTCCTCTCCAGAATCCCAGGGTATTTTAGTAGATTAGAACCAACGCATCCACTATCTCTGCAGCCACTTCTTTTAAGACCCGATGATGTAGGCCATCAGGTCCAGGGGACTTGTCAGCCTTTAGTCCCATTAGTTTGCCTCGTACTTTTTCTCTAGTGATAGTGATTGTTTTAAGTTCCTCCCTCCCTATAGCCCCTTGATTATCTAATATTATTGGGATGCTTTTAGTGTCTTCTACCGTGAAGACCGATACAAAATATTTGTTCAAAGTCTCTGCCATTTCCCTGTTTCCCATTATTAATTCCCCAGTCTCATCCTCTAAGGGACCAACATAGTTTATTGCTATATTAGCAAATTAACTCTGAGGAATGGTGTTTAAACCAAGAATTTATTAATGATTTGTAAAATAGTGATCATCTTATGGTTGTATTGAACCGTGGCAGCGTGCCCACTCACTTTTCTAACTTAAAATGCATTAAAACACTTAATATATGCATATTGTGTGCAGGTTCTTTCATTAAGTGTTTTGGGATTAGGACATTCACTCGATGCATTTAGACAAAAAGAAAATTGGCAGCAGTAGCCTAATCCATACATTATGTTAGATGATAAAGGAATGGCAGAGTTACTGAACTAGTATTTCACCTCGGTATTTACAGAGAAAAGTGAACGAAGACTACAAGGGTGTACAGATGCATATAAACATTAAAAAGGAAGTTGTATTAAAGGGGTTCTAGGACTTAAAAGCTGATAAATCACCAGCCTCCAGAATATTGAAGGAGGTTATTGTATTTTCTTTAGTTCCCATCACAAACTCCATTCCCGAGCCACCGACGACATCCCTCTCCCTGGTCACTGTCTGAGGCAGAACCAGACATTTCGCAAACTTTTGACCCTGAGATGACCCTGATCGCATATCCGCTCCATCATCAAGACTACTTCCATCTCTGTAACATCGCTCGTTTCCGCCCCTGCCTCAGCTCATCTGCTGCGGCGACCCTCATCCGTGCCTTTGTTACCTCTAGACTGGACTATTCCAACGCACTCCTGGCTGGCCTCCTACCTTCGAGCCTCCATAAACTCGAGCTCATCCAAAACTCTGCTGCCAGTATCACAACTCGCACCAAGTCCCGTTCGCCCATCACCCCTGTGCTCGCTGACCTACATTGGCACCCGGTGCAGCAAAACCTCGTTTTTAACATTTTTATCCTTGTTTACAAATCCCTCCATGGCCTCGCTCGCCCCTACCTATCTCTGTAATCTCCTCCAGCCCTAGAACCCTTCGGGAACTCTGCGCTTCTCCAATCCTGGCCTCTTGTGCATCCCTGATTTTAATCGTTCCACCTTTTAAGACGCTCCCTAAAACCTACCTCTTTGTCCTTGTATCTCCTTATGTGGCTCGATGTCAAATTTTGTTTGATAACGCTCCTGTGCAGCGTCTTGGGACGTTTTACTACGCTATATGAATGCAAGTTGTTGTTACTGATGAAGTGGCACAAGTATTAACTGCATTTTCCAAAATTCTTTTAGAAACAGGAATTGTACCAAATGACTGGTGGGTGCCTAATGTAAAGTGGACGGGTAAAATATAGAACAGTTCATCTAATGGCAATAGTCGGAAAACAGCAACAACAACAACTACTTGCATTTATATAGCGCCTTTAATATAGTAAAACATCTTGAGGCGCTTCACAGGTGTGTAATCAAACAAAATTTAACACCGAGCCGCATAAGAAAATTTAGGACAGGTGACTAAAAACCTAGTCAAAGAGGTAGGTTTTAAGGAGCATCTTAAAGAAGGACAGAGGGGTTTAGGGAGACAATTACAGAGCTTAGCACCTAGGCAGCTGAAGGCACAACCGCAAGTAGTGGAGTGATTAAAATCAGGGATGCGTAAGAGGCCAGAATTGGAGGAGCGCAGAGATCTTGGGGGGTTGTAGGGCTGGAGGAGGTTACAGAGATATGGAGGGGCAAGGCCATGGAGGGATTTGAAAACAAGGATGAGAATTTCAAAATCGAGCCATTACTGAACCAGGAGCCAATGTAGGTCAGTGAGCACAGGGGTGATGGGTGAACGGGACTTCGTGTGAGTTGGGATCGGGCAGCAGAGTTTTGGGCAGCTCAAGTTTATGGAGGGTGGAAGATGGGATGCCGGCCAGAAGTGCATTGGAATAGTCAAGTCTAAAGGAAACAAAGACATGGATGAGGGTTTCAGCAGCAGATGAGCTGAGGCAAGGGCAGAGAAGGGCAATGTGATGAAATACTCTCCACTTGCCTGGATGAGTGCAGCTCCAACAACACTCAAGAAGCTCAACACCATCCAGGACAAAGCAGCCCGCTTGATTGGCACCCCATCCACCACCTTAAACATTCACTCCCTCCACCACCAGCGTACCGTGGCTGCAGTGTGTACCATCTACAAGATGCACTGCAGCACCTCCCAAACCCGCGACCTCTTCCACCTAGAAGGACAAGGGCAGCAGGCGCATGAGAACACCACCACCTCCAAGTTCCCCTCCAAGTCACACACCATCCTGATTTAGAAGTATATCGCTGATCCTTCATCTTTGCTGGGTCAAAATCCTGGAACTCCCTCCCGAACAGCACTCTGGGAGTACCTTCACCACACGGACTGCAGCGGTTCAAAAAGGCGGCTCACCACCACCTTCTCAAAGGCAACTAGGGATGGGCAATAAATGCTGGCATTGCCAGCGACGCCCTAATCCCATAAACGAATAAAAAAAAACACATTTAGGGTAAGCCCATGGAATTAGGGGGGAAGTGGCGATATGGATACAGAATTGGTTCAGTGACGGGAAGCAGAGCATGGTGGTGGATGGATGTTTTTCAGACTGGGAGGTGGTGATTCTAAGATTTGTGAATGGATAAGAAATTGGCTGAAGGATAGAGGAGGTACATTTGACCAGGTGATGAAGACAAAAATCAACCCCATTGTCTTCTCAGATTTGAAAGATGATGACTGAGAGGTGACCTTATAGAGGTATATGTGATAGTGAACAGTATAGAAAAGGTGAATCCAGAAAATGACCAAGTGAGAGGATAAAGAGACACGGGTCCAAACCAGTTAAAGGCAAATTTAGGACTGACGTCAGGAAGTTCTTCACATAAAGAGTGATTAACACATGGAATGGAACTTCTATGTAGAGTAGTAGAGGCAAAAATAACCCAAATTACTTCAGTAATTAAATGCTGTGATTAGGGGAGGGGGAAGAATAGGTTCTTTCTGGATGCTGAGCTAAGATGGGCTGACTGGCCTTCCTCGTCCATATTTGTCTTGTGATCAACAGGAAACATGTGAAAGTGGGTCTCCACAGATTCTTAAAATAACAACAGAAAACGCTGGAAAGACTCAGCAGGCCAGGGCAGCATCCGTGGAGAGAGAAACAGAGTTAACGTTTCAGGTCGAAGACCCTTCGTCAGAACTGGAAAAAAGCAGGAAAAGGAATAGATTTTAAAGCAAGTTAGGGGCTGGGGGAGGGGATGAAAGAACAAAAGGGAAGGTCAGTGATAGGATGGCAAGCAGGAGAGATTAAGAGACATTGAGAGACATTAAGAGATATTCAAGGCAAGAGGAGGTGGTGATGGGACAGGTTAAGGAACAAAGGATGGCTCTAGATGGAGTGTGAATGGCGCTGGCAGAAAGAAGGACAGCTGCCATGTGGGAGGGAAGAAAAAAGGCCAGACGAAAGTGTGGATTAAAAAAAATATATAGATTCTTATCGAGCAACAATTCTGGAATGGACTAGCCTGAAGATAAACTTGTTTATTTGTGTGTTTGTGGATTCATTTGTGATTGATCAATATTAGCCTGTAAAGGGGGCACCTGCTGTGCATACTCAGCTGTTGAACAACCAAAGAGGTCTGAAGCCCACCAATGTAGTAAACGGGGAGCGAGGCCACTGCTTCTGCTGCAAACCCTGTCAACCTCTGCACCCAAAGGGATGGTTTTGACTGCAGTGGAGCCTCAGCTCAGGTTCAAGAACAAGAGTCAGTGTCAATAACCGTGCGTGAGAGGGAGAAATAGGGAAGAAGAGGACTGAGAGAGAGAGGGAATCCGAGTGGGAATAAGAGAAAGCGAATGCGAGACACATGGAAAAAATAAGATAAAAAGAGATAAACAATGAGAGAGAGAGAGAGAGAATGAAAGCGAATGGGGTGAAATCTGAAATGAAATGAGAGCAAGTGAGAATGAGAAAGTACAAACTAGATTTCAAGTTTCGAACATAGCGTATGAGAAACCACCTTGATGGACCAGGTTTTAAAATGTCCCTGTGGATGCAGTGTGAATATTGGTGAATATACTCGCCTACTATAGTTAAAAAATGTGGCTGGCTGTTGGTATATAATTTGTTTGTCAGCTCTTAATCCTTTAAAGGTTGGTCATACCTGTACAGCATCTCCTGTAGTTGTCGCAGCAGCTGTTTAGAAGATTGTGTACTTCTGTGCATTTCCACATACCTGGGACTTGATTCTGCCTCCGAATTCCAACAAAACAAGCACATTATTATTGCCTTGTAGGCGGTATGGATCCATATTTACCAACCAAGTAACAGTGCCTTTCGATTGTATATTCATGTAGACCCAGTGCCACTAAAGATGGGTTTTGTGCACGTGTTTCAGCCACAGCTTGGAAGAGTAAATGGAGTTTCCGGTCTAACACTTTTTTTCCTATTTTGACAGAGGAGGTGCTGGTGGTGAGAAAATGGATAACTCTCCGATCAGAGGGGATCTTAGGGCAACCGGACTCCATGAGAGGTATGTACTGTGCACACAGTTACATATTGTTCAGAAAACTATTGGATGTGGCTTGATAGTAATTTATCTACAATGAGATGGGTAGTAGTATTTCTTTATCTTCCCCTGCTGTTGAAATGTCCACCTATCGCAGGTTGCCTCACGGAACAACTACAATTGTGCATTCACTGATAAAACACTTAGGCCATCTTCGTTATACAGTAGCTAACCTATGGGGAACTTCAGTCTTGTAAGTCCACACACCAATGCTTGGCTCGCTGTCATTGGAGATGCAGACTATGGATCAGATACAGGAGCAGGGAACAGCTGGAGAACCTTGTCAGGCATGCAATAAAAATCTGCCTGGGAACGCTGACAAAAGGATGCATTCGTGATTGCAGGTTTCATTTCTTGGTTGGGATTTATACGAAATGCCACAAAGAGTGAGTTGAATGTCTTACCGGGAAAACAGTTGGGCAGTGATAACATGCCCTTTAAAGGAGTTTAATGCTTGGACGCTGGAGATAATATATGAATTGGAGTCGTACAGTGTGTATACTAACCTTCATAATAAAGATAAAGGAACAAAAGGAAAGACATTGCATTTATATAGCACATTGCACGTCCTCAGGATATTCTAAAAGGCTTTACATAATTTTCAAGAATAGTCACTTGTTTTTATAGGCATACATCGCAGCCAGTTTGCTAACAGCAAAGCCCCACAAATAGCAATGAGACGCATGACAAGTTAATCTGTTTCCTTTTTGGTGGTAGTGGTTGAGGGATAATTATTGGCCAGGACACTGGGAGAAATTCCCCTGCTGCTTTTCGAATAGTGCCGTGGGATCTTTTGCCTTCACGTAAGAGGGCAGACAGGGCCTCGTTTTAACATCTCATCTGAAAAACAACATCTTTGGCATCACTCCCTCAGTGCTGCTCGAAAGTTTCAGCCTATATTGTGTCAATTTCTGCGATGAGGCTTGAACCCACAACCTCCTGACTCGGGCGAGAGCACTACCTCTGACCCAAGGCTAACACAAGTTCACTACATTGCACTTGCTTATTATAATATTTCTAGTATGCTGTTGAGTCCATTCTCTAAAAGATGTAATCTTTGTTGGTTGGGTGCATCTGCTTTTTTGGGGGTTGATAGTTTGTTTATTTGGCTCCTATTGGCCACAGGAAATGAGAGGATTACACAAAACCTGACCTAAAGCCCTGAGGTGGATGTCCAAAGCTGGTGGAGGGCTGTCTTTTACTTGGTGGTGACAGTGAGTGAGAAGTCAGCATAAGCCAGAAAACCTGCTGTAGCCAGCTCAAGTGTTGCAATTGAAGCATTTTCGGAGGACAAACTGAGCTCCCTTGTCTCATGGCATAAAATGAGATGCAGGCCAATCGCTCCAAAAATACTTCAACTGTAGTACAGAAAGAGAGCCTGAAATGGGCTGCAGGCAGTGGCCATGCTTTTGTGCTTCCAGCACTTCCCTGTTCCTTCTTGTTGCTGGAGAAACCGCACATGTACAGCGTCACTTTGGAGTCAGCTGTGTGTTGCAAACAAGGTATAAGACTCAGATTATTTGTGCCAATTGGAATAACTCCTGCGATGGATTTAATATGGGCACCAGAAAATAAATTCTGTTCGGGACTTCCCAACTTGTAAGTATGTACAATAAAATTAGGATTCCAATCTTTTCTTGGTTTTGACAAATTTGATCTTTCCAGTCTGTTCCAGTAAAACTCATTCATAATCACTTAAATTTGAACTTCAAGAAGTACATCTGGCCTATTATATAAGATGGTGAGGTGAACAGCAATTTGCAACGTAAATAAAGATGAACAAGACAGTACTGCCCATCTCGACTCATCCATCCATAAGACCCTAGTCTCCCCCATCACAGCATCCAACTGTCTCTTAGCTGATGTCAAGGTTTTTGTCTCCATTACTCTGTCCAGAGCTCCATTCCTGTAACGATCACTTTTTATATTAGGAGCTACTTGACAGTTGTCCGTTTCCCCTTGACTAGCACGAACCTGTGCCCCTATCCTTTTGTCACTGTTTAGTTTGAAGTAGTGTTCCTGATTTACCTTCTCTCTACTTTTACCATCTTGTATACTTCTATAAGATGACCTTTCAGTTGCCTTGTGACTCAGTCCCTCTGATGCTAGATGCCAGTCTTGTGGTTCTTCTCTGAACTGCCTCCAGGGCTCTCTTCTGTTTCAGTGGGCTGATGGAGGAGTGAACATTTAAGGTGGTGGATGGGATGCTAATCATGCGTGCTGCTTTGTCCTGGTCGAGCTTTTTGAGTGTTGTTGGAGCTGTACTTATCAAGGCAAGTGGAGAGTATTCCATCACACTCTTGACTTGTGCCTTGTAGATGGTAGAAAGGCTTTGGGGAGTCAGGAGGTGAGTCACTCGCCGCAGAATACCCAGCCCCTGACCTGCTCTTGTAGCCACAGTATTTATGTGGGGATTCGGCAATGGTAATGCCATTGAGTGTCAAGAGGAGCTGGATAGACTCTCTTTTTGGAGATGGTCATTGCCTGGCACTTGAGTTGCGCGAATGTTACTTGCCATTTATCAGCCCAAGCCTGAATGTCGTTCAGGTCTTGCTGCATGTGGGCACGGACTGCTTCAGTCTGGATGTTAAGTCTATTAAAACCCCCAAATCCCTTATAACGTCACCCATTGTAATTTCATTGCCATTCATGAAGTAATCGTTGTCAATTTTTCTTTATGCGCAGTAATTTGCCGCTGTCAGTATTAAGTTTTACTGCCATCTTTGGGTCCCTGGTCATCCTGGGGGTTTTCCTTAATTGTTACAATGTTGGCCATCTTCAATTACTGTATTATGTGTTGATTATCAGTATCAAATACTTCAGGCTGTAATTCGTGTTGCGTGATCAATCATGTGTAGATTTCGGCAAAGTCTTACCAGCAAAACCAACTTCTGGACAAAGGTCACCAACAGGAGCTGATGTGAACTAATTCCGCCTTTTTCTTCTTTGCATTTCCTTTTTAATACAATCATTGTTTCAGCAAGAGACATCTGGCTAGGGCTGCTGCCATCTTAACTTGCTGCTTGGTTCATAACAACAACAACTTGCATTTATATAGCGCATTTAACATAGTAAAAACTCCCAAGGCACTTCACAGGGGCATTTATCAAACAAAATTTGACACAGTGTACATGAGATATTAGGACAGGTGACCAAAAGCTTGTTCAAACAGGTAGGTTTTAATTAGATTAAGTCTGCAATTGCAAATATTCAGTGATAATTGCTGTATTTTTAGTGGCGGGTTGTAATGTTACGTAGCACTACTTGCAAACTCAAACACTCTCCCCTCTCATATCCTTACTGATATGGATTCAGTTTAGCTGGAGTTCTGGGTCTCTCCAGCATCTCTGGGCAGGCGTTTTGTACTTAATAGCATTTTGATGAGTTTGACACTATGGCATCAGTGTCAGTGACCAGAAGCCATGGACATAGCATTCGTTGAGTTTCCTGGCACAATCAAACAGGCATGGTTAATCATTTCAAATCAGCCTGATAGATTTATGGAGAGATCCTGGTGAGACTATTAGAATTTCATTTGGCAGCATTTTCAGACTTGACATAGGAACAGGAGTAGGCCATTCAGTGCCTCAAGCCTGTTTTGCCATTCAATTAGATCATGGCTGATCTGTATCTTAACTCCATTTACATCCACCTTTGATCCATATCCCTTAATACCCTAGCCTAACAAAAATCTTTCAGTCCCAACTGTGAAAGTTTGAATTGACCTAGCCTCAACATATTTTTGAGGGAGAGAGTTTCAGATTTCCACTAATCGTTGTGTTAGTGACACTTTATGACAGTAAGCACTAATTTGGCAATTTTTCAGTTTGGTGGGGTTCTAAAGGGTTTTGTTGGCTTAAGCCAAAAACAGAGAAACCCCACGGAGTAACAGAGTGACCAGATAGGCTTTTGATCAGAATACAGAATTAACAGTCACTTGCAGCTTTAGAATCGTTGGAGCAGGTGCTAGGTTTTGGGAACTTGACTGTTGTTTCCTCAGTACAATTTCTTCAATTCTTTGCTCCAAGCAAACACTGGGTTCATATTCGTTGGGCACTGCTCTTGCCTCGAGCTTTGTCTTGTTATTCCACCTAATACGGGGGGAAAAAAAGTCAGTGCGCATATTGACTCTGTTCTAAATGTGGTGGTTTGTAGACGTAAGATTTTGCCCGTGACTAAAGCTTGCATAAGATTAATTTTGTGTGTGTGTGTGTGTGAAGGAGGGTGGCAGTGAGGGAATGACTGCCTGGCATAAAAATTATATCCGACAGAGCATTTGCTATGGAATATTACAGCCTTGTAGAATTTTGGGGCCTAAGTTTTGGTTTTGTGTATGTGTGAATATTTGCTGCTGTTCCGAAACCATAACTGTTAGTGGCAGTTTTGCTGTTGCTTCCTGTCCTGTCAGTGCAGAAATAGAATACCCCAGTAGTTTCAACCTGCAGCACAGGTTGGTTAAATTTAACCGGCAAATAAGATTGCCACCTGCACATTGATTTCCCTTGAGAGCATTGGTGCAAGCTTCTGTGGAGCAAAATGATGTACGACTACTTTTTTGCTCAGTTGCATGTAGTAAGGAGTTCTGTACAGGAGGAAAAGTTCTTGAGCAATTTTCAGAGTATTCCAACTATGTATATAAAAAATAAATTTTCTAAAAACGAATTCCAATTCAAAATGTGCACATTAGGCAGTCTTTCAGTTAAAGGTACTTGCGACACAAAAGATTTTCTTCATGGCGTAATGCAGTGGGTTAAAATAACAAAAACTCCCTTGTGGTAAAGACAGCTGGGTCTCAGTGTTCCTGATGTGTCACTTTTTTTGTCATTGCTGCTGGTGTATGATCTCTCAGCGTTGGCAGAGTAAGATGTTTTGGAATCTGAGTGTCGCATAAATAGTCATCATTGTTAACAGTGACCTTGTGACGAATGCAGTAGTCCCTGCTTGAATATGGCCCTTTGTAACTTTAAATAAAGCTTTCCTCAGTTTGATCGATCAGGGAATCCCAGCAAAACTTTATAAAGGAAAAGGAAAGAGCTTGCATTTATATAGTGCCTTTCATGACCTCAGGACGTCCCAAAGCGCTTTACATCCAATGAAGTACTTTTTTTTTTGAAGTGTAGTCACTGTTGTAATGTAGGGGACGTGACAGCCAATTTGTGCACAGCAAGGTCCCACAAACAGCAATGTGATAATGACCAGATAAACTGTTTTTAGTGTTGTTGGTTGAGGGATAAATGTTGACCAGGACACTGGGAGAACTCCCCTGCTCTTCTTCATGATCTTTTATGTCCACCTGAGAGGACAGAAGTCTCAGTTTAATGTCTCATCCGTAAATGGCACCTCCGACAGTGCAGCGCTCCCTCAGTACTGCACTGAAGTGTCAGCCTAGATTATATGCTCAAGTCTTTGGCTTGAACCTATGACCTTCTAACTCTGATGCGAAAGTGCTACTACTGAGCCACGGCTGACGTGCGACGAGAACAAAACAAATAGGTTATTTGCATAACAGATAAACTGTGACCCGTGTGGTCAGGTGCTTTTTGCCATATGTGCATGTGGAGTTGAAGCTGCAGTGGAGTAGTTGTGACAGAATTGTCTATGATGGATTAGTTTATTGGATTCTGTCTTGCTGGTCACAGTATGCATGGGGTTAAAACTAAAAATAAAGGCTCACTTAAAGAAAAAAAGCATAGGCTAAAATAGCACAAGCTTTTTGATAGTCAGACTTTTATTTTCCTGACACTGTTATCAGACATGCATTTGTAAATTAAAATTGTTTCCCTGACATTGTTATCAGACAGACATTTGTACATTAAAATTCTGGACTTTTGAATGCCTGAACCATTGTATTCAGTGCACTTACTAATACGGCCTAATTGGGGTTAATTGGATTCTTCCTGTAGCATTCAAGCGCGACAGGACCCTTTGTTTAAAGGTATTGAGTGAAGCCATTCGATTGAAAGAGTAGGTTTCTGTGTACCCGTTTAAAGTTATCTTTGTTTGGGGGGTGGAAGGTGAAAAAAAACACCATTTTGAATCCTGTGAACATCTGACCACCTAAATGTAATTGAGAAATGCATAGGAACAGGAGGAGGCCATTCAGCCCCTCGAGCCTGTTCCACCATTCAGTTAGATTATGAATTATCTTTATGTCAACTCCATTTACCTGACTTTGCTCCATAACCCTTGATACCTTTACCGAACAAAAAATTATCGAGCTCAGTCTTGAAAATTTCAATTGGCCTCTGGCATCCACAGCCTTTTTGGGGAGAGAGTTACAGATTTCTATTACCCTTTATGTGGAAAAAGTGCTTCCTGATTTCCCTCCTAAATAGCCTAGCTCTAATTTTAAGATTGTGCCCCTTTGTTCTGGACTCCCCCTTCAGAGGTAATTGTTTCTCTGTATCTACCCTATCGAATCCTTTTGTCATTTAACATCGGTGGTAGGAAAGTTAATGGAAATCCTGCTAAAGGAGAAAATAGAAGAATATCTAGAAACCAAAAATATAATAATGAATAGTCAGCATGGATTTCAAAAGGGAAAGTCTTGCTTGACCAACCTCATTGAATTTTTTGAAGAGTTAACAGAGAGAGTAGACAAGGGTAATGCAGTAGATGTAATTTATCTAGATTTCCAAAAGGCCTTCGATAAGGCACCACATAACAGACTAATGAATAAGGTCAGAGCATGTGGAGTCAGGGGACAAGTAGCAGAATAGATAGCTAGATGGCTGCAAGACAGAAAGCAGAGAGTATAGATAAACGATAGCTATTCAGAGTGGCGGGAAGTGGGGTCCCACAAGGATCAGTGCTGGGACCACTGTTCACAATTTATATTAACGATTTAGACTTTGGAATTTCTAAACACAATTTCTAAATTTGTGGATGGCACCAAATTGGTGGGGTGTGGGGTGTTGGGGAGTGGTGTGATAGTCAATACTGAGGAGGACTGCAACAAATTACAAGAAGACATTAATAAACTTGCAGAATCGACATAATTGGCAAATGAATTTCAACATGGATAAGTGTGAGGTATTACATTTTGTTAAGAAAAATAAGGTCACATATTATTTGGAAAATAAGAATCTGAATGGTGTAGAGGAGCAAAGGGATCTGGGAGTACAAATACACAAATCACTAAAAGTAGCAACGCAGGTTAATAAGGCCATAAAAAAGCAAACCAAGCACTCGGGTTTATTTCTAGAGGGATAGAATTGAAAAGTGGAGAAATTATGCTAAATTTGTATCGAACCTTGGTTAGACCACACTTGGAGTACTGAGTACAGTTCTGGTCGCCATATTGTAAAAAGAATATAGAGGCACTGGAGAGGGTGCAGAGAAGATTTACAAGGATGATACCAGAACTGCGAGGTTATACCTATCATGAAAAGAGCCGGCTGAGGGGATGATCTAATAGATGTCTTTAAAATTATGAAAGATTTTGATAGAGTAGATACAGAGAGAGAGTTTCCACTTGTGGGCAAGAGCAAAACTAGAGGCCATCAATACAAGGTAGTCACCAAGAAATCAAATAGGGAATTCAGAAGAAATTTCTTTCCCCAGTCGTGAGGGAGTAGTTGAGGTGAATAGTATAGTTGCATTTAAGGGGAGCTAGATAAGCATGTGAGGGAGAAGGGAATAGAGGGTTATGCTGATAGAGTTCGACTGCTAACGTTGTACCGTTGTTTAAAAAGGGAGAAAGGGAGAGACTGAGTAATTACAGACCAGTCCGCCCAACCTCAGTGGTGGGCAAATTATTGGAAAAAATTCTGAGGGACAGTATTAATCGTCATTTAGAAAGGCACGGATTAATCAACGACAGTCAGCATGGATTTGTGGGAAGGTCGTGTAGACTAACTTGATTGAATTTTTTGATGTGGTAACAAGGAGGGATGATGAGGGTACCACGTTTGATGTAGTCTACATGGATTTTAGCAAGGCTTTTGACAAGGTCCTACATGGCAGACTGGTCAGAAAAGTAAAAGCCCATTGGATTCAAAATTGGCTCAGTGGCAGGAAGCAAAGGGTAATGGTTGATGGGTGTTTTATGACTGGAAGGCTGTTTCCAGTGGGGTTCCACAGGGCTCAGTACTAGGTCCCCTGCTTTTTGTGGTATATATCAATGATTTAGACTTCAATGTAGGGGGCATGGTTAAGAAGTTTGCAGATGATACAAAAATTGGCCGTGTGGTTGATAGTGAGGAAGAAAGCTGCAGACTGCAGGAAGATATCAATGGACTGGTCAGGTGAGCAGAAAAGTGGCAAACGGAATTCAATCCAGAGAAGTGTGAGGTAATGCATTTGGGGAGGGCTAACAAGGCAAGGGAATACACAATAAATGGTAGGATACTGAGAAGTACAGAGGAACAGAGGGACCTTGGAGTGCATGTCCACAGATCCCTGAAGGTAGCAGGACAGGTAGATAAGGTAGTTAAGAAGGCATGCAGGGTACTTTCCTTTATTAGCCGAAGCATAGAATATAAGGTCCAGGGAGGTTATGCTTGAAATGCATAAAACACTAGTTAGGCCACAGCTAGAGTACTACGTACAGTTCTGGTCACCACATTACAGGAAAGATATGATTGCACTAGAGGGGGTGCAGAGGAGATTCACGAGGATGTTGCCAGGACTGGAGAATTTTAGCTATGAGGAAAGATTGGATAGGCTGGGGTTGTTTTCTTTGGAACAGAGGAGGCTGAGGGGAGACTTAATTCAGGTGTATAAAATAATGAGGGGCCTAGATAGAGTGGATAGGAAGGACCTATTTCCCTTAGCAGAGAGGTCAATAACCAGGGGGCGAAGGATTAGAGGGGAGTTGAGGAGAACCTTTTTCACCTAGAGGGTGGTGGAGTTCTGGAACTCACTGACTGGGTGGTCGAGGCACAAACTCTCCTTGCATTTAAAAAGGACTTGGATATGCACGTGAAAGGACTGTAACCTGCAGGGCTACGGACCAAGAGCTGGAAAGTGAGATTAGGCTTGATGGTTCTTTTTCAGCCAACACAGACACGATGGGCTGAATGGCTTCCTTCTGTGCCGTAAACTTCTATGATTCTATGAGGAAGGATGGGAGGTGACTCGAGTGGAGCATAAACGCCGGTATGGACTGGTTGGGCCGAACGGCCTGTTTCTGTGCTGTGTATTCTGCGTAATCTATGTAATTTTAAACACCTTGATCAGATCATCCCTCAACTTTCTAAGCTCAAGGAAATACAAGCCATGTTTATGCAACCTGTCCTCATAACATAACCCTTTTAACCCTGGTATCATTCTGTTGAATCTGCGCTGCACCCCCTGCAAGGCCATTATATCCTCCTGCGTTTCGGAGCCCAAAACTGAATGCAGTGCTCCAGAAGTAATAAACTTTGTTCTGATCTAATTACAAAGGAATTTGCACTATATGTTGTTTGAATTGTAGCCAGAGAATAGTCACTTGGAGGCAGTGAGGGATGTGAAGCTAATCAGAGGTCTCCGCAGTAGTATTGCGCCATGCAACCATGTTTCAAGGTCAATTTTATGTTGCAGGTTAGCGCAAAAGAAGCGTTTTGATGTTTCAAAGAGGATAATAAAGTTTGTAGTTACTGTAAATGTACTGTTCCCCCTACTACTACTATTACTACTAAATTCCCGTTTCAGTCATCTGTCGCTGCTGACTCGGTTCCTGAACGGTGAGTGGGCTCTTGATTATCTGGACCATTGATCCTTCTCATCTTCCATCATTCATTCGGTCTTTAGAGGCCTGGAATTGGCCAAGTGTTCGACCATTACTCCTTGCCTACTCTTGCTAGGTTTGGCATGCCAACCTAGCAAGTTCCCAGGGTGTGGTGCTTGGAGCCACTAGTGAGAGCTGGGCGAGTTGTCAGGACCAACTGCTAGTAAAATCAGCCTTCTGGGTGCGGTTGTTTGCCATGCAGAGGTGCTACCTTTAGGGCTCACCCCATAGAAACATAGAAGATAGGAGCAGGAGTAGGCCATTTGGCCCCTCGAGCCTGCTCCGCCATTTAATGAGATCATGGCTGATCATCCAAATTCAGTACCCTGTCCCTGCTTTCTCCCCATATCCCTTGATCCCTTTAGCCTTAAGAAATATATCTAACTCCTTCTTGAATATATTTAATGAATTGACCTCAACTGCCTTCTGTGGTAGAGAATTCCACAGGTTCACCACTCTCTGGGTGAAGAAATTCCTCCTCATCTCAGTCCTAAATGGCTTACCCCTTATCCTTAGACTGTGACCCCTGGTTCTGGACTCCCCCGCCATCGGGAACAGCCTTCCTGCATCTAGTCTGTCGAGTCCTGAAAGAATTTTATAAGTTTCAATGAGATCCCCTCATTCTTCTAAACTCTAGCGAATACAAGCCCAATCGTCCCAATCTCTCTTCATGTGTCATTTCTGCCATCCCAGGTATCAGTCTGGTGAATCTTCGCTGCACTCCCTCCATGGCAAGAACATCCTTCCTCAGATAAGGCGACCAAAACTGCACACAATACTCAAGGTGTGGTCTCACCAAGGCCCTGTACAACTGCAGCAAGACATCCTTGCTCCTGTACTCGAATCCTCTTGCTATGAAGGCCAACATACCACTTGCCTTCTTAACCGCCTGCTGCACCTGCATGCTTACCTTCAACGACTGGTGCACAAGGACTCCCAGGTCTCGTTGCACTTCCCCTTTTCCCAATCTATTGCCGTTCAGATAATCTGCCTTCCTGTTTTTGCCACCAAAGTGGATAACCTTGCATTTATCCACATTATACTGCATCTGCCATGCATCTGCCCAATCACCCAACTTGTCCAAATCATACTGGAGTTTCTCTGCATACTCCTCACAACGCACACGCCCACCCAGCTTTGTGTCGTCTGCAAACTTGGAGATATTACATCTAGTTCCCTCGTCTAGATCATTAATATATATTGTGAATAACTGGGGTCCTAGCACCGATCCCTGCGGTACCCCGCTAGTCACTGCCTGCCACTCGGAAAAAGACCTGTTTATTCCAACTCTTTGCTTCCTGTCTGCCAACCAGTTCTCTATCTAAGGCAGTACCTTACCCCCAATCCCATGTGCTTTCACTTTGCACGCCAATCTCTTATGCGGGACCTTATCGAAAGCCTTCTGAAAGTCCAAATACACCACATCCACTGGTTCTCCCTTATCTATTCTACCAGTTACATCCTCAAAAAATTCCAGTAGATTACATTCCACTGTTCACACTAAGTACTATTCATTTATCTGTTTAATGTTTTAATGAATCTGCCTGTTGGTTTATAGTTTGAGCCACAGTCTGACTGTATACATTCTTCTGCTTTCCTAAGTCGATGGTGGCATGTGATCTATTCCGGTAAACTAGAGTGCTGTGACAAGGGTTCTGTGTTTGAACCCTGGGTCCTGCTACATTTACCTAAATATTGAGCAGGTAAAGGTGCCTCCTGGTTCAAGGGCCATGTTGAGTCTGAGTGCAGTGTTATGTGACATTGAACCCAAGGGCAAAATCTCTCAGAACCCCACAAAAGATGTAAGACTATGCATGTGGAGTTGAAACTGCTGCGCTGGAGCATTGTTTAGCTCTGGAAGCAAAGACTCACAAGTACATCAGCATTTTACAGCAGATTTATAAGTTGCTGGTTCAATATTTTACATGAGGTCTGGCAGGGCTCCAGCATGTTGCAGTGATGAGTTTTCACTCGCAATTCCTCACGTGCCAAGATCTGCCTGAACCACCGGAAAAGGCAGATACGGCCTTGTTATAAAGGATTGTTCAGCTGCAACGAATTGGGGTCAACATAGTCTTGTACTTCCAATTTAAAAATCAAATTCTGACTTACACTTATAGAATCGTAGAATCACACAGCAGAGAAGGAGGCCTTTTGACCCATCGTGCCTGTGCCGGCTGTTTGAAAGAACTATCCAATTAGTTGGGGTATGGTCGCATAGTGGTAATGTTACTGGACTAGTATCAGCTGTGGCTCAGTTGGTAGCACACTCACTCGCCTCTGAGTCAGAAAGTTGAGGGTTCAAGTCTCACTCCAGAAACTTGAGCACAAAATCCAGGCTGACACTCCAGTGCAGTGCTGAGGGAGTGCTGCACTGTCGGAGGAGCCGTCTTTTGGATGAGACGTTAAACCGAGGCCCCGTCTGCCCCCTCAGGTGGATGTAAAAGATCCCATGGCACTATTTCGAAGAAGAGCAGGGGAGTTATCCCCAGTGTCCTGGCCAATATTTCTCCCTCAACCAACAAAATCAAAACAGATTATCTGGTTGTTTTCACATTGCTGTTTGTGAGCAAATTGGCTGCCGCGTTTCCCACAGTACAACAGTGACTCGCTTCAAAAGTACTTCATTGGCTGTAAAGCACTTTGAGACGTCCGGTGGTCGTGAAAGGCGCTATGTAAATGCAAGTCTCTCTCTCTCTCCTCTCTAATCCAGAGGCCTGGACTAATGATCTGGAGACATGAGTTCAAATCCCATCACGACAGCTGGGGAATTTAAATTCAGTTAATTAAATAAATCTTGAATAAAAAGATAGTGTCAGGAATGGTGGCCATGAAACTTCCGGATTGTTGCAAAAACCCATCTGGTTCACTAATGTCCTTTAGAGAAGGAAATCTGCCGTCCTTACCCGGTCTGGCCTATATATGACTCCAGACCCACAGCAATGTGATGGACTCTTAACTGCTCTCTGAAATGGCCTAGCAAGCCACTCAGTTGTAACAAACCGTTACAAAGAAGTCTAACAGCACTGTTGGGAGTATCTACACGGACTGCAGTGGTTCAAGAAGGCGGCTCACCACCACCTTCTCGAGGGCAGTTAGGGATGGGCGATAAATGCTGACCTTGCCAGTGACGTCCACATCCCGTGAACGAATTTTAAAAAAAGTCCGACTCCCTTGCTCTTTCCCAATAGCACTGCAAATTTCTCCTTGTTCCTTTCTTTCTCTTTTACCTGAAGATTTTCATAAAATTGTATTTTTTTTCCCCTCTGGTTACTGTATTTCACCAGTCTTGTCAAACTGACGTGTGACTGCAGGGCCGAGCAGGATCAAGTGTACACGCCCAAGTGGGCTGTCAATCTCTGTTCTAACACACTGCCAGAGAGAAACGGGCAGGCTGCAGGCACGGTTGAAACTTGCAGCTGCATACTTCCTTCAGAGGTGCTTAAAACAAGACTAAACTGTGGGAAGGGGTTCTGGCCAGACAGTTAAGACAGGTATCTCACTGTTTTCATGTGGGTCATGATGCTGAACTGCAGGTATTCTGCAACAGGTGATAGAGAAGGAGCTGATGAAGGATGGTTGCATTGTTACTCTCTTCAGTCAGAATTCACAAACTGTTCCGTCGTCACGTTCACATGCTGTCATTCATTCATTCACGAGAGGAAGCTTCAGTCCAGAGGCTTGAAGAATTTACTTTATTTGCGCCATCACACTGGCACAGCTGCCCTTATCTTTGAACCTTTATGAGGATAAGTGCAAGGAAGAGGCTGAGCATGTTTCTTCCACAAAACCATGAGATTGCGGAGCTCAGCCGGTCAAGCGCTGAGAATGCCTTGAGTTTGAATCCCTGCAGGTTTCACCCTTCCGAGGTGCTTTTGGATCTGCGGAGAAGACGGAAGGCTCCAGGGACTGAGCCACACTTGCTATTGGGATGTCACACACCAGTTTCCTATTTGGTCTGTCAGTGCTTTTGGTAAACTTGCTGATGTCACCAGTAAGAAATGTTGTCTCAGCTCCATTGAAACAGATATTGGGCCAGCAAAGTCAGGCTGGTTGTACAGATGTACGTGTCCCTGTGTAGATTGCCATTTGGGTAGTCATAAGTACCTGTATACTTCCTTCTGTCCCAGAAAATTCCCTCCCTACTTAACATTATTCAGGTAGTCTGTCGAGAGTTCTGCCCATATGTCCTGAATTTGGGAAATTCCTGAGACTGCAGGAAGCAAATGTATCAAAATAAATCACAAGTAGATTGGGAGAGAGAACTTCATTCATGACACTCTTGGGATTCCATTGCCACAGGCGAGTGGTGGACATTCTTCATGTTACACATTTGAAATAACAAATGCCAACTTTGTATTTTAATTTTTTTTACTGCTTGCCAGTGGGCACAGGATTGAACAAAAAAACTACAGAAATCCCAATAGACAGACATTTTCACTAAGTCTGGTCTCAGAAAGGAACTCTAGTACCTTTCTATTTATAACTAACTTGACTTAAGACATTAACTAAATGCTGCATTTTTCATTGCAACCCAATCCTTACACTTAACCCAACTATAGATTAAGATAAAAGCAAAATACTGAGGATGCTTGAAATCTGAAATAAAAACAGAAAATGCTGGAAAACACTCGGGAGTTCAGGCAGCCTCTGTGGAGAGAGAGAAACAGTCAACGTTTCAGGTCGGTGACCTTTCATCAGAACCAGATTCAGATTGATGGCGCTGAACTTTGTAACTTGGGTCACTTGAAATTGAGGGAAAACTTACAGCTGTATACAAGCTGTTTTTTTTAATAAAGTAGGATAGAGTTCTAGATCAGAACAGAGGCAAGCGAGCTTGTGCTTTTGCCTGTTTGTCTAAAAGTATTGGATATTGCCATCAGAATGTAGGTTATCTACACAAGAAACGTCCTTTCAAAAAGCTGTCCTGAAACAGGTTGCTTGTAACATTTTTATGGATGTTTTTGAAATGTTACTCTTTCTTGCTTTGCATTAAATTCAAGTTACAGTTGGCTGTATTGAGACCAGGAGTTGCCTTTATATGGCAACACATTACAGCAAACATAATGAATCGATTTTTTTTTTAGAAAGATAGAGGATGTGAAAAGTGGAAATGTGATTTTTAAAAAAAAACTCTATGTTGAAGAGAAAGCTGTGGTGTTCCCTTCTGGTGATCTGCTTTCAGATTAGTTTCCTTGTGAACTCGTGACGGACAGTATGCTGATGACTAAAACTACTTCTGTACTATTCATCTCTCTCAGAATTTAATTTTAAGGGAACTGAGCTGTAGATTTCAGTACAGACCAGTGTTGCAATTGACTTAAAACAAGTTGTGGTCCCACAGTGAAGGCTGGCACCTTGCAGGTTGTGGTCCCACAGTGCAGGCTGGCACCTTGCAGGTTGTAGTCCCACAGTGAAGGTTGGCACCTTGCAGGTTGTGGTCCCACAGTGCAGGCTGGCACCTTGCAGGTTGTAGTCCCACAGTGAAGGTTGGCACCTTGCAGGTTGTGGTCCCACAGTGAAGGTTGGCACCTTGCAGGTTGTGGTCCCACAGTGAAGGCTGGCACCTTACAGGTTGTGGCCCCACAGTGAAGGCTGGCACCTTGCAGGTTGTGGTCCCACAGTGAAGGTTGGCACCTTGCAGGTTGTGGTCCCACAGTGAAAGTTGGCACCTTGCAGGTTGTGGTCCCACAGTGAAGGTTGGCACCTTGCAGGTTGTGGTCCCACAGTGAAGGTTGGCACCTTGCAGGTTGTGGTCCCACAGTGAAGGTTGGCACCTTACAGGTTGCCTCTTTTAAAACTGATTAACTGAATAATTTTTGAAAACCAAAACTTTTAATACAGAGTTTAGTATATTCTTAAAACATTGCAGTAAGAATCTAACTAGTTTTGAAGATTTCAATGCTTTTAGTATGAATATAAAACTCAAATTTGTTGCATCCCGAGGACCAAGATCACTGCAGCATAGAATAACTTTTAGTTGGGCGCTGTCCTCATTAAATGAAAACATTTTGTGTGGAGAGGGAGAAGATCCAGGGAAGTCACGTGTCATTTTCACCACCATGTTGATATACAGTAGTGCCTTTCAATGTGATTTATGTTAAGGCATCGTAGGGTAGAAATGACTGTCAGAGATGTTGTCATGCGAATGTTTAATGTGCTTGTATCGAATTCCTTTCTCTTCTAATTTAACAGTGATGTTGACCTGTTTATTTTAAGTGGATTAACACCTCTTAAAATAATGGAGGCAGGATTAACAGCTGCAATAAAATGGTGGGGACAGGAACTTGGTACAAGCACCTTAAACATTCACATGATCATGGCTGACTGCAATTACCCTCATGTTTAGCAACACTTTAAAAAAAATTTGTTTGGAAATACTTCTCCAAGAAGGTGCCTCTTCAAAACATGGTGCATGGATCCAGGGTTTACTGAATGGTTTAGGCAGGACAATTGAAAGTTGGAAAATAGAACAGCCACCACAGGAGGTACAAAAATCTCACATTTGCTGTTTGGCTCATTCTGTTTTCCAAGTGTGTTTCATGATCTCAAGTGTTCTGGAAGGCTGCAGTCATCAGTACAATGTATATATGTCAGAGATTCAATTTAACCCAACCTGAAAGAGTATGCTGTGCTAAACTTTGCACCTACTCTAAACTGGTGTAGTATAAACTGGGTGTAGGGCTGTAGGAAGTTGCAGAGGTGGAGTAGGGTGAAGCCATTATGTCTCCGCAACAACAGGAAAAATCAAGGAGTCTCCTCTTGTGCTTCATAGTGGCTGACTAAGAGCAGCAATGGTCTTGGTCCTGGCGCAAGTGTCCTCACCTCTTAGATGCAGGAGATGCTTGCATTGTGGCGATGGAGGGGGGAACCAGTTAGAACAGTAAATAGTGGGGGGAAAAGATGGTACATTTTTCTCTGAAAACGCTCCTGTGAAAGAAAGACTTGCATTTCTATAGTGCTATTCACGACCACCAGACATTCCTAAGTGCTTTACAGCCAATGAAATACTTTTTTGAAGTCTAGTCACTGTTGTAATGTAGGAAACATGGCAGCCAATTTGCGCACAGCAAGTTCCCACAAACAGCAATGTGATAATGACAGATAATCTGTTTTTGTTATGTTGATTGAGGGATAAATATTGGCCATGACACTGGGGATAACTCCCCTGCTCTTCAAGTTAGGGCCATGGGATCTTTTACATCCACCTGAGAGAGTTAGACGGAGCCTCAGTTTAACGTCTCATCTGAAAGACGGCACCTCCGACAGTGCAGCACTCCCTCAGTACTGCACTGGAGTGTCAGCCTAGAATTTTGTGCTCAAGTCTCTGGAGTGGGACTTGAACCCATGACCTTCTGACTCAGAGGTGAGAGTGCTACCAACTGAGCCTCTGGCATGTTGTAACGCTTAATGCATCTGAAATTCCATTTGCCGCTATTTTAGCGGAGGTGTTAGCCTGTTTAGTTTATGTTAGCACAAGCGTTCATTTGTTTAGAGGAGTGAAGAGTTTCAGAAAAACATGTTGAAGCTTTTGTATGCTACTGTTGAATAATGTAATTTCAGGGCTAAACTCTCCCATCTCCATGAGTTTGTGGCATACAGGCTGCTGCCGAGAAGTCCTCGTCTGCATCTGTATTAGGGGCTTGTAGGCATTTGTGTTTCTTGCTGAATCTATTTTACGTACTCGACTAATGTGAATGCTGAATAATTCTGCTCTGGAGTTGCCGCTGGAGTTGAGGGTTTTGGTGGGTGAGAACTGACTCCTCTAGGATTTGTGTTGCTTCATTTTGCCACGAGAGCATTTGCTAATGTTTTTTTATTTGTCACCCTCTCCAAATTTCCTGTTGCAGTGTAATGCTGAAGTGCTATTGGCTCTCAATACCGTCAGCGAATTGACATTTGTTTAGTGTTTGCCAAAATGCTGACTCGCAATAGATCCAGTAACTATAGTCCAATGATTTATCTCTTCTTCACAGTTTATCGAGTACATGTACAATTTCAGTCTGCATAGTGGGACAGAAGTATTGAACATTACTTTTCTGTGTCTCTTAGATTATAAATATCAATTTTGAAAGATTTCAATAATAAAAACCTGTCACTGATTATGAATGGCAACCAAAACTCTGTGGTGCAGTATATTTAACAGCGAGTGTTATGGGTGGTAGATTTATGATTTGATATTGATCTGAGCAGTTTCATTAATGAAGAGTGCCTGGTCCTGTTCCTTGTAAAATGCTAACATTACTTGGTGTGTTAACAGAGCTGATGTACTTAAGTTGATTGTGTGTGCACGCGCATCAGTGCACATATGTGTGGGTTTTTTTCAAAAAATACCAGTGAAAATGCCCAGGCTGCGTGAAAGAATGAGCTTGCTTTTATATAGCATTTTGATAGGAACAGGAGGAGGCCATTCAGCCCCTTGAGCCTGTTCTGCCATTCAAATAGAACATGGCTGATCTGCACTCCATTGACCTGCCTTTGCTCCATATCCCTTGATACCCTTACCCAACAAAAATCTGTCGATCTCAGCCTTGAAAGCTCCAATTGTGCCCCAGCATCCGCAGCCTTTTGGGGCAGAGAATTACAGATTTCTACTGGTCATGGCTACATCTTCCAAACTTCGTTGCGGTGCGTGGTTGTAGGGATGTAGTTTGTGGGATTGAGCAGTGTCTCCTCCCACCTGAAGTAGTTAGTTTGAGGCGAGAAATTTTGGAAAAGGAGGCTGAGGGAGAGAAGACCAAGAAAAATCAGGATAATTATACATTTAAAAATGCTTCAAGCTTCACATGCCCTGGTAAAGCAGGATGAAAATCATGCAGATTTAATTTGATGATAAACCTGTTCTTTTAAAGGTTACGTGTCTTTATCAGCAGATGGCTGCCTGTCCCATCTGTCACTTTGAATAAATGGAATCTGCTTTGAGTTCCACATGCATAATTTGAAGTGTGATCTGTGTGGTTTAATTAGGTGCTGTAAGTCCTTTAAGGGTGCATCTACGCAACTGTAGCATCAGTGCAAAGCAGTTTCACAGTTCTAGTATAATTGTAACCTGAAACTGGAGTCAGGGCCTGACTGACAGCAGAGTGAAGTGGATTGGAACTCCTGGAGGAGGGAATCTGACTCTGCTTTGCATCGGAGTCAGTTCATACCTTAACACGTGATTTACCCTGCACGTTTAGTGTTGGTGTGAAGCTGAAATCGCTTCAAACTGACCCTGAACTTGTAGTTTAAATGCACCCTTAATCTACCAACAGTTTCGCAAAATATTGCATCACACACATTGGAAGCTGAATTGTGTTGATGGTGCAAAGAAGATACCGCAGGGAAAATAGATGAATGCGCTCGTTTTGTTTTGTTCCGCTCAACGGTGGCTTGAAATAAAATGTCCATGTTGTGCTGTGCAGGTGATTTAATGTGAAATGATCAAACCCCTCCGAATTTTCAGTGTTCCGACACTATCATTCAGTGCATGGCGGGAATGAAGTGCAGATCTTTGGAGCACAGTCACGTGGGAGCAGTTTTAGTGGCGATTGATTCAGAAAAGATACTCCAAGCTCTTCAGTACATAGGGTCAAGTTACAGTACTTAAGTGTAAGTTGGTGGAAGCTGCTAGTTTAACTTGTGGGAGGTTAGCAGGTGAGGGATAGCTAATTTTTCAGGAATCTTTGTTTCCTTGCATCCTGTTCCAGAGGCCGACATAAACCACCTCATTTGGCTTGGCAATGGACATGGGGATTGCACATCTACAGTGCAAATTGCTAACTGTGGAAGGTAGGCTTTGTAGATTAGAGAGATGCAGTGACTTTGGAGCGCATTCCTCTCTGGAACTTGGATTTGAACCCAGCCCAGATTGAAGGGATGGAATAAAAGCAGGAAATAGTGCACCAGAAATGCACAGCAGGTCAGCCGACGTCTGAAAATGGAAGCTGGATTAACATTTTGTGGGCCACTGCATCGGAATCCATCGAATTGGCTGACTAGACTTTCAGTGGTTTTCCACGATGGGAATATCCAACCGTTATTTAAAAGCAGGAAGTTGGTTATCTAATGCAGTGTAATTCTCTGACTGGGCTGTCTGTCTCCCAGTGAGTGGGATGGAGCACTGTATGGATCCACAAGCACAAATTGGTAAAATATCCGTGATAACAAAGTTTTTGTGTTTGTATGGAAATACTGATTTTTTTTTTTTCATACACACTTGTATCAGTTACAAGCTTTACATGCACTGGGACAGTAGTCAGTGGCTGTTAAGATGGCTATAGACACAGTTATAAATTGTTAAGTCACCTCTTCGAACCTTTGGAATGAAAACTGTTTTAATTAAACCCTTGCTGTTGATTATATGACCCTTCCACATACCCTTATTAAATGCAGTACGAATAGGATATTGTGAAATACAATGTCGGAGGGAGAGGGATGCAACTTCCTGTCTTTAGCTAGGGATTAGATATATTTTGTTCATCACTTAGATTGATTTATCTGCTTTGGTGTTGAGCAGGGTAGCTATGTTTGTCTCCCTATCATTCTCTGGCCCTGTTTCATGCATGAAAACTCGGGTTGCCATCTCTCATTGGACGTATTCCTGGAGGTTTGATCACATGACATCTGATCACATGACACTTGCTCACAGTTTGCTAATGTTGTTGTAACGGTTTGGTCCCCTACAGTTGAGTGTCCTTGCTCGCGGATTTGTGCCAGCAGCCAAATTTTTCTCGAGGGATGCTCACAGCAGTGCCTGAGAGAACAATCCTCCCGGACAATCCAGGAGGATTGGCATCCCTAATGCTGATACTGGATTTAATGGGATTTAGACTGCATTCTTAAGTTCATTTTCATGCTGCCTCTCACAACCACACTGTTTATACAAAGACTTACTGTATGTGGAACAGGCTGGTAGGAGAATGTGGCCACTTTGGCCTTGATCAATCCCACCCTCCCTTGGCTGGCTCACATCTTTGTCCAGTGCTCACCGCCCCCCCCCCCCCCCCCCCCCTCCTCCTTTTATCTATCTTGGCTACTGTACAGGAACAGACTAGTCGAGGCAGTGCAGCAGAAGTGGCACTCTACTTACCACAGCAACACTCAAACTCAACTTGAAAAAGGCAATGCCAAATCTTATTTTAGGCTTAGTGTAGGTTCTGCACTATTTAACTACTGACTGTAAATGAAACGTCTGGTCTGGTGGAGGAAATAGCAGGTTGGCCGGCAATGATATTAGGCAAATGTATTGTGATATGTAAAACTGCGCTAATTGGCAACAGTTTGTTTTTTCTTGGCATAATAAGGATAGTAGATTGTAACTCAAGCCACACATACTACTTGTAGAATTGCAGTTACACAATTTAACTCCTCGTTAGTGGGACTGGGTGGTGCAGTGGGTTCGATGCTTGTTTATCTTTTCACTTCTAGGACCTGTATTTGAATCTAGTCGAAACGACAAGGATTAAAGTCTCCTCAGTCTGTTGGTTGTAACGGTTCAATATCGGCACTTTTAATCCAGTTCCTAATCCACATAAACCCAGAGCACAAAACTGCCTCTAACTTATCACTAAGTGACACTAAGTTGGCAATCGTGCATAGATACGTCATAATAATTGTTGATATATAGAATCCCATTTCCACCCATCTTACATAAAGTGTGTCATGGTCAAAGTCACTGACATCTTTTATGTCTGTACGATCTCTCCTTGTCCTCTCCATAGCATCCAGAATGGTCGACCCCTCCATCCTCTCTCCACTTTCATGGCACTGTTCTCATTTGGTTCCACTCCTACCTATCCCAGTGTATCCATCACATCTCTTGCAGTGGTTCTCCTATCTTTGCTTGGTTACTTTGGATGTGCCCCAAGGTTCCATCCTTGGACTCTTTCTTTTCCTCACTTAAGTGCTGTCTTCATATAATTTGGTAATATTGTAGATTCCTTCATTGCACCTTTACCTGCCGAAGGGGCGACAGCTCCGAAAGCTTGTAATTTTAAATAAATCTGTTGGACTATAACCTGGTGTTGTGCGACTTCTCATTTTTGTTCATATAATTTGTATGCATGGTTGAGCTTTCACGTGTATGCTGCTGACACAAAGCTCTACCTCTCTGCCAACACTCCTGAATCCATGACCATCACTGTCCTGCCCAACTGCTTGTACAACAAGTTGTCGATGGGCAAAAACGTGTTTCAATTAAACATAGTCAAGAATGAAGCCATGTTGTTTGTCTCCTGTCAAAATCTCCACAGCCTGACACTTGATTCCATCCCGCTCCCTGGCAGCTCCTTCAAGCTTATCCCAATGGGTCCCAACCTCGGTGTGCTGTTTGACCCCGAGTTGAGCTTAAAACCTAATATCCTAGCCACCACCAAGACCGCCTGTTTCCACCTCTGCAACATCACCTGCCTTCACCCTAGTCTTACTCCCGCTACTGCTGAAATCCAACCTCTGGGCTCCAGTTACTCCAATGTTGTCCTCGCCAGCCTCCTTTCACCTGCTGCAACTCGACCAAAACCCTGCTGCCTGCATCCTGCCCTGCTATGCTATCACCCCTCTCTATGCCAAATTCCATTGGGATACAGGATAGAATGTAAATCCCACACTGTCGGATGTGATGTATTGTATAATCGCAATATGTAGCCTGTGCTAGTGGAAGGGTATCAGGTGAATCTCCCCCTCCGCCGTCACCAATATGCACATTAAAAAATCAGCCATCTGAGCTTCACTCACAGTTGCATGCAAATAGCCAGGAGGAGGAAAATGCGTTGAATTGTGTCCTCTCTGATGGGTGCCCAGAGAAGAAAATCTACCCTGAGATGCCCTTTGGTTAGTAGCACCTGTCTCTATATGAAATGGAATGAAGTGCATTTTGGCTGCACAGAGAACTGAATGGAATTAACCGCTTTGTTTGGATTACTGCTCTCCCACAAACACACCAAATTCAGAATCTTTGTCCTCGTGTCTCTTCACGACCTCCCCTCTCCCAACCTCTGCGACCTCCTCTGGCCCTCTGTTCCAGTATGAGCCTTCTGCTGCTCCGACTCTGACCTCCCTTCAACCACTTCGGCCCCACACTCTGAAATGCTCTCCCTAATTCCTACCAACTTGGTACTTCCTGCTTACTCCTCACAAACCTACCCTTTTGTCTATCCCTACAGTTACCTCCTTAGCCTTTCTCCCCTCACTGCTCAGTGTCTGGTTGTCACCTGTATGAACTGCTTTGGGACATTCTGTTGTGTTAAAGGTGTTATAAAAATGCAGGTGGTATTGTAGAAAAATTGACGATGGTGCATTCGGGCTGATCCTTTGAGATTGGAGCTGTGAGATATTTTTGAAGCAGCGCTGAAGCTGTGCAGTGGGCTTTTTGAGTTGCTGCATCATTTGATGCTGACACTAGGTGACAGAATCTATCCAATCAGCATGGATTTTCACTTCATTGTGAACAATATTCCCTCTTGACCCCTTTGTTGTGATGTCATGATCCTGTTAAATATACAATATGATTTGTCCGGAAACCTGCTAGAAATGATCAATTTCAAGGAACTATAACCTAGAAATTGCTCTGTATGATGGGGAGGAAGGGATAGGACTTGTATTTAGATAGCACCTTGCACGTCCACAGGGCGTCCCAAAGCACTTTACAACCAATGAATTACTTTTGAAGTGTAGTCACTGTTACAATGTAGGGAAACGCGGCAGCCAATTTGCGCACCGCAAGCTCCCACAAACAGCAATGAGATGAATGACCAGAAAATCTGTTTTAGTGATGTTGGTTGAGGGATAAATATTGGCAAGGGCACTGGATACCAAGTTCCTCTATCCAGTAACAACTTGCATTTATATAGCGCCTTGAATGTAGTAGAACGTCCCAAGGCACTTCACAGGAGCATTATCAGACCAAATTTGACACTGAGCCACAAAAGGAGTTATTAGGACAGGTGGAGGTAGGTTTTAAGGAGCATCTTAAAAGGAGGAGGGAGAGGTGGACCGGCTGAGAGGTTTAGGGAGGGAATTTCGGAGCTTAGGGCCTAGACAGCTGAAGGCACAGCCATCAATGGTGGGGTGAAGGAAATCGGGTATGCACAAGAGGCCAGAATTGGAGGAATGCAGAGTTCTCAGAGGGTTGTAGGGCTGGAGGAGGTTACAGAGATAGTGAGGGGTGAAGCCACGGAGGGATTTGAACACAAGGATGAGATTTTTAAATTTGAGTCAGTGTAGGTCAGTGAGCACAGGGGTGATGGGTGATCGGGACTTGGTGCGAGTTGATACGTTAGGCCGGGCAGGAGAGCATTGGAATAGTCAAGTCTGGAGATGACAAAAGCATGGATAAGGGTTTCAGAAACAGTTGGCAGAAGTGGAGACAGGCAATATTACTGAGGTGGAAGTCGGCAGCATTTGTGATGGAAAGGATATGGAATCAGAAGCTCAGCTCGGTAAAGTAGGATGCCGAGGTTATGAACAGTCTGGTTCAGCCTCAGACCGTAGCACATGGGAGGGGGATGGATTTGGTGGCTCGGGAACAGAGTTTGTGGTGGAGGCCGAAGACAATGACTTCGGTCTTAATATTTAATTGGAGGAAATTTCCGCTCATCTGATACTGGAAGTCGGACAAGCAGCAGGACAAATTATAGGCCGTGGAGGGGTCGAGAGAGGTGGTGGTGAGGTAGAGCTGGGTGTCATCAGCGTACATGTGGAATCTGACGTCGTGTTTTCGGATGATGTCGCTGGGGGGTAGCATGTAGCTGAGAATTAGGAGGGTGCCACGGATAGATCGTTGGGGGACTCCAGAGGTAACGGTGTGGGAGCGGGATGAGAAACGGCCTGAACTCACTTCCGTATAAGTCTCTTCAGCAGTGGCACTATATTTTTTGTTGAGTGCCATGATCCCAACTTATCATGTTCGAGAGCCATCCTCAGAAATGCTGCACCACAGAATGATGGGATGTGGGTCTTCAGGCAGGGAGCTCCTGGTTTCAATCATGACACTATGGGCAGTTGCCAAGTGGCGGTTAGGTACTTCCCCTAAAGAGAGGGAAAATTAAATTAAAGGACCTATGTTCCTATTTTAATTGGCCCATTTTCACTTGCTGCTGAACAGAAGCTGGATAACCTTGCCTCCTAATAGCATTCCTTTGCCATCTTTTACTGGAGAACAAGCGAGGCAAAGAGACCATAATTGAATTCCACTCTGGCTAACATCCCCCAGCTGCTGGACAAGTCATCAATGGAGACCCATGGAGTTGCAAGCCGCCAAGGCCACGAATGAAGAGAGGCAGGCGGACTGTAAATTTCTCCAGGGCCTTGTTATGGGTCCACTATTTTAATGGAGGAGTTAACCCATTTAAAATAAACTGGCAACATTTCTATTAAAATACTGGACAGATGACTGGATAGAGATACAAACATAATTTTTTTTTAAATTTAAGAAAATAACTTTTGAAGTGCAGCCAATGTTACCTAGCCAAACGCAGCAGCCGATTTGCATTCAGCAAAGTTCCACGAGCAGTGAATGAGATGAATGACCAGTTACATTTCTTTGGCAGTGTCGATTGAGGGAAGCATGTGGGCTAGGACGTTAGGAGAATTGATCTCCACTTAAAATATTGTTTTACCTCCAGTTGAACAGGCAGACGGGGCCTTGGTTTAATGTCTCATCCGAAAGGCGGTACCTCTGACAACGCAGCACTTCCTCAGTGGAGTGCTAGCCTGGATTAAGTGATCAGGTGTTAGGTACTCTGACTCAGAGGTGAGAGTGGTACCAACTGATCCAAACTTCTACCATCATATTAGACAGTGTGATCTCCGGGCTAATAATGATTATCAGATCCAAGTGGTTTCCCAAATGGTTTAATGAAGGGATAACTGGTTCACAATACTCTAGTAATGCCAAGACGATGGGTGATCAATAGATAGTCTTAGAGGCTTGTACTACTTTGGGGTTCTTGTGATATGAACATACGATATTGACGGGCAGGAAAAGACCAGCTGGTCCATCAAGCCTGCCTCACACCATGATGGCTGGACCATGATGGCTAAATACTTCTTTCACCCCGCCTTTACCCCCCCCCCCCCCCCCCTACCCCTGCAGCCATGTAATCTCCTGGGAGAGGAAAAAAAAATCCCAGGGCCAATAAGGGGAAAAATACTCTGTAAAATTTCTCTCCGACCCCCTCAGGCGATCAAAACCAGTCCAGGAGATCACATGGTCCAAGTGTTACCTATAATAATAATTGTGATAAACACTCAACAGAAAGAGTTAAGACAGTTGTAGTGAGATGAACAACCCACAACTTCCTGGAAAATAACCATTGTTCAATTCCATAATATTAGCCATCATTTTATGACATGTAATTTTCATGCCATTAAAATATTCCTACAGTAAACGTGTGATTTAGAATTTTGAGCTTTGATGCTCAGGACAACCAAGCTTCAGGTTTTCTGCTGCTTTGGGGAACAGACATGAAGCCGCGCGCAGAAAGCAGAAGTAGGCTAGAATGACAGCTGCAAAGCAGAGTTGTTTAAGCCTCTATGCTCAGCACGATTAGTGAAGCCTCGGGGACGAATGACTTCTGTCTAAATCTCATCAAGAACCGATAACCTCCCGAAATCAGCTTCTTCAGACAAACCAAATCTGCCCCAATGACTGAAGTTTGCACTGAACCACAAGCTGGTTTTTGCACTCTACTTGGGAGACATTTTGTTCAGAGGCAGTCTTGTGTGACACCAACTACGGCGCCTGAGGCAGTACATGGGTCTGCTTAAAGTTTACGGCCAGAGTAATTTGCAGTTATTAGTAATGTTGCAGTTTGCATATATTACTGTTGACAACCCATAATTAATCATTGATGCTCAAGCTCTCTGGAAATTTGTTGTTAGAAGACAATTTGTTGCAAAGAGGTTGCTCCTTTGCCGACTAGAACTATCATTTTCCTTTTTTAAGCATTTTCAATTTTTGTGTAGCGTTAAAGAGCATTTATCAATCAATGATGGTTGGATTTCACACTGCACAAGGTGGAGTATGGTCTGTTTTCAGAAATGTTTCACGTGATTTTTCACTGAGGAGACAGTGTCCTGCAATTGTGTGGAAAGCAGTTCATTCAATAATTGGGTGAGGTTTGTAAAAAAAAAAATATATATATATTGTTAAACAGTTTATGCTGTGATTCAACGTTTGTCAGATTACACTCACATAATTGGGAGAAAAACAGTTGTCAAGAGAACAGTTATGTCGAAGGATGTTTATTTACCTGATGTCTAGTGAGTTGGTCTGTTTTATTGGACAGCTCTGACAAATGGGGTGGCACTTTCCTCTTCATGGTAGTTTTACAAATCAAAGCAATGAGTGGACAAGGCAGGTAAAAACTGTTAATGGACTTTCCTGTTTTTACTGCTATTTGAGTCTTGCTCCAATGCTAAAATATGCTTCTGGTAATTAATGGGGAATAAATGCTTGTTGAGGACTGTTGAGACCTTCTTAAAAGGAAATTATGAGAAACTAGCAGAATTGTGTGTGTGTGTGTGTGTTGGTAGAGAGAAGAGGAAGGAAGAGAAATGAAAATGGAGTCATGCTCCTGCAGACCTGTCAGATAGTTTCACGAAGGAAGGGCAAGATTTTAGTAAATGTGTTTAAATTGTATTTTAACAATATTAGTAATTTGATGCAATGCATAACCAGTAATGACAGAGGGCTGGTCAATAAATATTTACCTGAAATCTACTTTGAGGAACACAGTGACTCCCTTTTGACGCATAGTTTCAAGTGTAGTAGGGTGACTGCTCTGTTGCAGTTTGAGCCTCCAGTAGTGACCTGTGTTACAGGACCTGAGGGAAACAGCAGTGCAAAAAGGATGAAATGTAGTTCCAAAACAGAATGTGTCTCCCCTGGCATGGGGGTTGGACCCCATGTGAGATACTGGGAGCTCCCCAACACCATGACTGCAGTGGACTTGTCACGCTAGATCGCCCTTTGCTGTTAGATGACCACTGTCCTTTGCAAATAAGTGACTTCCTATTAGCATAGAGTCAGCGGTCCTGTGCACTTCAGCCCCTCTCCTTTCACTCACGGTCAGCTTTATTCGTAGTACCTGGGTGCTGAATCATAACTGCAGAAAAATTGAACTGAGATATAAATATTTATTTAACCTCATTCAATAACCTCAACATTATTTTAAAATTTGTCTTCTAAATGTAAAAAGAAGCATAATGCACAGTATGCATTTTGCATCTATATTAAATTATATTTTTATTAACATTATTTCTTTAAACATTTACTCACTCCTATAACAATTATTTTCTATGGAATAGGCAGTAACTCATTTCTCTTGGGTTATTGCATCGTAAACCTAGAATGTTGAATAACAGTTAATTAAAGCAAGTCGATGTAGAAGCAAACAACATGTCAAAATCTTTTTTTAAATATGGCACAAATATGTTAGTCATCATTATTGATTTTTTAGGGTCACCATAAGCTTGTGTTTTACAATTTCAGACTTCGATTTTTACATTTTTCTTTAAATCTTGTAAGCTCATTTGGCTAAGGTCCTTGGTTCAAACTCCAGTGGGGTTCACTTCGGTGAGTTAATGAGTATGGCATCATCTTATGTGATGGAAAAGCAGGTGGCTGCAGGGACTTTTTGCCGTGCCAGTCACACTATCACAAGCACTGTCCTCAGACACTCATGGTTGCCCATGTGGAATCGGCACTGTTTCCTGCTACCATCTGTCAGCATCAAGATAAGTCTGGCTTTCAACATGGTTCGAATTATCTTCCCTTGTAAATATTTTTAAATACATCAGATCGTAATCGTATTTACATTCGATGCCCATAACTGGGGTTGCAATATTTCACAAAATACCAACTAGGCAGGTTCACCACAGCTGCCGCAGTGTTGCCTGCCACCCGTTCTCTTTCTCACACTCTGCTATCAGTGTTTCTCAGTTGTAACTCCGTGCAACTATAGAATGGGCCAGAAAAAAAGAAAATAAAGACTTGCACTTATATAGCGCATTTCATGACCACCAGACATTCCAAAGCGCTTTACAGCCAGTGAAGTACTTTTGAAGTGCAGTCACTGTTGCAATGTAGAAAACGTGGCAGGCAATTTGCGCACAGCAAGCTCCCACAAACAGCAATGAGATAATGACCAGACAATCTGTTTTAGTGATGTTGATTGAAGGATAAATATTGGCCAGGACACCGAGAGAACTCTCCTGCTCTTCTTCAAATAGTGCCGTGAGATCTTTTAAGCCCACCTGAGAGGGCAGTCGGGGGCCTTGGTTTAACGTCTACTCCGAAAGACGGCACCATCCGACTCTCTCAGCACTGAACTGAAGTGTCAGCCTAGATTTTTGCGCTCAAGTCTCTGGAGTGGGGCTTGAATCCACAACCTTCTGACTGAGAGGCGAGGGTGCTACCAACTGAGCCACGGCTGACAGCAATAAGAACCAAATATATACTGAAGAACAGTACAAGTTGAATTGCTCATTCTTATCATTTCATAAACAGTTTGTGGTTTTGTTTAACACATTTTGGTTTGAGATTAAAAATAAATTCTGATTGCCTTGCAATATTTAATCTCAGTAAATGTTGGTTTGGCTCTTTTGGTAGCACTCTTCCCCTCTGAGTTGGAAGGTGAGGGTTCAAGCCCCACTCTAGTACTTAAGTAATCTCAGCTGACGTTCTTCTGCAGTACTGAGAGAGTGCGGCACTGTTAGAGGGGACCGTCTTTTGGATAGTTCCAGTGGACATGAAAAATCTTACGGATATCTTGAAAGAAGAGCAGGGAGTTTCCTGGCATCCTGGCCAAAATGCCAGCAGAAACCGATCAACTAGTAATTAATCCCATTTGCTGTTTGTGGCACCTTGCTGTCTGTCACCTCAGATCACGTTTCTATATCAGCTCAAGGATCTCTGCACCATTACGTAGAATCTCAGCAAGGAAACAGGCTGTTCAGCTCAACCAGTCCGTGTTGGTGTTTACCCTCCACAGGATCAGTAATCCTAATCCCAAGTGCTCGCCCTGTTCCCATACCACTTTACCTCCTTTTCCTTCAACCTCCTATCTAACCTATTCTTAAATAGTCTCTGCTTCAGTCACATTGTGCATTCCACAGTCTCAACCTCTGCAAAAAGGTTTCTCCTACTTTCTGTCTTAAATTTCTTGCATTTAATCTTGTATCATAATCTTCCTTGTTCTAGACCCATCAGTCACTGGAAATAGTCCATTTAAGAACATAAATAGGAGCAGGAGTAGGCCATTCGGCCCTTCGAGCCTGCTCCGCCATTCAGTGAGATCATAGCTGATCATCTGCCTCAACTCCATTCACCGGCCATATCCCTTGATGCCCTTGTCAGAAATCTGTTAACTTCTGTTTTGAATATACCCAATGACTGAGCCTCCACAGCCCTCTGGGGTAGAGAATTCCAAAGATTCACCACCCTCTGTGTGAAGAAATTTCTTCTCATCTCAGTCCTGAATGGCCTACCCTTTATCCTGAGGCTGTGGTCCCTGGTTCTAGACTCCCCAGCCAAGGGAAACATTCTCTCAGCATCCACCCTATCAAGCTCTGTAATAATTTTGTATGCTTCAATGCGATCCCCTCTCATTCTTCTGAATTCAAGAGAATACAGGCCTAGTTTACTCCATCTCTTCTCATACGACAGTCCCGCCATCCCAGGAATCAATCTCGTGAACCTTCGTTACACTCCCTCTATGGTAAGTATATCCTTCCTTAGGTAAGGAGACTAAAATTGTACACAGTACTCCAGATGTGGTCTCACCAAGGCCCTATATAATTGGAGTAAGACTTCTTTACTCCTGTACTCAAATCCTCTTGTAATGAAGGCCAGCATACCATTTGCCTTCCTAATGGCTTACTGCACCTGCGCATTCACTTTCAGTGACTCATGTACAAGGACACCCAGGTTCCTTTGAGCATCTGCATTCCCCAATCTTTCACCATTTAAGAAATACTTCCCTTTCTGTTTTTTCTACCAAAGTGGATACTTCACATTTATCCACATTATATTCCATCTGCCATGTTCTCGCCCACTCACTGAGCCTGTCGAGATCCCCTTGAAGCCTCTTCACATCCTCTTCGCAACTGACACTGCCACCTAGCTTTGTATCATCAGCAAATTTGGAAATGTTGCATTTAGTCCCCTCACCCAAATCATTGATAGATTGTGAATAGCTGGGGCCCAAGCACCGATCCTTGAGGTACCCCACTAGTCACAGCCTGCCATCCTGAAAAAGACCCGTTTATCCCTACTCTTTGTTTTCTGTCTGTTAACCAATTCTCAATCCATACTAGTATATTACCCCCAATTCCATGTGCTCTAATTTTGTTCACCAACCTCTTGTGTGGGACCTTATCGAAGGCCTTCTGAAAATCCAGATACACCACATCTACCGGTTCCCCTTTGTCTACTCCACTAGTTATACCCTCAGAGAACTCCAATAGGTTTGTCAAACAGGATTTCCCTTTCATAAATCCATGTTGACTCTGCCCAATCTTACTATTAGTTTTTAAGTGTCCAGTTATTGCATCCTTTATAGATTCCAGCATTTTCCCAACTACTGATGTGAGGCTAACAGGTCTGTAGTTCCCTGTTTTCTCTCTCCCTCCTTTCTTAAATAGTGGGGTTACATTTGCTATCCTCCAATCTGCAGGAACCGTTCCAGAATCTATAGAATTTTGGACGATGACAACCAATGCGTCCACTATTCCAATGGCCACCTCTTTCAAAACCCTAGGATGTAGGTCATCCGGTCCTTGGGATTTATCGACTATTAGTCCCATTAATTTTGCTAGTACTGTTTTTTTTACTAATTTCTTTAAGTTCCTCATTCTCGTCACACCCTTGGTTTTCTCGTATTTCTGGGAGGTTTTTTGTGTCTTCCTCCGTGAAGACAGAAACAAAGAATTTATTTAATTTCTCTGCCATTTCCTCATTATAAATTCTCCCGTCTCTGGCTGTAAAGGACCTACATTTACCTTCGCCAGTCTTTTCCTTTTTACATACCTATAGAAGCTTTTACAATCTGTTTTTATATTTTTCGCTAGTTTGTGCTCATATTCCATTTTCCCTTTCTTTATCAATTTCTTGGTCCCCCTTTGCTGATTTCTAAAAAGATCCCAATCCTCAGGCTTGACCGCTTTTTCTGGCAACTTTATAAGCTTCCTCCTTTGACTGAATACTAGCTTTAATTTCTTTTGTTAGCCATGGTTGGATCACTTTTCCTTATGGGTTTTTATGCCCTAGAGGAATATATGTTTGTTGCAAATTATGCATTATTTCCTTGAATGTTCGCCATTGTATGTCCACCTTCATACCTTTTAGTGTAGTCTCCCAATCTACAATGGCCAACTTGTCCCTCATACCCTTGTAGTTTCCTCTGTTTAGATTGAAGACCTTCGTTTCAGATTGGACTACATCACTCTCAAACTTAATTTAAAATTCAATCATATTATGGTCACTTGTCCCTAAAGGCCCCTTTACCACAAGATTATTGATTAGCCCTTTCTCATTACACAGTACCAGATCCAGAATAGCCTGTTCCCTGGTTGGTTCCTCCACATACTGATCGAGGAAACCATCTCGCATGCATTCCAAGAATTCGTCCTCCACACCATTAGTGGTAATTTGATTTGCCCAGTCAATATGTAGATTAAAGTCCCCCATGATTACTGTGTTGCCCTTGTTACATGCACTTCTAATCTCTTGATTGATACTGTGCCCTACATTACCATTACTGTTTGGTGGCCTACACACAACTCCCACCAATGTTTTCCGCCCTTTGCTGTTTCTTAGCTCCACCCAAACTGATTCCAGTTCTACATCGCGATCTGCCAAGCCAAGATATTTTATCTCTACCATACCGATCTCATCCCTTATTAACAGCGCTACGCCACCTCCTTTTCCTTTTTGTCTGTCCTTCCTAAATGTTGAGTATCCTGGAACATTCAGTTCCCAGCTTTGGTTACCCTGCAACCATGTCTCTGTAATGGCAATTACATCATACCCATTTACTTCTATTAGTGCCATTAATTCATCCACCTTGTTGCGAATGCTACGTGCATTTAGATAAAGTGCCTTCAACTTTGCCTGTTTAATATTTTTCTGCACTTTGACCCTCTTTACTGTTGGCCTTTGTATCTGCTCCCTACTAGTTTTGCTGACTACTTTTCTAACTTTCACTTCCAGCTTTGTTTCTCTCCGTTCTGGGCCCACACTTAGGTTCTGGGCCCCCTGACAAACTAGTTTAAATCCTTCCCAACAGCACTAGCAAACCCCCCTGCGAGGATGTTGGTCCCATTTCTGCCGAGGTGTAACCTGTCCAGCTTGTACAGGTCCCACCTTCCCCAGAATCGGTTCCAATGCCTCAGGAATTTAAATCCCTCCCTCCTGCACCATCTCTCCAGCCACGCATTCATCTGGTCTATTCTCCTATTTCTGCTCTCGCTAGCACGTGGCAGTGGGAGCAATCCTGAGATTACTACCTTTGAGGTCCTGGTTTTTAATTTATTTCCTAGCTCCCTATATTCTGCTTGCAGGACCTTGTCACTCTTTCTACCCATGTCGTTGGTACCAATGTGAATCACGACCTCTGACTGTTCGCCCTCCCCCTTCAGAATGCCCTGCAGCCGTTCAGTGACATCCTTGACCCTGGCACCAGGGAGGCAACATACCATCCTGGAGTCACGTCTGCGGCCACAGAAACGTCTATCTGTTCCCCTTACGATAGAATCCCCTTCCACTATTGCTCTCCCACTCTTTTTCCTCCCCTCCTGTGCAGCTGAGCCACTCGTAGTGCCACGGACTTGGCTCTTGCTGCATTCCCCTGAGAAACCATCTCCCCCAGCAGTATCCAAAACGGAAAATCTGTTGGAGAGGGAGATGGACCCAGGGGACTCCTGCACTACCTTCCTAGTTCTTTTACTCTGTCTAGCGGTCACCCATTCCCTGTCTGCTTGTGCACACTTTACTTGCGGTGTGACCACCTTGTTAAACGTGCTATCCACGAAGATCTCAGCCTCGTGGATGCTCCACAGTGACTCCAGCCGCAGCTCCAGCTCCGAAACGCGGATTTCGAGTAGCTGCAGCTGGAGACACTTCCTGCACATGTGTTCGCCCTGGACACCGAAAGTGTCCCTGACTTCCCACATAGTACAGGAGGCGCACTCCACGTAGCCGAGCTGCCCTGCCATGTCCTTCCCTTAATTTACTGCCTTTACTTCCTTTAAATTAAAGAATATTAAATACACTAGGGGCCTTAATTCACTTTAAACACTACTTACTCTAAACTAGAGACCTTACTTTTGCTTTAACGACTGGACTGTAGAAATACTCACCAGGTCCTACTTACCAATCAGCTACTTCCCTTGTGCCGACGTCACTTTTAATCTCTGACGTCACTTTCGAATGTTGCCTGTTGAGGTCCGCTCGCGCTGCTGCTCCCAATAGCTCGGTCTGGGCCTCGAGCCTCGGGCTTTATTTCCTTGCTCCTCCTTCGCCTGTTCCCTCACAGGTCGGTCCGCTCTCGCTGCTGCTCCCAATAGCTCAGTCTGGGCCTCGGGCTTTATTTCCTTGCTCCTCCTTCGCATGTTCCCTCACAGGTCGGTCCGCTCTCGCTGCTGCTCCCAATTTCTATCTATCTTTCCGATCCCTTCGTAATTTTAAATGAACAATAGATTTTTGTTAGGTAAGGGAATCAACAACAAAAACTTGCATTTATAATGGTGCCTTTTGTGGGATCGAGGGTTCACACTACCTGGGTACCTCACTATTCTTTCTGGGCAGTCTGTGAGGCCAGCACACAATGAGTTAAAAGTTGAAACCGCGTTCTGCTGAGCATGGGTTGTAAATTGTGTAAGGGGATTTTAAAGCAAATGTATCTCCACAGATCAGAGGGCTGACCTGCGTGCCTATCAGGTCAGGGATCAGGTCACTTGTGTGTATAGTAATAAAATGAATGGGAAGTTTATGACGCCAATCAAGTCGCTTGTGTTTATGGAAGTGCATGTTTGTTGGGTTTATGCTGTTATTCTGTTGGCATTTGTATGTATCTTTGATGTACTGTGATTTATTGGTAGTATGCATGGATTCCAAGGTCAAGAATGGTATAAGAAATGTGAGGCAATGACTGTTTAGTAGCTCACACTGGAATCGTAAAATGTGGTGTCTCAGCAGCTCGCTCCCATACTGGAACGGTGTAGTATGAAAAGACCTGTGCACTTATACTGGTTGTGGATAGTATGAGGTTTCAATAAAGACCTGATCCTGCATTACTACAACTGAGTGTGTGTGTGTGTGTAATATGGCGTTTAAAGTAACGAGACGAAAAAGAACAAGAAAGCAGTCCAACACCTTTAATGTAGTATAATGCCCCAAGGTGCTTCACAGGAGAATTATCAAACAAAATTTGATACCAAGCTACACAAGGCAATATTAGGACAGGCGACCAAAAGCTTGGTCAAAGAGGTAGGTTTTAAGGAGCATCTTAAAGGAGAAGAGAGGTAGACTGTTGGAGAGGTTTAGTAAGGGACTTCCAGAATTTAGGGTTTAGGCAGCTGAAGACATAGCTGCTAATGGTGGAGCAATTCAAATCGGGGATGTGCAAGAGGCCTGAATTGGAAGAGCGCATAAATCTCGGAGGGTTGTTGGGCTGGAGGAGGCTACAGAGATAGGGTGTGGAGAGATCATGGAGGGATTTAAAAACAAGGATGAGAATTTTAACATCAAGGGATATGAAGCAAAGGTGGATAAATGGAGTTGAGGTACTGATCAACCATGATCTAATGAAGGGCTGAATGGCCTACTCCTGTTTTTATGTTCTTATGTAAGCACCTCTTAAATCCCCCTTAATCTTCTGTTTTCATAAAAACAGCCCAATTTTTCAAGTTTAGTTTGTATCTATAATTCCTCATACCAGACAGCATCCTAGTGTATCTGCCCTGCACCTTCTCTGTCTCAACAACCGTCCGATAGTGTGGAGCCCAAAGCTGCACACATTACTCCAACTGTAGTCTTACCAAGGTTTATATAGCTTTCACCATTACATCTCTGATTTTGTATTCTGTAGCTCATGCCATAAAGCCTAGTATTCATTAGATTTGTTTGATGGCCTTATCCACTTGAGGTGCTGCATTTAATATCATGTGAACCTGAGCCCCCAATCACTCTGCTCTTCCACATCGTCCAACTTTCCACCGTTCAAAGTATAATTGTTTTTATTTATTTACCAAAATATGCTATCTCACATTTACTGATAATTAAACTCCATCTGTCACTTTTTTGGCCATTCCATCATCTTATCACTTTGGTCCTCAGAATTATTTACTATGCCTCCTATTTTAGTACTACCTGCAAATTTGGGCAGCACTCCCTCCAGCCCTATATCCATATCTTTGATGTACACAGTGAACAGAAGTGGTCCTGGAGCACAACCCTGTGGGACACTGCTACCCAATTACAAGTACTCTTGAGGAACTGTCTCGACTATGTTTCCTCCCTTCTAAACAGTTTTTAATTGAATTTGTTACTCTTCCCTTAATTCCATACCCCTTAATCATCTCCATTAATCGCTGATGTAGTACATTATCAGAGGCTTTCTGAAAGTCTATGTACAACACATCCATTGCATTTCTCCCATCCACCATATCTCTCTCCTCTTCAAAGAGCTCTTATCAGGTTTGTGAAGCACGTTCTTCCTTTCTCAATCTGTGTTGGCTGTTTCTAATTATCTTCCACGTAATTTAGCGGTAAACTTCAGACATTTACCACTGTAGATTTAAAGCTATTAAACTCTGTGGAACTCTGATCACTTAATGCAGTGTATTGTGCTGCCTGAGGAACATCTCCTTTACACTGGGAGAACACAAGATTGAACCTTGTGAATAAATCGGCATTAACTACATTTTGTGGAATTGCGGCAAGTTTTGCACGCTTCATGGCTGGATTACAGAAACTCCTGGGACTTGGAGCTGCTATGCGACTATTAGCTACTTGAGAAGTTCGATAGAAAGAAATAACTTGCATTTCACATCCTCAGGATGTCCCAAAGCGCTTTCCATTTAATTAATTACTTATTTTGAAGTGTAGTCATTCTTGTTTTTGAAGGGAACGTGGCAGCCGGTTTGCACACAGCAAGACCTCACAAACAGCAGTGTGATAATGACCAGATAATATGTTTTAGTGATGTTGGTTGAGAGATAAATGTTGGCCAGGATACTGGGGAGAACTCCCCTGCTCTTCTTCGAATAGTGCCCTGGGATCTAGTATGTCCACCTAAGAGGCTGACTGCATCTGAGTTTAACGTTTCATCCAAAAGACGGCACCTCCGACAGTGCAGCACACTCACCCAGTGCACTGGAATTTCAGCCTAGATTTTGCGCTCAAGTCTCTGGAGTGGGGCTTGAACCCTCTGACTCGGAGGCGAGAGTGCCACCACTGAACCAAGGCTAAACACGTCGAGACATTACTGAGGCTGCAACACAGTTGATTGGTTTTCTTAGGTTGTTGACAACTAACTCAACTCAACTAACGCAAGTTATCCGCAGCACAATCTCTCACACTCCAGCCACTTTGATTTGGGTCCAATAAAATCGATGAAAAATGTACCAGAACTCTCTTATTTGCAAGAGGAGGAAAATATCCCCACAATTTCATTGCACCCCCCCCCCCCCCTCCATCTAGATTTTATGGGGTTCTTGGGCGCATGATAGTATAAGCGGATACTTTTGGTTAAGTATGTTGATTCAGACGGGAACGCAAGTGAGGCACAATTTAGTTTCATGCAACAAAAGTTTTTTTATTTTCCTAGGGCGCAGTCAAGCACTGGAAAAACAACGGTGTATTCGGTGATTATGTTTTTAAAATCAAATGGGAATTCCTCTGTCAGAATAGCACCAAACCTTGAGTGTTTAAGGGATGGTTATCTGGATCAATATGTCGAGGAACCAACTCGGGAACAGGCTATATTGGACTGGGTACTGTGCAATGAGAAGGGACTAATTAGTAATCTTGTTGTACGGGGACCCTTGGGTCAGAGCGATCATAACATGATCGATTTCTCACTCGAAATGGAGAGCGAAGAAATTGACTCAGATACTAAGGTCCTGAATTTAAACAAGGGGAATTATGATGCCATTAGACGGGAACTGAGTAGGTCTGATTGGACAACGTTCCTGGGAGGACTGGAGGTAGATAAACAATGGCAAGCATTTAAAGATAGAATGACAAAATTGCAAAAATTGTTTATACCAATCTGGCATAAAAGGAAATCTAAAAAGGTGACTCAACCGTGGATAACAGGGGAAATTAGAGACAGCATAAAATCCAAAGATAGGGCGTATAAAATAGCCAAAAAAAGCGCCAGAGCGGAAGATTGGGAACAGTTTAAGATAGAGCAAAGGAGGACAAAGGGCTTAATCAAGAGGGGCAAAATAGCTTACGAAAGCAAGCTGGCGGAAAATATAAAAACTAACTCCAAAAGCTTTTATAAGTATATCAAGAGGAAAAGACTGGTGAAAACCAAAGTTGGCCCATTGCAGTCAGATACGGGGGAATATATAACGGGAAATAAGGAAATGGCAGACCAACTAAATGCATACTTTGGGTCAGTCTTTACGAAGGAAGACACAAAAAACCTCCCTGGGATATCGGGAAAAATAGGGACATTTGCAAAGGAGGAACTGACGCAAATCAATATCTCTAAGGATATGGTGTTAAGGAAGCTAAAGGGATTGAAGGCGGACAAATCCCCAGGGCCTGATAACATGCATCCTAGGGTGCTGAAGGAGGTGGCCCTAGAGATAGCGGATGCACTAAGTATGATTTTTCAGAATTCATTAGACTCGGGAACAGTGCCCATGGATTGGAGGGTAGCTAACGTTACCCCACTATTCAAAAAGGGGGGTAGGGAAAAAGCAGGTAATTACAGACCTGTAAGCCTTACATCAGTTGTGGGCAAAATGCTGGAGTCCATCATTAAGGATGAAATAGCGGAGCACTTAGCAAATGGGGACAGGATAGGACAGAGTCAACATGGATTTACAAAGGGTAAATCGTGCTTGACTAATCTATTGGAATTTTTTGAGGGAGTAACTGGTAAAATAGATGGGGGAGAGCCAGTAGATGTGGTGTACCTGGACTTCCAAAAGGCCTTCGATAAGGTCCCACATAAAAGATTAGCAGGGAAAATTGAAGCTCATGGGATAAAGGGGAAAGTATTGACGTGGATAGAGAACTGGCTGTCAGATAGAAAACAGAGAGTTGGAATAAACGGCTCATTTTCTGAATGGCAGGCAGTAACAAGTGGGGTACCGCAGGGATCTGTCCTGGGTCCCCAGCTGTTCACAATTTACATTAATGACCTGGATCAGGGAGTCGGATGCAGCATTTCCAAATTTGCAGACGACACTAAACTAGGAGGGGGGGTGGGCTCAGAGGAGGAGACCAGGAAGCTCCAGAGCGATTTGGACAGACTGGGTGATTGGGCGGATAAATGGCAGATGCACTATAATGTGGACAAGTGCGAAGTTATCCACCTTGGGTGCAGGAACGGGAGGGCAAATTATTATTTAAATGGCAATAAATTGGGAGAGGGGGAAGTACAGAGAGACCTGGGTGTTCTTGTACACCAGTCACTGAAGGCGAGCATGCAGGTGCAACAGGCGGTCAAGAAGGCAAACGGTATGCTGGCCTTCATAGCAAAAGGGTTGGAATACAGGAACAGGGATACCTTGCTGCAGCTGTACAGGGCACTGGTGAGACCACACCTCGAGTACTGTGTACAGTTTTGGTCGCCTCATCTGAGGAAAGATGTTCTTGCCATGGAGGGGGTGCAGCGGCGATTCACCAGGCTGATACCAGGAATGGCGGGATTGACCTATGAGGAGAGACTATGTAGTTTAGGGATGTACACACTGGAGTTTAGAAGATTGAGAGGGGACCTCATAGAAGTGTATAAAATTCTGACAGGTCTAGACAGACTAGATGCAGAAGGAATGTTTCCCTTGGCGGGTGAGAACAGAACTAGAGGACATAATTTAAGGATAAGGGCTAAACCATTTAGGACAGAAATGAGGGGGAATTTCTTCACTCAGAGGGTGGTGAACCTGTGGAACTCATTGCCACAGAGGGCAGTGTACGCCAGCTCATTAAATATATTTAAGAGGGAATTAGATATATTTCTACAGGCAAAAGGGGTTAAGGGTTACGGAGAGAAGGCGGGGACGGGATACTGAATTGGAGGATCAGCCATGATCTCATTAAATGGCGGAGCAGGCTCGAAGGGCCGGATGGCCTACTCCTGCTCCTATCTTCTATGTATCTATGTAAACCTTAAGCTTCCTGGGAAGTTTAATACTGCAGATGGAACTTTAAATTTTGCTTAAAGGAGCCCTTGAGTAGCCTATTCTATTTTCCCTCCAGCAATTAGAATATGATACTGTCAGCAAAGACCCTTATTTAATGTGCAGCATCAGATGTTTATAGCACAAATAACATGAAGAAGGAGCAACACAAAAGTGTAGCAGTATATTGACACAACTTTCAAAAGGTTTTTAAAGGAATCTGTTGGTCTAGTAACTGGCTACATTTCACGTTGTTTAGTCCTGGTGCTTGTAGCACATCTTCAGCTTGTAGCCAAGTATGTTTGATGCTACACTTCTCCAAGCTTGAGAGAGACTCAACCCAGAGATGTGACTGATTAACTGTAAAGCTTAATGTACTTTATTTTCCCTTTTATATACAGTACCATGCTACACATAGTTATGTCCTCATAAATGGTATTGTCAGAATTTACTGAAAATTCAGCAAGGATTTTTTTAGTGGAGATTTTCTTAGCGACCCTGGGCAAGGTTGTCAACCCTGGTTGGAAGTTATTCCCGGAGGTTTCATCACACAACCTCCCGCCTCTAACTGTCCCGCCCAGTCAAGCAGCCTTTTTAAATAACTAATATGCAAAAGTATTCAAAGAAAATTTTGGGAAAAAAACACTTTTTTTAATGCCCCTATGTTTTTTCTCCCGGTTGCTCGCAGCAGTGTCCAGGAGATCAATCTTTAATCCTTGGAGACTCCAGGGCAATCCTGGAGGGTTAACATCCCTACACCCACGGTTTCTAAAATATCCTTTTAGCGTTTATAATTTTATGCTTTGCTTGTAGACACATTTTGAACAATTTAACCTGTTTTTCCAATTGTTTTGGGGTTCCTGAATGCTAGGAATGGACTCCAGGTTTTGCAATAACCCACCAAGGTCAGTCATATCACACTTAAGATCCTGGGTAAAGCTTCTACTGTCCCAATGATGTGACTTGGCCCAATCTTCATGGAACGTGCCTCTTCATCGACTTCCCATCTGTCATTCTCTGAGTGAGAGATGATCATGGATCGAGACAAGCCTATTTAGCTCATTAAGTCTTACCTTCTAATGACCATGTACAGTGCCCTCTATCATGGACCATACCTCACCAATTTGATCTCTTGAAGGAGAATTCAGCATAAATATTCCCTGATCCCCAGAGGTATTCGGGCAAAACTTCAGAATATTTCACCATTCCCATATGTCCACTATTCAACTCTGGCCTACTGCCTTCTGGAGGTAGACCCCCACCCCAGTCCCAGCCGCACACAAACCATTGGCTCCCATAGAGTATTTGACCATCTCGATCTACACCACCTTCTACCTATAACCTCTAATCTTGTTCCCAACCAGATACCTATCCAGCTCTCTCTCTAGGAATTAGACGGCACAACATCAACTGCTTTTGCTGGAAGTATATTCCACGTCTTAATTACTCACTGAGGGGTGGATGTATGTTTCACCTAATCTGTATTCTTACTTGATGCTTCTAATTTTTAAACTTGTGCCTTCCAGTTCTGTGCTTGAAGTCCAAGTCATTTAGTCAGCTTACATCTGTGCCTTTCAACATTTTAAAAACTGCTGTCTTCCCTCCTCATTCAGTCTTTTCTCCAGAGAAAGCAAGTACAGCACTGCAAGCCCATCTCCAAGGGCTCCCTCCACCTCAGAAAGTTGATTTTAAGATGCTTATCCTTGTTTACAAATCCTTTGCCGTGGCCTTGCCCCCACCCTAGATTTACAAGGATGTTGCCACAGTTGAGAGGATGCAACTTTCAGGCAAGAGAAGACAAAGCGGAGAACCGATAGAGGTCTTTAAAATGATGAAGGTGTTTGATAAGGTGGATGTGGAGAAACTGTATTCACATGTGGTTGAGTCCAGAACAAGGAGCATAAATATAACACAGGCACCAACAGATCAAATAAAGAATCTCGAATAAATTTCTTTACAGAGAGAGTGGTGAGATTGTGGAACTTGTCGCCACATGGAGTGGTTGAAACAGATAGCATTGACATATTTAACGGGAGGCTTGATGCATATATGGTGGAGAAGGGAATAGAGGAAATTGGGACAGGGACTAACTAGAATGGGAGGAGGCTCGTGTGGAGTATAAACACTGGCATAGACCAGTTGGGCCGAATGACCTGTTTCTGTGCTGTAGATTCTATTTTCTAGAAATATTAATTACTTGATGGCTCTCCTGTGGCATTGTTGCCAATAGATTGGGCAATATGCTGTTTTATAACAGGAACATTGTACTGTAAAATACACATTGTATGTTGTCAGCAATGTCTTGCGCAGTCACAGCAGCCATTTTCTTCTTCAGTTCTAGAAATCATTTTTTAAATTAAAAATTTTCCAAGATGTATTTAAACTTTTACACACCCTAACTGTTGACAAAGCACAAAGTGCTATAGACGCCACGCAGCCGGCAAAAAGCTCTGTTCTTGCCCTACGTAGAATGATATGAAATTTTCAGGGCACTCGGGGTTAAACGTTTGAAGCAGCAAAAGACAAGAGGGGTAGGGGAGAGTGGGGCATTGGCTTTAGTTTGCTGAAGCAAAGAGCCAGGACAGACACTGCTGGCTGGGTGGCTGCTTTCTATGCTGTGGACATCCATAGTTATTACCTGATTGCGAAATCTTCAAACTTCCATTGCTCAAAACCTTACATTAACTATACCACACTCACCAAAAAGGTACAGGAAACAAACTTTAAACCACCTGAAAAGAGGAGGGGTCCACATTCAAGCTAATGTGGGCTCAAAGATCATCTGACACACAAGCAAAAGCGTAGTTTAATTTTCAGAAGAGGAAAAATATAATGTCCACAGAAATAAAAAAAAAAGACACATTAATTACCAGAGGACCAACAATAACTGACAAATAATTACAAGCAGGTAAAAGTATGTGTGTGTATATTTTACATATATTCCATTAAAAACCAACTAGGGAAAAAACTGACTGCAAAGCCCAGCTGAGCAACTGAAGGTCACGGAAACACGAAAACTTAGTCTCTGGGCTCCTGAGGACCATAGAGACAATAAATGGGTAAATTAAAAGTTGTCTTATTTATAATTATTTAAATTTTCTATATTCTAGATAGTATTTTTTTAGGTTTATACAGTCAGCCAGCTCTGCTAAAACCATGACCGCTGACATCTTTCAGGGAAACAATGGTTTGAGCGATTTTGTGGTACTTGCTCGTTTGTGAATGGTGATTTTGGTGAAAAATGGAGGAATTTGTACAATGATGCAAAAATGATAATTGAATGTTGTAGTATCACCCATCCCAAAGTAAACAGGAATTTTCAGCAAGCTGTTGTTATGAATTGTGTTCATGTAGTTCTGAACTATATTAAATGAGAGAGTAGTGATCCTAATAACCAGTTACATGTTGGATTGAAACTTGTGCCCAGACAAGTACAGATTTATCGTTGCCTATACTGCACATTGCGAGTATTGCAGATAGGAATTTGCTAATATGTGCCTACGCATCTGACGTTTCATCTGGAACAGAGATTTATTTTTAACTTGAAAAATTTTGATTACATAGCAGTAGCTACAAGAGAGAAAATAATAAATAAAAAATACAAACAGAGAAAGCAAAAAAATATAAAGAAAAAGATGCCAGAAAGAAAGAAAAACTTGCATTTCTATAGCACCTTTCACAACCCCCAGGACGTCCCAAAGCACTTTACAGTCAATTAAGTACTTTTGAAGTGTAGTCACTGTTGTAAAGTAGGAAAGGCGGCAGCCAATTTGTATACAGCAAACTCCCACAAATAGCAATGAGATAATGACCAGATAATCTGTTTTAGGTGTTGGCTGATGGATAAATATTGGCCAGGACACCAGGAATAACTCCCCTGCTCTTCTTTGAAATAGTGCCATGGGAATTTTTATGTCCACCTGAGAGGACAACCGAGGCCTCTGTTTAACGTCTCATTCGAAAGGCGGTACTTCCAAAAAGTACATCACTGGGATGTCAGCCTAGATTTTGTGCTCAAGTCTCTGGAGTGAGACTTGAACCCGCAACCTTCAGACTCAGAGGCAAGAATGCTACCACTGAGCCACGGCTGACATCTGATTACATTACATGCATATAGTCGGATCACAAAAATGCCGTTCTTAAATTTGTAAATCAAACATCTGAGGTGTGATTAAGTCAATGAACAGGGAATATAATATAAACTATGGCTGCCTTTATATTACTGTGTTATTGAGTTAGTGCCGTGCGCTCGCAATCTGTGCATCTTACGGACCCTGCAGGCACCCCAAAGTTGCCAGATTTGCAAAGAACGAAGACTGGAACGACCCCAGTTTTTTTTTTAAGTCATGCAAGTGGCCTTAACGAATCTGGCAATCAGATCTGCACGTTGGGAGCTGGCAACAGCAGCACATATGCAGCTTAAGACCAGAGGTGATGGAGAGAGAATATTGACAAAGGGCTAAACCAAGGGGATCCAAATAGGACCTTTTACAGGTCCAGTATTGACTGGGATGCTCATGGAATTCACAGTGGGGAAGGTCTTGGCAAGGCTTTGAGGGGCTTGAAGGATCAACCCAACTAGAGGTACAATATTTCAGGTAGATAAAAGGATAATCGCCAAACAATAATATGGGGAGGGGAAGTAAATGGTACTGTGCTAGGGGTGGGGTGTTCCCTGCTATTCCAGTGGAGTGAGTTTGGGGGAGAATTGCTGATCTCTCCAGTACCTCCCAAGTCCAGCACAGGAGCATAACCAAGAGCCAACCCTGAGCAAGATGTCCGCTTCTTATATGCAACAATTTGGAAAGTGAGATCACAAATGAATAAATTTAACCTGAGATAGCAAAAGGCAACATATCATTCTCATGAGCCATACTCCATGATCGCTCTTTTCACCCAGTCAAATGGCGTCACTGCCCGTCTTTACAGGACCTGGAAGACAAGTGCATCCTATCGACAACAGGAGGTTGATTGAATGCCCCTGGAATCTCTACAGGGAGACACAGCACAGTGTTTTGGGTGCGGTGAAGATATGTGATAATCCGGTCACCTGAAGTTTCATGGCCTGGTATATCACAGAATCCCCACAGTGCAGATAGAGGCCATTTCGGCCCATCGAGCCTGCACCGACACATATCCCACCCTATCCCCGTAACCCCACGTATTTAATCCCCCTAACACTAAGGGTCAATTTATCATAGCCAAATCAACCTAACCCGCACATCTTTGGACTGCAAAGCTAGCGGTTTACACTTTTCATGGAAATGTAGATGGAAAGTAGGCGGCTCACCACCACCTTCTCAAGGGCAATTAGGGATGGGCAATAAATGCTGGCCTTGCCCACATCCCATAAATGAATTTAAAAAAAAATCAGATCCCGAAAACACTATTTTAAAATTTGACTCTTTCAGTCGCCATAACCTAGGGCCCCATGTTGTAAAATGGGCAGAATTGTTTTCTGCAATCCTCAATATACGAGTAAACATTCCATGAGATAACCATGGAATTTGACTTATTCAGTCGCTGTAAATCGGTGGTATTGCTGATTTGTAATCTCATTCCACCAACAGTGCACCTATGCGAGTGAACTGCGGGTATAATGCAGAATTTACAGTTGTTGCTCCTCCAGCTGAATGCTGGTAAACACTTTGGCAACAGCAGGAAGATTGGTCAGGTAGATTTTTAATTGGAATGCTATGCTGTTTTCGAACCCCCTTCTGAGAGACAGCTTTGCTATTCCAAATCATCCTTTTACAAAAGACACTTTGACGTGACAGTTATACGCAGGTACACAGAGAGCGAGCGAGAGAGAGACCCACAGACACACAGGGACAGAGAAAGAAATACACATCAATCAGGGGACTTAGAAGGAGAGAGAACCACAGATACATAAAGGGACAGAGAAAGAGAGGGAAGCAAATACACACTGGGACAGAGAACTACAGACACAAACAAACACAGGAAGAGAGAGAGAACGAACCAGGGACACAGAGAACCAGAGATGCATACAAAGAGAGGAAGCACCATAGCTACAGACATGCATAGGGACGGAGCGTGGGTTTGAGCTTTTACTATGAAGGCTAAAGTTGTTGCATGACTGAGACCAGCTTATTAAATATAAAAATGAAATAATGTTGCTCGAGTTTCTGGATTTTTGCTCCAGGCACAATTAAATATGCCCACTCTGACCTAAGCAAAGACCTGATCCAATTGTGTTCAGACATTAGCATTTGTATTGATTGAAGTAATGAGTGCTGCATGAACCATTGTGCGCACACAATGTGTGATGTCTGTCAACACAGCCTATAATTATTTTTTCCCACAACAATAGAGTGCAGTAAGATGAATAATTATTGCTGTTTGAGTGGTGCTGTATGATGAGCTCTATATCTATGCAAGAATAATAAGAAATAAGACTTCACAACCATGCCTGAATCATTTTGGATGTGTGATTTTCTCATTTTTAATCAGCTTAGTGAGGTTCTTTGACCAAGACTCTAAATTGTAAACACTTTAAAATGGGCTCTAGAAATTCTGTGAATGGCATCAGGCCAAGCTGTGTGTAGCAGGGCCCTCACCAGCTGTACTGCAGCTTGATTATGGGATATTTAAACGGAAGACCTCAGCCCTGCATTTATTTTGTCAGCATGCTTTTTCACAGATGTTTATAGTACAGGTCTACAGTCCCAGCACGATAAGGCTTAAATTAAGTGGACACAATTAGTCAAAAGCGCCAAACTTGATCTCCCAGCTGGAGATGAGGATGTAGTCTCGAGACTCGAGGCCTTTTAACCAAATCTCGCTCGTGTCTCTCATAATTCCTTGACCCGATTGTTTTTGTGTGTGTGAGTGTGAAGTTGTCACTCTGAGAATATAGATCGAGGCACGCCTGCATCCTTGTTCGTTATGTGACTTATTTTTGCGCCGCCTTAATTGACTGTGTAATATCAGCACACAAAGACACAATCTTAGAGAATTTAATTATTTTTTTAAAATTAAATATTTTAATTCAAGTCACGCTTGTTTTCATGATGCGATTGGCCATATCTGTACTGTGTGTAGCATCATAATTTTACTGTTAAACGCGGAACTGGTGATTATGATGCGTAATTTTTAATAGTTACCGGCTCATGATAGTTTGGTCATCACCTGTTGTAGAGTTACTAAAATTTCCACAGTGCTTTTTTTCACCATAGTGCCCTTTAGTCTTTAAAAAAAACAAATCTATAATTTAAAATATAAATTGTCAGTTCTAATATTTTTGGCTTAGTCTAATGTTCTTAAGATCTATTAATTTGAATTTATTTAGATTTAGGAATAAAAGAATAATAATAGGAATAATCTCTTCAGTGTTAATAATTCAGATACAGTATTTTATAAATCTGATAAGTAAGCTGGTATCACTATTAGTGATATTTGAAGTAAAGTGGTAAAAGTATGCGAAGTACTTTCTGTCTGGTAGAATAACCGTTATATGCTGGTTAGGAAATATCTTTCTATAGATATGTTGTAAAATCAGTTCCAACTGGTGCGTAACCATCACAATTTTACAAATTTCTTTGTAAATGTTTGTTTACATTGTTTTGGTGTGGTTGGGAAGTGAAAAGGTGTAGTTTAACCAGGGTGAGCCCGTTATCATTTCATCTGCCTCTTCGTCAAGTCACTTTCTCTTCAGGTTTGTCCTGACATGAAGCAGCTCTGCAGAACTGATGCGTCTGTTCCCATCCTTATCGAACAGTCGGAAAGCTTCAGGACTGCCTCTTCATTCCTGTATCTTTAATCATCTTGGCCATTGTAGTGAGGAGTTCCGGGAAGTCAGTGGTGCCATTTCCATCAAAGCAGGTCGAGCCCTAACTCCTGATTTGCCCCTTCAGCAGCAGTGTGAAGTAAAATCACACAGCGAAATAGTTGTAGCGTAAATGTATCTTGAGTGTGCACGCTCACTCTTGTGCTTTCTCTCTCTCTGTCACTCACTCACACTCAGTCTCACTCACTCACTCACACTCAGTCTCTCACTCACTCACTCTCTGTTTTAGTCTCTCACTCACTCTCTGTCTCAGTCTCTCACTCACTTACTCATACTCTCACTTAGTCTCTCACTCTCTGTCTTAGTCTCTCACTCTCTCTCTATCTTAGTTTCTCTCACTCACTCTCTCTCTGTCTTATCCTGATTTTTAGTAATCCAAACAGAGCTTGGAGTTTCAGACTAATTTTGGAAGGCTAAACACCCAAGAACTGTGTCAGACTCTGAATTTGCGTGAACCCACATGAGACCTCATCTGAGATGGGGACCAATTTAGAGTCATAACTAAATCGATGCGCGAGCTAAACTGCTGGATCTTATGCTCCCAGAATAGAGACTGCCAGTTCCCTGCTACATCAGGTATAACCCCACATAGGTGCAATTAAATCGATAGTGTGGATATTTGGATGAAATAAATCTTCGGTATAAAGGTATTAACTGAAATATGAACAATTTGAGTTATATTTTGTATGTTTGTGAATACTCCAACTTAAGACCAATGCTACAGCAGAATGATTACTTAAAGTATAAGATAATACGCTTCAGTGCCCTAGGTTTAGAGACTTTTAAGACCGGATGCCTGGAGATGAGATGTTCTCAGTGTAGCATCTTAGTGCTTTGCAAATATTTAGTGCAACTTAAAAATGAGAACCTTTTAAATGCCTCTTGAGATAGAAAAAATAAAGAAAGGTTTATGTGAATTAACTGAACTCTGTAGGGAGCAATGCTGTGAGTCCATTCTGAGCCTTCTCTGTATTTGGACAAGCTGCGAGAGGTAATGCACTATATTTATGAGAAGTCGCACAACACCAGGTTATAGTCCAACAGCTTTATTTGAAATCACAAGCTTTCGGAGCGCTGCTCCTTCGTCAGGACTTCACCTGACGAAGGAGCAGCGCTCCGAAAGCTTGTGATTTCAAATAAAGCTGTTGGACTATAACCTGGTGTTGTGCGACTTCTCACATTTGTCCACCCCAGTCCAACACCGGCATCTCCACATCATGGGCACTATATTTAGGCAGCAGTCGTATTGAGTGGTACAATTAGATTCTGGGTTCTTAAACCTGGAGTGCTTAACTACTCCCTCTCCTCCACCGTTGATGCCCTTGTTCCCCAGTAAAACCCTTACTCTCCCACCCTGTTCCAGGATCATCCTGGAGAGCAAAGATAACCCCGGCTTCTTTTCTCCGCTACCAACTATCTTCTTAAACCCCTCTCTCTCCCTTGCCCTCTCCACCCTCATTAAAAGCCGTACATAAATGCAACTTGTTATTGGGCATTACAGCTTTACGAGGATGTCTCTATGATCTGCTGTTTGAATATTTTTACAATTACTCCGAATCCTCACGCCACTTTCTATGCACACTGCATTTTTAAAAACACTGCGTCTGATCTTTTTTGCTCTCAGAATGACGATAACAACCTCAGAATATGATCAACTAAAAAAAACTGCAGATGCTGGAAATCTTAAGCAAAACAGATATTGCTGGAAACAGTTGGCATCTGTGGAGAGGGCAGAGGAGTTAGCATTTTGTGTATGGACCCCTCGTCAGAACTCTGCTGGTTACATTGCGGTAGATTTTCAAATTGCCACTCGGACGTAAAACTGGCATTGCGGATCGACCGCCCGTTAAAGAAACCAGCCAGCTTTCATTTCCATTGAAGCCAAGTTGAAAATCTACCGCATTATGTTGAGGGATCCAAGAGTATGCCATGGGCTTTGGAATTTCAAACCAAAATGCTCTGTAGAATGATGGTGTTGTTTCACACATTATTGGTAAGGAGATATAATACCAGAATTATGATAACCACATGTATGTTGGGTATTGTACGTAGTGATTTCTAGTTATTTGCTTCAAGTATATTATCGTTTAAGACACGATGCTGTCATCCATCATGAACATTAACAGCCATTGTATCATTCCTAAATGCACTGTTTTCCTTTGCCTTTCTGGTGCTGCCAGCATAGTTGCGAGATCAAGGCAGCTGACTGAAAACAGTAAAGCATTGTTTTTCTTTAGCAGAATGAACAATTACTGAAAAAACCCATCTATTTAGAATTCCTAATTATCTCATGCCTCATCCAGCCGTAATTGGAAAAATACCTACTGCTAGTGTAATTATTTATAATAGAGGATCTTGTGGAGTTGCTCACCAGGAGTCTGGGGCTGGCTGTGATGTTTAGCTGCTAACATCTCCCGCTATTAAGCTCCATGTATTCCTCTTCCGCACCCCCCAGCCTATGTATTGCACTCATGAAGACATATTTTTCCACTGCTGAGCTGGCCATGAGGCAGACCAGATGAGATTGAATTAACTGGGTCTCACTTATCTCCATCTGCCCTGGCTTTGGTTGGACCTGCCTGTATGGGGAATCACCAGTACAAACCAACATATGCTTGATCCTAAGGACCAGTGTTCTCTATCACCAAAGAAGCATTCTGTTTGGAATTATAATATGATTTTGGTTCAATAGGTAAATTTTAAAATTTGAAGATGCACAACGAGATTGTCTGAGCCAACAATGTGGCGTCTTTACAAACTAAATGATTCTTTACTATTGCCGGTATTTACTTCTCTGAAACTGTAAAACTTGGACTGCCTCTCGCTAGTTTTGGCTCTTGGCTTTTTGGTTTGTGTGGCCCAGAGAAATCATGCAGCAAAAATGAGGGAGAAATGAAGAGTAATTCCAAATAATGAATCAAATTGTAATTTGATGAATAGTTCAGTATAATGCAAACAAATATTAGACTGGAATCATTATGAAACGTCTGTGTTCTTGCAGGTTTAAGCATCATGTCTTCTCAGTTTCTTGATGGGATTTGCAGCTCATGGTTAGGTCTCTATTTTATAAAGAAAGAGCACCCATTCATATAGTGCCGTCATGACGTCCCAAAGCACTTCACAACCAATGTATTAATTTAGAAGTGTACTTACTGTTCGCTGCGCAATCTGTGCACAGCAAAGTTTCACAAACAGCAAATGAGATAAATGACCAGTTAATCTGTTTTTGGTAGTGTTGCTTGAGGTATAAATGTTGGCCAGGACACAGAGAGAAAGTTCCTTGAATAATGCCATGTGATCTTTTGTATCCACTTGAGAGGCAGATGGGCCCTCGGTTTAACGTCTCACCTGAAATATGCCACCTCCGACAGTGCAGCACTCCCTCAGTACTGCACTGAAATATCAGCCGATATTATGTACTGAGGTCCTGGAGTGGGGATTGAACCCAACCTTTTGACTCGGAGCTCGGAGTGCTACCGCTGAGCCAAAGCTGACTTTATTTTACAATTATAATGTCGGCCATCCATAGAAGAGTTTGTCTTGGCAAAGCCTGATATTGAAAGTGTGTGCTTTTCTCAATCAGCTACCAGGTCTGCCAGACGCAGAGATGAGGTGACGACAGCAGATGTCTTCGATTATGTCTAGTCTTTTACTGGCATCACTACTTTGCATTCGAGATGCAAACTAACCCTATTACAAAACTGACTTGCAGCTTTAGTGGATGTTACATGACGGAAAAGCTGGTCTTCGGTTTGAGATTTGAATGAAAATGCCCAATACTCTGAGTGTGCATTTATTCATTCTTGTACAATTTAGTCTTATTGACACTTTGATTGATGCACCATTTATTTTCTTAGAAAATGTCATTTTCTAACAATGTGCTTTGCCTCAAGTCTTTACATAAATTTTCATTAAACTTAGATCCAGTAACTTCAGGGCCATTTGGTATTGGCCTTGTTCCACAGTATCAATTTCAGGAATTGATTGTGGTTCGGAAGCTGATGCATCCCGTGAGATTCGCAGACTTGGAATTGTAAAACAGAAGGATGACCACGATAGATTTGAAGTGAAGAGAATAGATGAAGTGAGGGTGTAAGCAGCAGAATTATATTTAAGACTGTAAAGTAACAGAAACAGAAGTGGTTTAATTGTCAACAGTAACAGAAACAAGAGATTGGGAGCCAGTAATAGAATAAACAATACATTTATTTGTCAAATGCAGCAATTCCATAAAGATTTCTCTCAATATTTTGCATAATCTAATAAAGCAGTATATTTTAACCGACTAGCCATCCTCTACTGTGAATTAGAGATCGTCTAATATATGCTTTATGTACAGTGTATTAGTATAACTATGGTCTATTTAATATACAGTACAGTGGTATATTTGAAGTAGTGTATTACAACAATTGTCTATTAACTATACAGTATACTGGTAGTATTCTTTACATACAGTATTAATATAACTCTAGTCTCTATTCTGTATGGCACAAATATACTATACTTTACCAGTTTTATTTGTTAATGATCTTTACCCTTTGTCATTGCAATTAATGGCTTATTGAAGTATTAAAGTTACAAAATCGCACTCTTTCTGGTTCTCCAAATCTTGATGGAGAGCGTGCATGGTTTCTACTCTGAAAATACCGTAATGGGAATGAGAATTGCTGGTATGAGCCACAAGATTTCAGTTGTTGCTGGCAGCATATCTAGTACTTGTCTGTGGTACCATTCCAACACAATCTTGTGTCTTAATGAGTCTGCAGTCCCTGCAGAATCGTACTCTCGCGCTCTCGTAAGCATGCGTCTGACCTGAATGATTGACAGGGCTCTGGAACAATGCGATGGGGATAAGCTGAGTGGAAGCAACAGGGATTCAGAGCACTTTGGTTTGGTTCCATGGTAGCCGCTGATCATTGTTTTTGAACGTTATGGTTGATTCACGATGACCACGCCGCCTGGATCCCTAGTTATCATATGACGCAACCGTGAATGATGTCACGATGACTAGCATCATGGACAAGTTCAACTGATTTTTCTTGGGCTGCCAAAGAAAGTTCCCTTTAAAAAGAAATTGGCCGTTGGGTGATAAGTTGAAATATGAATTTCGAGAGGTTCAACATTTTCATCTCATTTATTGTAAAATTAATAGAAATATATGTAGTACAGGCAGGTGAGCAATGGAGCAGCAGGAAATGTCGAGATAGGACGTAGAATTTTCAATTTTTTTTTCTGTGAGCAGTACCTCAGGAGATGAACTAATATTTAACTATTTAATATTCTGAATGCTATTCTTTTGTGTGTATCCACAGATAGATAACCCTGATTAATGTCATGTAGTACCTACCTTTTGTGCGAGGTGATTTCCGCCCCAGCCAGAAACCAGTCTAGCTCTCGGTTGAAGGAATTCAGCATTCACCGCACGAGCCTGCAGCTTGTTCCACAGGTCCAATATTCTCTGGCCAAAGAACCACCTCCTGACCTCTCACATAGTTCTGGCCTTACATAACTTGAGATTTTTATCCTGGTCCTCCCTAACCTATTTTGTTGAATATGTTGTTTTGTGGAATGAATTGAGTCCGTCAAACATACAAGATTCTGAAGGGGATTGACAGGGTAGATGCTGAGAGGTTGTTTCCCCTGGCTGGAGTGTCTAGAACTAGGGGGCATAGTCTCAGGATAAGGGGTCGGCCATTTAAGACTGAGATGAGGAGGAATTTCTTCACCCAGAGGGTTGTGAATCTTTGGAATTCTCTGCCCCAGAGGGCTGGGAATGCGGAGTCTTTGAGTATATTGAAGGCTGAGATAGATAGGTTTTTGGACTCTAGGGGAATCAACGGATATGGAGATCAGGCGGGAAAGTGGAGTTGATGTCGATGATCAGCCATGATCTTATTGAATGGTGGAGCAGGCTCGAGGGGCCGTATGTCCTACTCCTGCTCCTATTTCTTATGTTCTTATAACATGTTCAGCATTCTTGTCCTGTCACAATCATAGCTAATAGCAGCTTCTTGCTGCTTTCGGGATTGGTGGCATTTTGCTTGAAGTAAAATACCTTTCTTCCTTTCTCCATCTCAGTCTCCTGCCCAATCCCATTCAACAACAACAACAACTTGTATTTATAGTAGTAAAACGTCCCAAGGCACTTCACAGGAGTGTTATCAAACAAAATTTGACACCGAGACACAGGAGATATGAGGGCAGATGACCAAAAGTTTGGCCATAGAGGTAGGTTGAAAGGAGCGTCTTAAAGGAGGAAAGAGAGGAAGAGATGCGGAGAGGTTTAGGGAGGGAATTCCAGAGCTTAGGGCCTCAGCAGCTGAACGCATGGCCACCAATGGTGGAGTGATTAAAGTCAGGGATGCTCAAGAGACCAGAATTGGAGGAGCACAGATATCACGGGGGGGTTGTAGGGCTGGAGCAGATTACAGAGATGGGGAGGGGCGAAGCCATGGAGGGATTTGTAAACCAGGATGAGAATTTTAAAATCGAGGCGTTGCTTAACCGAGAGCCAATGTCGGTAAGCGAGCACAGGGGCTTTTCTCCCATGGTACATGCCAAGTGAATGTTGGTGGGAAATCGGTAGCAATGAAGCCAACAAGCACTGAGATGAAAGAATTGGCTTCAGTGATAGTAAAGTTACTTCACTTTCTCTGCTGGTATGTGCAACAATAGGCAGGCTTGCTTGTGAAACAGAGCTGCTGGGTCCCTAGAGATAAAAGAGGAAGATTGAGAACAAAACAGAGAACTGAACAAATACATGGAAACAGCGCCGAGGAAAGGAGAGAATCGACAAACTATTGAAAATACAGTTGAAAAGTGTGACTCAGAATGTGGCCTTCCTTAGAGTAGGCCCAGGGTTAGGTGGCTGCAGAATTGCCCTATGTTAATGAACAATGAACTGTGGTAATAGGAATTAAAGGGGAAATTAATGAATTATATAACACTTCTTGTTTGAAGCACTTCCCATAATTTATAGATGGGATTCTTTTTGATGCTTTTTATTTAAAAAAAAGTCAGTGTTCAGATCTCTACATGTCCGTTCCAGTAACCTCACTGGCAGGAAGCATCTCTCGAGTACTGGAGTGCTTCCATATGGAACAGTGGGGCCCACTAATTCAGACCAGCCTGAGAACTGTGGGATCCTGGAAACATGCTGCTAGCTGAGAAGTCTGCATCCCAACCGATAGTGTGGCACCCTGGATTGGGACGCTGCAACTGGTCCCAAGTCTCAGCCACGCAGTTGGCCTGTGGCGCACTTGCAGGATGCATGAGGGTGATCCCTGTCCGTGAAGTCACTGCAGCTGTCAGCAGGAAGGGCAACTCGGCTTGAGGGTTTAAAATAGCTGCATTTGTTATTTACGAAAATGTTAAACGCAGTTCTCGCAAGACAATTATTTATTTAGAAACACTCTTGGAATAAAAAGTTCTTCATCCTAGTCATTCTCTCTCCCCTTTTAAATGATCAGGCATTCTGGTGTTTGTTTAAAATATGGGACATTGTAGCTTTAAAAGTTTAAATACCAGGATATAAAGCAGCACTTTTTAAATGTGAAACACGAGTTCCTCGCTATACTCTTGTCCACTTAGTATAAATACATTTTTGCTCAGTACTTTGTGTAAGGCTGAGATATTTGTACTTCATTGATGTTGGACAAAAGATAGTTATCAATGTAAGATTGCTGTTATTGATTTGCTATTTCACAAGGTCTCTTTAATCCCAAGGAACGATTTACAGTGAAGAGCAAATATTACCTTGAAACAACTTGCATTTACTTCTGACAAAGGGTCATCGACCTGAAACGTTAACTCTGTTTCTCTCTCTACAGATGCTGTCTGACCTGCTGAGTATTTCCAGCATTTTCTGTTTTTATTTCAGATTTCCAGCATCCGCAGTATTTTTCTTCTGTATTTACTTGTGTTTGTTCATATTTTGTGAGCAGCTTGTGTTGTTTCTACCCTTTTGTTCTACTGCGGATCATGTCGGGGATATTCAAAACAATCTCAATTCACCCGTTACATCATCAAAAAGATCCTAGAAGAAAGAACTTGCATTTCACACCCTCAAGACGTCCGACAGCCAATGAATAACTTTTGAAGTGTAGCCACTGCTGTTTTGCAGGCAAACTATCCCTTCCTAATTCTACAATAATTTTTTTTTCCCAATTCAAATGATTCTTTTCTATTTACGAACGAACATTCTCTAGATTTGTGCAAAATTGCCAAAAGTCCAGTTTTATAAAACCCAATTTAGGTTTCAGGACAACTTGTGCAGTTATTCTGAGCGTTTGGCACATGCATTCCATCTGACTGCCTGTGGGTGGAGACAGAGCCACAGACTTTCCACCACAGAGGCTATCTCTCTTTTGTGAACTACCTTCAAGCATTTGTAACGGATCTAGAAAAATAACCCAAAAAAGCAGGTTACTACGGTATGCCTGCCATCTCCAGCCTCTCGAGTGTAAAATCGAGTCCGATGTTGCTTTAAATATAAACTAAGTCGTTATTCCATCTTACAAGTAACCAATGTGTGATCTTGGTGATGATGTCAATGTCCCACACCCTACTTTTCTGCAGTGCACCTCAGACAGAAAGATGTCTCAGTGCACCTTACATTGAGGGTGAAGATCAGTTAAGGCTGCATGAACACTATAAATGTAGCGTTGGCGTGAACTGTATTCGCTTTGCAGCAAGACTACGAAGCTGTAAATCCAAACCTGGCTCCAGTGAGAAGGGGAGTGATATTAACATTACAGCAACATCAATTTGCATTTATAATCGCGCCTTTAACATAGAAAAACACGGATTCGCAGAGATGTAATTTTAAAAAATGGACGCTGAGCCAAAGAAGCAGGTATTTGTTGGGCGAGGGTGGGACGCAAAAACTTGGCCAAAGTGGGGTGGGTTTAAGGAGTGTCTGAAAGGTGGACAGGGCGGTGGAAACAGAGGGCTTTAGGGAAGGAATTCTAGAACATGGGCTAATCTTTGGTGCAAAGTGAAACAGCTTCACACCAACATTGCAGTTGTAATGTAAATGGAGCCTATTCAACCATGAGTCTTATCCCCTTCTCACATCCTGAAAATGCTGCGTACATTTTCATTTGGTCAGACGAAGATTCACCAGTGCTTTTTATTGAACAATAGCCATTTATCATTGGCACTGTAATCATTCTGTAAGCCTGGTTCAGTGATATCACTCTTGCCTCTGAGTCAGAAAGTTATTAGTTCATTCCCCCCTCCAGGGACCTGAGCAATTAATCCAGGCTGACATTTCAGTCTAGGACTGGAGGCGCGTCTTTTAGATGTGATGTTCAGGTGGGCGTAAAAAATCTTGTTGCACCGGGGAGTTCTCTTGGTATCCTGGAGATAAGATTCATTCCTAAATCAATATTGGTGTTTGTGTGCAAATTAGCTACCTTCTTGCTCTATCGACACTGACCCACTCAGCCCCAACATGGGCAAGCTCTTGGAATTTCTCCAAACTGCGGCCTATTGGTACATCCTACTGAGATGTTGACGGGAGTGCCATGCGTTCAGTGTGGATTGTGACACTTTATTTTATTTAAAGCCAGCCTTTATACTGCTGCTGTTTTGATTCGGATTTTGAGAGAATGTGCTCCAGCTCCCAGTGTTCATACTGATAAATCCTTTCAGCAGCCCACAAAAATCTGGCTCAGTAGGTCTACCAGTGGGATCAGGGAGCTGGACTTATAAGTTTTGTGCCAGAGCTATACAGGGATTGTTTGGCAGGGCATGGGCCCCTGACGCTGTCGTCTGGAGATATGTTGCCCAGTAATAGTGGTAACAGTTTGGGAGGATGTTCCTCTGTCTTTATGTAATTACAGGTCTCTGAGTTCCTTTCCCTTTCAGATGAATCTGGTAATCTGCTTACTAAAGAAAGAAAGACTTGTATTTATATAGCGCCTTTCACGCCCTCAGGATGTCCCAAAGCGCTTTACAGCCAATGAAGTACTTTTGAAGTGTAGACACTGGGGTAATGTAGGAAACTCATTTGCACACAGCAAGCTCCCACAAACGATAATGAGCTCATTTGATTTTAGTGATGTTTAGTTGAGGGATAAATATTGGCCAGGACAGCAGGACTACTCCCCTGCTCGTCTTTGAATAGTGGCATGGGATCATTTACATCCACCTGAGACGGTAGATGGAGCCTCGGTTTAACGTTTCATCTAAAAGACAACACCTCCGACATTGCAGCACTCCCTCAGTAATGCATCAGTGTCAGCCTTGATTATTGCTCAAGTCTCCGTTGTAGGGCATAAACTCACAACTTTCCGAATCAGGAGGTGAGTGTGCTATCACTGAGCTAAGGCTGACTGTTCAATAATTTGGGAAAGGCAGTTTAGAGGATTTTGACTGGGAACATTTCGAACAGGTGAAGGAGCCTTGGTAGGAAATTAATTTTGAACCAATAACAACTTGTATTTATATAGCGCCTTTAACTTAGTAAAACATCCCGAGGTGCTTCACAGGAGCGTTAGCAGACAGAATTTGACACCGAACCACATGAGATATGAGAACACTTCAAAGCTTGGTCAAAGAGGTAGACTTTAAGCAGCATCTTAAAGGAGAAGAGAGGGGAAGGGGGGGGGAGGTTTAGAGAGGGAATTCCACAGCTTAGGGCCTAGACGGCTGAAGGCACGACTGCCAATGGTGGGCTGAAGGAAATTGGGGATGCGAAAGAGGCCAGATGTGGAGGAGTGCAGAGATCTCGGAAGGTTGTAAAGGTGGAGGAGGTTACAGAGATGGAGAGGGGCAAGGCCATGGAGGGATTTGAACGCAAGTTCAGAATTTTGAATTCGAGGCGTTGCTGGACTGAGAGCCAATGTAGGTCAGCGAGCACAGGGGTGATGGGTGAACGGGACTTAGTGCAAGTTAGGATACAGGCAGCAGAGTTTTGGATGAACTGAAGTTTATAGAACAACAACAACAACAACTTGTATTTATACAGCGCCTTTAACGTTGTAAAACGTCCCAAGGCGCTTCACAGGAGTGTTCTAAGACAGAAAATTGACACTAAGCCATATAAGAAATTAGGGCAGGTGACCAAAAGCTTGGTTAAAGAGGTAGGTTTTAAGGAGTGTCTTGAAGGAGGAAAGCGAGGTCGAGGCGCGGAGAGGTTTAGGGAGGGAGTTCCAGAGCTTGGGGCCCAGGCAGCAGAAGGCACGGCCACCAATGGTTGAGCGATTATAATCAGGGATGCTCAAGAGGGCAGAATTAGAGGAGCGCAGATATCTCGGTTGGGCGGGGTGGGGGGGTGTTGTGGGGCTGAAGGAGATTACAGAGATAGGGAGGGGCGAGGCCATGGAGGGATTTGAAAACAAGGGTGAGAATTTAGAAATCGAGGCGCTGCTTAACCGGGAGCCAATGTAGGTCACTGAGCACAGGGGTGATGGGTGAACAGGACTTGGTGCGAGTTAGGACACGGGCAGCCGAATTTTGGATGACCTCAAGTTTACGTAGGGTGGAATGTGGGAGGCCAGCCAGGAGTATGTTGGAATAGTCCAGTCTAGAGGTAACAAAGGCATGGATGAGGGTTTCAGTAGCAGATGAGCTGAGACAGGGGCAGAGAAGGGCAATGTTACGGAGGTTGAAATAGGCGGTCTTAGTTATACCACGGATATGTGGTCGGAAGCTCATTTTAGGGTCAAGTATGACACCAAGGTTGCGAACAGTCTTGTTCAGCCTCAGACAGAAGCTAGGGAGAAGGATGGAGTCAGTGGCCAGGGAACGGAGTTTGTGGCGGGGCCTGAAGACAATGGCTTCGGTCTTCCCAATATTTAATTGGAGAAAATTTCTGCTCATCCAGCACTGGATGTCGAACAAGCAGTGTGTCAATTTAGAGACCGTGGAGGAGTTGAGAGAAATGGTGCTGAGGTAGAGCTGGGTGTCGTCAGCATGCATGTGGAAACTGACATGAAGGTGGAAGATGGGAGGTCAGGAGAGTTGGACGACAGAGGAGAGGCGTTGGAGGAGGATGGTGTGGTCAACCGTGTCAAAGGTTTTTCAGGCAGGTCGAGAAGAATGAGGAGGGATAGTTTACCACAGTTACAGTCACATAGGATGTAATTTGTGAAATAACAACAGAAAACGCTGGAAAAACTCAGCAGGCCAGGCAGCATCCGTAGAGAGAGAAAGAGAGTTGACGTTTCAGGTCGATGACCTTTCATCATGTAATTTGTGACTTTGATAAGGATGCTTTGGCAGGGGCAGAAACCTGATTGGAGCGATTCAAGCGTGGAGTTGCGGGAAAGATAGGATCAGATTTGGGAGGCAACAACACATTCAAGAACTTTGGAGAGGAAAGGGAGGTTGGAGATGGGGCGATAGTTTGCAAGGACAGAGGGGTCAAAGGTGGATTTTTGAGGAGGGGGTGATAATGGCAGATTTGAAAAGGAGGGGGACAGTACCACTCCTTCCTGGACAACCTCGAGTACTCTTGAGACGTTGGCTTGGTAGAGTTTTTGGTACTCAAGGGGTTAGATTAACCTTCAAGAACTTGAAGCCTGCCAGGACCTGTTTGAAGTGAAATGTGTTAATAATAACTGGAGAACGCTGTTTGCCTACTGGCATGACTTTTGTTTCCATGCAGTTTATTTTGTGCTCGAACAGGGCTCTGAATTTTTTATGGCAGGTGGCGATGTTGGGTGTTGAGGCGAGTTTCCACTGCAGCAGTGCTAAAGATAGTGTGTAAACAGGGGTTCCCTATAGTGATTTGAATGCAGATTATACTGGTAAATTGGAACTGACACCCCAAGCAGCTGAGGTTTCACTTTTACACCCAAGCTCCAGATCTGAAGTGTTAACTTGGTCTTCAACAGTTTGGATTCTGAAGTGCACGGGGCAATCGGGACATCCCTATAACATCATAATGTCATAAGGCTTCAACCCGATTTAAAAAGCAGAAAGTAAAATCCGATTTGCAAATAAATCGGTGTTGAAACCCATAGCACGCTCTCAGTTTATTTGGGGAAGTGTAAATGCCTCCGGTATGATACTAGTTGAGTGTCCTGGGTTTTCTGAAGGAGGAGCATTCTTCATTGGAAGGGATCCTTACCCATAGTGTGTTTGTTTATCTCCTTCCAAGAAGCGTGGAGATGTCCGCAGGCTGGATAGCCCTGAGAATAATGGGAATATAGGATATTAACTTGGGAGGGCGAAAGAAAATGTAGGGGAGAAGGGGGCAGGTGAAGGAGCTGGGTCTGCCATTTTTGGCCACCTTAAGGTTCAAAATGACAGTGGGATTGCAATAGTGGGAGAGAAAATTCAGTCAGAAAGGAGATTTAATTTCAAAGTTGACCTACCAGACCTTTTGTGCATCAGGCACTGATTTGCTCTTTGTCACAGCCATGCCACTCACTGTTATCAGATAAAACACATCTTGAGCTGCAGAAGATGCTGAATTAGGGATATGTGCTGGAAATGTTCTGTCATTCTTTCAGTTCTTATTACCTCCTCTTCCAAAAGTACTGTAAAAACTGATGAAAATTGATAATTATTTTTACCTTGTGCATTAAGTCTTTATTGACACCCCGCCCCTCCAACCCAAGACCATTCCTCGAAAATAAAGGCCATTACAAGTAGTCCCTCAGGTGGGACATGATTAAATTTCAATGTTAAATAGTTCCATTTTATTATGTTTCGCATTCAATTGAAGTCCCCTGGCCAGAACAGACTTTACTAATTTAGGTCTCCACCCAAGTTATCACGAAAGAGTAAATTCACCGATTCTGCACTCCCAGCAGGGAGCTGCCCTCGAAGGGCATGTTGATCAGATTGTTGGTAACAGGATTATTATTTGTTCTCGGAATGTGGGCCAGGTGGGCAAGGCAGCTGTTGTTGCTATCTGTTATTGCCCTGGGAAGCCATCGCCTTGAACCATTGCAGCCCTTGTGCTGATGGTGATCCCACAATGATGTTAGGTAGAGAATGCCAGGGTTTTGACCTCGCGATGATGAGGAACCAGTGACATATGCCCCAAGTCCAGATGGTGTGTGACTTGAAGAATGGTGATGCCCCCATGATCTTGCTGCTCTTGTCCTTTGGGGCAGTAGAGGCTGTCGGACTTGGGAGGTGCTGTTGAATAAGCTTATCTAGTGCCAGTTTGTAGTGAGGCTGTGAAATAGTATCCCTGTATGTTTTAGTTCATTTTTATGCCATTTCACATTGCAAAGCAATATTATGACTCTGGAGTTAACATTAGCCATTGCGTTTACAAATGAACATAAATTAATTTTTAGGTAATTATATTTAAGCACTTTTTACTGCCTTTCCTCACAATGTACCAGCTAACATTGCATACTGTGTGGAAGAACTTTTGAATTTGCGACAATTTTTTTTTATATGGCTTGCTCTCAACTATATTCTGGTGAAACATTAACTTGTTTTTCTCTTTACAAATACTGACTGATCTGTGTATTTCCAGAATTTCATGTGTTTGATTCAGTATTTTATTGGGTAGTTCCCCTTCAGTGTTATAGTGTTCCTTTTAGCACCTACCACATGTCCAGCAGATTACAGATCATAAAGCAGATGTTGGAAATCTGAAATAGAAAGAGTAAAAACTGGAAACACTCAGTAGGTCGGGCAGAATCTGTGGACAGAGGAAGGTAGGATTAATAGTTCAGGTCTGTGACCCTTTGTCAGAACCCAGAGATTACAGATCAATTCCAATTTGGCACAGGTTAGAGAATAAGCTCCCAATTCCACCTTCCCTCACCCAAATCCTCCAATGTGGCAATGACCCTTACATCCTCTATAGTAAGTCGCAATCAAGGTTTTACATCTGAGTATAAGTTGGAGAAGGTTATTAACTTGGCACAGCACAATTGCAAGATACTTTTGAGAAGATTAAAATGGGTTTTAGATTTAGACTAATATAATTTTTTGCAGGGGGAGTATAACTTCTTGCTGTGTGGTAACTCTGGACTCCCTTGTTCTTCTGCAAGAGAATTGACTTTGACACCAAATATTGCAGTGCAGCAATATATTTTCAATTTTTCTGCGAGTGATACAACATCTGAAGAGACAGGTTTGTGTAGCCTAGTGGTTATGGTACTGGACCAGCAACCCAGAGGTCGTGAGTTCAAAGCCCAGAATGGCAAGTTCAGAATTTAAATAAAGCTGGTCATTTATGGGCTGGCACCAGAACAAGTGGTGGTGTGCTTTACAAACCCAACTGGGTCACTAATGTCCTTCAGGAAAGGGAGCCTTCCACCCCTACCCAGTCTGGCCTACATGTGACTGCAGCCCCACCCTATGGTTGCCTCTGAATGTTCTCCACACAACCAGGGATGGGCATTTAATACTGCCTTGCCACATCCCAGGACAAATAATAAAAAAGGAGTACAGCATAGGAGGCTGAGACAGATATTCTAATCTCAAATGAGAAATGATCAGATGTTTGTAAAATTATAGAATCTGATTATGAAGGTTAGTCGGTTCAAATACACAAACTTCACCAAAAACTACTCATCCTAAATTTTTAGTTAAAACTTAAGCTATGCACCGTAATATCTCTAACTTCCAATGGGGGGTCACAAGTCATAAGATCTCTGAAAGAATTTTTTTTAACTTAAATTTTAGTGTATAAAATGTTCCGCCTCTGTTAGCCTACATTGTGTTTTGTTGTAAATTGTAATTTGATTCTTTCAAAACTGCGTGTATAAGGATCGGTGTGGTGAACTGGATTGAATTCAATTAGTCGTTTTGAAACTGGGTTCTACAAATCCTTTGGAGATAGCAACATAGGAATTGCTAGATGAAAAAAGACCAAGGTCCATCCAGTTCGCCTTAGGTTTGATTCCTCCCTCTCCCAATTTTAATCACTATGTATATGTTCATACACTTCTGTAGACAAATATTATTCTGGGCAGTAGTTCTCTGTTAAATGCAAATCTGATTTCAAGTATTTTTTAATTCTGCACTGACTTATTTAGGGGTAATGTTATGATTTATGCTCCTTGTGCGGAACGTCACCCAGCGGGAGCACGTATCTGGAATTTTCTGCCCAAAATCATGGGCGGCTCACTTGGAGGGCAGAGCTCCACCACAGGGGTGTGAATCGTGAAATTACCCCTTGTGTGACGAGCTTGCCATAATGAAGACTGCTCATCAATTCAATTAACTGTGACTTTGAGGGCTACATTCACATACACTGGTTTTGCCTTTTTTCACTTGAAGAGGCAAGTGCGTTAAGTGAAAAATACTTACTTTTCTTATGGATTCTTGTAAGAGCTGCGGCTATAGCCTCAGGAAACGTAGCACGTTGTCGTGATTATGCAATGTGAAGTGAATTTACAAACAGCTTGGTGCAAAGTGAAAGATAATGGCATATATAGAATTTTGATAAAGCAGTTGCTTTATATAGATTGGAGTGCAGCCTTTGCAGTAACACACCAAAGCTTAGGTTTGATTCCTCCCTCCCTCAATTTTAATCACTTTAGATACATTAGTTGACATATACACAATGCATAGTTTTCATTTACTGTAACGGTTCCGAAATGAGTCAGCCTTGGCTCATTGGTAGCAATTTTATCTTGGATTTAGAAGATCATGAGTACAAGACCCACTGCTGAGACTAATGATACAGCACAGAAGGAGGCCATTCGGCCCATCGTGCTCTCCGAAAGAACCTCCAAATTAGTCCCACTCCCCTGCTCTTTACTCATAGCCCTGCAATTTTTTTCTCTTGTCAAGTATTTATCCAATTCCCTTTTGAAAGTTATCATTGAAACTGCTTCCACCGCCCTTTCAGGCAGCGCATTCCAGATCACAACAATTCGCTGAGTAAAAAAAATTCTCCTCATCTCCCCCTGGTTTTTTTTGCCAAGTATTTTAAATCTGTGCCCTCTTGGTACCGACCCTACTGCCAGTGGAAGCAGTTTCTCCCTAGTTACTCTATCAAAACCCCTCATGATTTTGAACACCTATATTAAATCATTCCTAACCTTCTCTGCTCTAAGGAGAACAACCGCAGCTTCTCTAGTCTCTCCACATGACTGAAACCCCTCTTATTTATGAAGCCACATGCCCCGAGTGTTATCATTAGGGACTCTTATCACGCTGGAATATTTAGTTTTCCCTGTGCTGTTTCTTCTTAACTGCCATCACCTCAACGAAGTACAAAAAAAGTTGCGTGGAGTAGTCATTGTATCGTATTATTACAGTTGTAATCTCTGTAGAATTGAATTCTGGGGCTTTTAGGCTGCCAGTTTTATAATCTGAGCAAGAAAAAGCTATTGCAGAAATGTGCTGTTGCGGTTTTCCATGTATGATGGAGTGAGCGTATTTACACCACGTTTGGTGTCCATACCAAGTGATTTCGGCTTTGCACCAACGCTGAACTCCTTGTGCTGTGTAAATCGAGTGTTCAGGCCCGAACTGACTTCAATGTCAGGTCAGGCTCTGACACTCGATTCAAGCAACATTTACACTATAACTGCAGTGTTTGTGTGGAGTGAATGTACTTTTCACCAACACTGCAGTTATAGCGTGAATACACCTCAAGTGTAAGGCTGTGGACAATTTAATTTTTTAATGGTTTGCTGAAACTGTAATAATTTGTTGTCTTGCTATTTCATGTCTTGTATTTGTTCTGGACAATATAAACATCTCTCTTGGGACAAGTTGCAGATTAAAATGTGCCTGTTATTCTATTTGCAGTTTTCATTCCACTGCAGACATGGAAATATAGTGTTTTAAATTGGTTGCATATGATTGGATAATATATAAATATATTCTGCCTTATTTAAAGGTCACATAATATGCAATGACTAAATGTCTTGTGAAGGTTTTGAAAATTTAGCATAAAATATTCTGAGATAGGTTGCAGTCCCTTTCAAAGCGACGCATTCAGTATTTTTTTTTGAAAGAAAGAAGCTGGTCAAATATTAATATGTTGCTCTCCGAGCTCTTGCTTATGAAGCCACATGCCCTGAGTGTTATCATTAGGGATTCTTATCAGTCACCAGCCCCTGGGATCAGCAGCAGAGCACAGAACAGCAGAGTGGTCCCAGGTGGCCACCTGCTTGACCAACTGCTCCGCTACAACTTCAAGTGGTTGATGAGGTATTCGAGAGCAGTTGAATCGGATCGTTAGCAGCATTGCTGATTGTAACTGCTGGAACATACTGCAAGCAAGCCCTGTTCCCCGCAGAAGATACAGAATGAGAATCATGTAATACAGCACGTTGTAAAATACTCGGGTGTTTGAGTGTGGTGCTCGGCAAGGAGTATGGGGGAAATAAAAGCACACTGAGCAGCCGACACTAGACGGGCATCCAGGAAATTGCATCAGTTCTGATTTTTTGACATCTTGGACTCTGCATTATGGCTGTGATGGACTGTTAGAATGGGAAAAGGTTTTTTATCATAATAGCATTGATGCTATGTTTGGATGGAGCTTTTACAGGAGAAAATCAGGCTGCTGAATTTGTTCCCTGATGTCTATTAGCAGTGGCCCAGGGCTATGCTGAAATTTATATCCCATTTGTATTGTTGCAGCCCAAAAGAAGAATTTACAGAGGATGACAAGTGTATTCTGAGTAGGTATGTTGATGACTCAGATATATCACATGATCCTTTTGTGTTTTTTTATCCTCTACAGTGGTGTTCAAGTCTTACTGAAATGAAGGGTGTTGACTGAATATTTTACTGCTTCATTGCAGAGCTCGGTACAGGTAGCACTGCTCTTGCAGCCCTTATCTTATTCTAGCAGTGTGCTGGTAAACAAAGCCCTAATGTGCTGCTCCTGAGAATCGGGCTGCGTGTTGCAGTCGGAGCTTCTCTTGAACAAGGTGGCACTATTGTTGAGTTAGCACGCTAGAAACCTCATCTTATGCTTTAGGGGAGACAAAGGATTTGGGAAAGAAAATTCCTTTCAGCCCTGTTTCACTAAATACAGCAATTGAAAACATTAGCTTAAGAGCAGTGCCAGAATTATTCACGTGTTGTAAGCAGCAGCCACTGTGAGCAGTCTTGTCTGGTATGGAGCTCATAGCTGGAAGTCTGTTTTGGAACTGCTTGTCGCTGGTATCGTAGTACCTTTTATAACAACATGCCATTGAAATGGAAAACCAGCAACCCCACTAACTGGAAATTCCCAGTTTCTGTGCTTAAGCCATCTCGGACAACAACACTGACTCCAGCATACATGTAAGTTCGGAGATGCCAGCTTGCTGAAGCGCTGTGTGGTTTTGCATGTCAATGCACTAGTGTAATGTGAATTATTCATTAACGCACTTTCTAGCATTAATTACTCAGCTGATGTTTCAGGACTGACACCTAAAATGTATTAGATTATATGTACTGCATGCACTTAATGCTTTTTTTTGTGAGGATTTATGCTGCCGTTTACCATTTAAGGTTAAGGCTGAATGCACTAAATGACTGCATTTGAAGCGTGCTGCATTGTGCAGTATCCGACACTTGATCATTTATTGCAGCGATGCCTCTGTAATTCAGTCTCATTGTTATCAGCCTCAATGCCTGCATTCAGTTTTTTTTAATTTTATTACTTTACCGCTGCATGCCACCAGGTGTCCTGGTTGAATTGTTGAATCGTTTTTTATCCTTGCTCATCTCCTGACACGTTGTACAGTGCTGCTTTGGCACGTGCGGACGCGAGAATGTGAGTTAAGGCAACTGAGTGAGTTTCCATTAAACATTTTTCACTTTGAAAAATGTTCATGCTGTAAAGGTGGTTGGATATGCAGCTCTTTTTTTAAAATCGAGTGAGATTTTTTTTTATACCAAAATTATTTGTGTATTTAAGGGTAAAGGTGTCATGGGGTCACGACTAAGTGTCAGGTAATGCATTGTAAAGTCTTGGCTGAGCTTTCTTTTCGGGCTTTTAATATGAAGGCTGAGAGCTCCGCGTGCTGAATTTAGATAACTTACGATGTTTGAGCCTTAGTTTAGATAGGGTGCGATAGGTGGGAAGCCAGCTTCCCAGATACTCAGTTGTCTTATTTAGAAGTTTTGTGCTTTGATATGGTTTGATATAGGATAGGTTGTATAAACTTAAACTGCATAGTTGACTGCAACAGCTTGCCTTTATATAGCTCTTTAATGTTTAAAAAGTCCCTAGTTTCTGTCTTAAGATTTTTGTAATTAGGATTTTGTTCAGTATATTTACTCCTTTTTTATTCTCCTTTCTCCAATAATTTATACAAGAATTTTTTGGTGTAGGCATGTCTTTATTTGTACATAGCACGTTGTAATCTGGACTGACTTTCTTCCTTGGACGTTTTGGAACTACTGTAATTTTTAGTGCAGATATTTCTGAACATAATTGGAATTTTTGGATTTAACTGATGAAATGTTACCTGGCAACAAAAAAAAATTGGGTCCTTTGTTGATTTCAGTAACACTGATAAGACCCTGCAAGGCAAAAATTAGAAGCTGTAAAAATATTGTGTGGCTTGTATTTTTCTCACTCCTGCCAGATGTCATGACCGTGCAGCTCAGTGCCACTTGCTCAGTGCCGATGACACCACTTCCATTTGGCTCTTTCACTCCATTAATCCAATCAGGGCGCACAGGTTTCCAGAGTGAAGATTGAATTAAGAGCCGTGGGCATCAACGCAGCAATTATTGGCCACTCCGGCCACACTGACTGGAGTGTGCAGCACTCGATTTCCCCGTGACCTGTAAAGGGAGCAGTTTATGACCAGTGCAATATTCCTGAAAACAAGGCCAGTGGAGTTGGCAGTTGAGGGACAGGCTAGAAACCCAGGGAGACATTATTTCAAGAGGGGGAAAAAAAAACTCTTGTTGATAAAATGCAGATATCTTGCTGAAAGACAACTGAAAACAGAGCTAAAATACTAAATTTGGTGCAATGAAAAATCACTAAAAAATGATTACTGGAAACTAAGCAGAATGTTCTCTCCCACAGCTCCATTATCTAAGTTCTCAAAGCAAGAAAGGTTATATTGTTCATGCCCTCAATTGTTGCTGTCACTATTCCTATTCAACAGCTATTTGCTCTTAAATGACATGGCTGTGTAATAAAGGGTAGTGGTATCAGAAGCCATAAGACCTGGAATACAGAAGTTCTCAGTGGATTATTAATCAGTCATTTGTGTTGCACACTGCTATCCTTTCCAACATCATATTTCATAGCTGTCAAAAATCATCAGCTGGAGTCGCATAGTTTTGAAAATAACAGTCGATTGGATGACACCTTCAACTTCTTCCTGCCCACTGCCCTTCACCCTCCCGCTCCTGTTTTGCTGTTTCCCCTCGGCCTCCCACTTACAGTAACCAGGGTTGCTGCAGAGTTGGGCTATCCCCTCATCACCCGTTCCAGTGAGTGAGAGAGAACAAGGGGGCATCATAAAATTAGAGCTCGGCCATTTTGGAGTGAAATCAGGAAGCACTTTTTCAACACACAGGGTGGTAGAAATCTGGAACGCTCTCCCCAAAAAACTGTTGATACTGAGGGTCGATTGGCACTTTCAAGACTGAGATTGATAGATTTTTGTTAGGTAAGGGTATTAAAGGTAAAGGTCAGCCGTGGCTCAGTGGGTAGCACTCTTGCCTCTGAGTCAGAAGGTTGTGGGTTCCATACAGGGACTTGAGGACAAAATCTAGACTGACACTCAAGTGCAGTACTGGGGAAGTGCTGCACTGTCAGGATAGATGTTTTTTGGATGGGATGTTAAACCAAGACCTCCTCGGGTCTCACGGCACTATTTTGAAGAAGAGCAGGGTGGTTCTGGCCAATATTTGTCCTTCAATTAACATGACTAAAAAATAAAACGGATTGTCTGGTAATTATCGCATTGGTGTGTGTGGGATCTTGCTGTGCGTCTGACTACACTTCAAAAGTACTTAATTGGCTTTAAAGCGCTTTGGGACATCCTGAGGTCGTGAAAGGTGCGATAGAAATGCAAGTCTTTCTATTAAGGGCTAAGGCAGTTAAATAGAGTTGAAGTATGGATCAGCTAATTGATTGGTGGAACAGACGTGAGGGGCTGACTGGCCAACTCCTGTTTCTGTGGTTTGCTGAGGGTACTCTGACAGCTTCTATCTGTTTCACCCTGTCTCAGTCTTTGGCATTACTGGGTGGTGGCTGGAGAATGGATGAGAAGTGCCAAAGGCATAGTGGAAGCATTGGATCCGGGAAGATTTGAGGGAGGAGTCAAAGGGGCATGGAACAAGCAGGAGAAAGGAAACAGTGCTCACCTTATTAAGTCTGCATAGTTTTCACCAACAATTCTTAGGAATTAATGGAATTTTCATACTTTATTGTGTAAAATGTTATACCAGAAGAAACAATATGGTAGTCAATATGCGATCTTGCCCTTGATACCTTTGTGTGCGTGTATGTTACGACATGTAGAAGATGTATTTTAATAGGCAATGGACCCAAACCATGGCTTTTCAATGCATAATATAGCTTCAGTCCCATTTTTCTCAGTAGCCAAATTATTAGCTTTGCAGCAATCTTCTAAGGCCTAACATCTGCAGCAATACTTCTGAAAATCTCTATAATTTGGTTCCATCAAACAGTCTGCCTTGTGATATGCTAGACAAGAAGGCAGGGTCGATTCAAGTGCTTTAATTAGATCAGGATAATCTGACGACTGAACTATTCATGTTGATATTGTTCTGGGAATACCGGTTTAACCACACATTGATGCTTGCTCTCGTACCCAATAAGAATAGCAGGATTCAGTAATCTGTCTGATGATGAATCATTATGAAGTCGTGTTCAGTACATGCGCTGAATGGGAGAAGGTTCTTAATTCTTCAAACTTTTAGTGTTCCTAGAATGAAGTGCATTTTCTACAAACCTTTCACTTCTGGCTTCAAATAATATTCGTAAGCTACGCAGTGCTGCTTCTTATTCTATAATCTTGCAGTCGAATCTTGGGGTTTCTATTAGCTCGCAGGCTCCGTGCCCTGTGGTTACATTAGAAACCTTTTGTAGTGAGTGAATTTTACTCCTCGAGGAGACTCTTCAGGAATGAGTTCTTTTATGTTGGAATGCCTGGATAAATTATTAGCAGTCTATACTGAAGGGACAACTGTTTCAAGTCAGTAGAGCCACTGGGGGAAAAATTTGGTTGCTTTGTGCCTCCCGTTAGCAGAGGGCGCTAATCTGGCGCAAAGCAACTAGCGCCCGGGCGCGGCAATGTTTGCACCGCTCGCGAAATTAACCAGACATTTTGCGGCGGCGCTAAACACTACCGCCACGATCTCCTGCGCCCGCAGATCGTGACGTCAGTCGAGTGCGCAGCGCCCCGGACCGAATATTGAGTGGCGCCCCCTGCCTTACCGCCTGCCGCTCGTAACGACAGGTTGAGGGGAGCATTTTGCAGTCAGGAAGGGACTGGGGGAGCGCTATTTAAAGGCGACCGCTTCCTGACTTTTTTTGTCGGCGACATTTTTGCACCACGCATTCTGAGAGAGAGAGACTGACTTCTGGAGAGATTCAATGCTGTGTGAAGGAGTTTTGGGTACTGAGCAGCACTTTGCAGGTTCATTTTGATTTGACCTTCCTTGCATCGATTTAGAAGAGACTATGGGGGCTGCACTCTGAGCTCTTTCCCTGGTCCTCTCCATTGTTCTTTCCAGCAGATTTGATGTACAGGTCTCTCCAGGCCAAGATTCAAGGCTACAATGAGCAGGGTGTGGATGGAGATCAAGATCGACCCTCCACTTTAAGAACTGGCCGGCACCAGTGTGTCTGTGTTCCATTGCTGACTGACATCACATGAGCTTCGCCAGCGCTCTAAGGTGGCGCCTCGCTCCTCGGCATTAGCGCCTCAAGAGAGGTGTGTAGCGCCTGATTTAGCGCTCCAATCACCTCCAGGGACGATGGAAGTCAAGTTTGCAGTCGGAGGCGATAATTAGCGCCAGGCGCTAATTGCGCCTCAAACGGGGCGATACTGAATTTCTCCCCCCACTATTTTTAGAAATCCTTTTACATGTGAAAAATCAACTGTGAAGAAATGCAGGAGATACACGCACAAAAACGGAGTATTTTAAGAACAAATTACGCAGCCTTCCTGTGAAAATTAATGGGTATCAAATACTCTGTTCAAAATTTAACTTTGTTGAGGCTGCCGCGAAACACGAATGGAGGCTGAATCCATATGTGGAAAACAAGAAACTTTTATTCACTGCATGCTAACAAAAATGGCTGCGAGAAAAACTGCTCCCAGAATTCTCTGGAATAACTCCCAGAAATCTCTGGGTAAAACCTGAGGCCCCGCCCCCTTCTGCCTTAAAGGTAATGTGCCTTAAAGGGGAGGGGCTGGAAATTTGTCCACAGACGGAAGAGTGGATTATGCCCGTTTTAGGTGGCGATCCGCCACAACTTCAACAAAATTGTGTATGTTCTCCCTTTTCCTCTCTAATCATGTATTGCAGCCTCTATTGTATTTCCCTGTTCTTATCACAAAGTTCAGCTGTCCTGAAGGCATCGACTCCCTTGCTGACTTATGATTCCAGGAGCACTGGTATTTTTCGACCCATGTCCAAATGGTAATTTTTCTTAGGTGAGCCTTCTAGCTGGCTGGCTATTCAACTGGAGCACATCACAGCCGAGCTCAGTCCTGTCCTCACCCAGCACCCGCATACTCACAAGATTTGCAGTAACGCGATCAGCAGTGGAAAGCTAGCTGATTTTCCCCTCCCCAATCTGGATTGCTGCTGCCATGTGAGATTAATTTATAGTACAGATGAACTAATGGCCCAAAAATTCGTGAGGAAGCCTTCGTGCGAGGGTAAGGCTTCCCCGCGATCTCTCACTGCGCGTTGGCTTTTTCAGTTCCAGCTCGCACGAACTTGATGTTCTGGACAGCTGCTGTGCTGGGCTTGCGTATCCCACAGGCGCAGTTAATTCGTGCGAGCTGTGGGATCACGTGACTCAGTTAGAGCCAATGGCAGCACACCATCTTCCATTCATAACTTTCACCTAAGTGCTGTGAAAGCTATGAATACTATAGCCCCCCAAAAGAACAGCTAAACCTCAATTAAATTAAAAAAAAACCATCACATTAATAAAATAAGTATAGTTAAATAAATTAACCATTTTAAATAAAAAATTAAATTTTTGAAAAAATTTAAAATCTTTTAAAAAGTTATAAAAATAAACTTACCTGTCTTTAAAGTCTCTAAAAAAAGATATACCTGTTAAAAAAAATTCAAAATAATACTTAATTCACTACTTACCTTGTTAAAAGTGGGTCTTACTCCTTTTTTTATGTGTAAAATCTTCCATACTTACCTGCGCGTTGAAACCACTAAGTGCACTGCATGCGCGCAGCCTGTAGCGCGCACGCGGTTCACCTAGGAACCGCCCCCTTTTCCATTCACCAAGTGCCGGTTTTCAGCGCATGTGCAGTGCATGCAGAAAACCGGCAATTGGAGACAGAATACGCGAGAGTACACAGTGCGTACTCTCGCGTATCAACACAAATTTTTGGGCCATTGAGTCTGCTTCTCCAAAGCGCACCTTGTTGGCCCCTGAGCTCCGCTCCACCCTACACATACCTCCAATTTGTCCAAAATTCCACTGCCCACATCCTGTCCTGCTCCTCCCCCATCACCCCTGTCATTGCCAACCTTCATTGGCTGTCTGTTCCCCAATGCATTTAATTCAAAATCTTTGTCTTTTTCTACAAATTCTTTCATCGTCTTACCTCCGCTTCACCTCTGCATCCTCCTTCAGCCCAAAATCTCAAACAACAACTAAACTTCCAGTTATATAGCCCCTTTAACATAGAAACAAGTCCGAAGGCACTTTACAGGACCGTAATTAGGCAAACTTGAACACTGAGCCAAAGGAGATATTCCGATGAGTGACCCAAAAGAGGTGGGTTTTAAGGAAGGGCTTAAAGGAGGCGAGACAGGTGTGACATGGGTTGGTAATTGGTTGGCAGGTCGGAAACAAAGTAGGGATGAAGAGAATGTTCTCTGATTGGCGGGATGTGACGAGTGGTAGGTAACAGTTGGGAGGGACTAGAACCCCCGGCTTATTTTTCTCAAACCTGGGAACCTCCCAGCCTGCATTTCTCAGTACCACATTATGCAGTACATTTATCCGTTGAACTATCCAAGGAGATGGCAGCAAAATCCTTTCACGTGCTTTTTACACAGTGGAACTTCCATTATCCAAGCTCCAATTATCTGCATTTGTGATTATCCACTAAAACTCTTAGAGTCATAGAGTTATACAGCACAGAAAGAGGCCCATCGGCCCATCGTGTCCGCGCCGGCCATCAAGCCCTGTCTATTCTAATCCCATTTTCCAGCACTTGGTCCGTAGCCTTGTATGCTATGGCATTTCAAGTGCTCATCTAAGTGCTTCTTGAATGTTGTGAGGGTTCCTGCCTCTACCACCCTTTCAGGCAGTGAGTTCCAGATTCCAATCACCCTCTGGGTGAAAAAGTTTTTCTTCAAATCCCCTCTAAACCTCCTGCCCCTTACCTTGAAACTATGCCCCCTGGTTATTGACCCCATCTACTAAGGGAAAAAGTTCCTTTCTATCTACCCTATCTATGCCCCTCATAATTTTGTACACCTCAATCAGGTCCCCCCTCAGCCTTCTCTGCTCAAAGGAAAATCATCAGCCCCAGGATGTCACTACAGGAGTTCCTCAGGGCAGTGTCCTAGGCCCAGACATCTTCAGCTGCTTCATCAATGACATCCCCACTTCTGACCTTATGCTGGAGGGAATGTTCGCTGATGACTGCACAGTGTTCAGTGCCATTCGCAACTCCTCAGCTAATAAAGCAGTCCATGCCCGCATGCAGCAAGATCTGGACGTCATTCAGGCTTGGGCTGATAAGTGGCAGGTAACATTCGCGCCACACAAGTGCCAGGCAATCACTATCTCCAACATAGTCTAACCACCGCCCCTTGACATTCAACAGCATTCTTGTAGGACAAAATCTTAACAGAGACATAACTTTCTTTGCAGCAATCTCCTCTAATCTGTTATAAATCATAGCCCAAGAATTCAATTTGCTCTCGTAGGTCTTTAGGTCTGTACTTTATTCTTTATTCCTGTGGCCAGCGTATCGCCGTACCATATGTGCAAGGCCAACATTTGTGGACTCTCCATTATCCATGGGGAACAAGCCAGGTAATTGAGGTTCGACTATTTTTATATACTTTTTGAATATATTTCCCACTATTGTTGTTACTGGTGCTGCAGTGACTGTGTGACCTTAATATGGAGACCTACGGTATGTGGTAAAGAAACCTGAAAGGAAAGAAGGATGGAGAAGTAGTAGAACGGAGCACAGCAATACAAGCCAATAACTGTGAACACAATGTTGCAGTTCAAATATAACGATAAAAAATTAATATTATGCATGGAATGTCATTACTGTAGTTAAATATTTTAATTTTGTTCTATGTAAGGGGTAATCTGCACAGTAACTTGTGTAGATGGGAGCAGGAAGTTACAAAGGAACATAGACTAAATGAATGGGCAATTGTGAGGTCAACCACTTTGGATTTGAGAAATCTGAATATTTTCTTTATCGTGACAGACTAGAAACTTTGAGAGATTTAAATTTCCGTATACACAAATCACTTAGTGATAGTGGGCATGTACAAAAAGTTATCAAAAAGGCTAATAGAATGTTGGCCTTTATCTCAAGAGGGTTGGAATTCAAAAGTGAGGAAATGATGCTTCAGTTGCACAGAGCTTGGTCAGACCCCATCTGGAGTTTCGTGTTCAATTTTGACCACCGAAGCTCCAGAAAGATATGTTGGCCTTGGAGGGGCTACAGCGCAGATTCGCCAGAATGATAGCAAGGATTGAAGGGTTGAATTACAAGGACAGACAAGGAATTACAGTGCCAAACTTGGCTTGTATTTTCTTCAGTTTAGAAGGTTGATGGGTGATCTAATCGAGGTCTTTAAAATGATTAAAGGATTCGATAGAGCAGATACAAAGAAGCTATTACCTCTGGTGGGAAATCCAGAACTAGGCCATTCGGGGGTGAAATCAGGAAGCACTTTTTCACACAAGGGGTAGTGGAAATCTGGAACTCGCTACCCCAAAAGGCTGTGGATGCTGCCTTAATTGAAATTTTCAAGACCGGGATTGATAGACTTTTGTTGTGTAAGGATATCAAGAAATCTAGATCAAAAGCAGATAAATGGAGTCGAGGAACAGATCCGCCACGATCTAATTGAATGGTGGAAGAGACTGGAGGGGCTGATTGGCCTACTCCTGTTCCTATGTAAGAGATATGACACTTTGTCCAACACATCAACTATTCACTAGATTTTAGAACAATACATTTAAAGTATAGTCTCCCTGATATATTGCAACAACATCTTTAGGTCTGTACTCCCTGCTTCTAGTAATGCTCCATAACCTTATTAATGAACTCGCTAACATAGCATATGTGTCTGCTAAGTACATATTTCATACAGGCTAAACACAGTGGCAAATAAGCATTAATTTTAAATTTCTGAGTGAGTTGGATGAACGCCAAACCGCAGTGAGGCCTGAGGAAATCATCTTTGTTTCTTTATCTCTGTTGCATTGCACAGCCCATCAAATCCTTTATGAGGAATGACGATTTGTTTGCCAGTATCATTATATTCTTACATCTGTTGGCCCCTTCTTGTAATTCATCTATTACTGCCTGTCTGATAGTGCAGTAATTTAGTCACAAAGGCATGCGTTTGTGTTGGGAGGGCCTTGGTTAGTGACAAGTCCCCCAAGGTGTGTGCGTCGACTGCTTACAACATTCAGAAAACCAAAGATCCTAAAATTGATCATACCTTGGTTTCTAAATCATCAATTTTGCTGAGATTACTTTATCTTCATTCATTAAATAAGTGGAGCTTTCTCCATCTGTTTTTGATGAGTCACACTCCCTTGCAGCATTTTAATTTTTTTTTTAATTTTCAAGGTAATTTAAAAACTAATTTTTTTTCTGTTCATCTCAGCTGTAATATTTCTCTAATTCTTTTACACTTTCATCATTGGAGCCATGTCCCCTTTCCAGTCGAGGCTTCCCTCCCCTCAAACATTGCTGTTAATTTTTGTCAGGCTATGCTTCTGGTTCCTTCCTCGAAATTTCTATTATTGCTAATTCACCGTACAGTTCTACAAAGTTCAAGTATTTTTGCATTATTTAAGGAGGATGATTGCAAGGATATTTTGAAACTTTGATGGCATGAGTGCAAAAACCACAAAATGAAGGTACAGTAAAACATCACCTTGTGTTGTTAAATGGCTGGTTAAGTTGTTGAGCATGTACTTGGGATCCTGAAACAAAAGCGGAGGCATCGGGATTGATCTGGCTGTGCGTTACAATGCAGCTCTGTAAAGGTGTGCAAGATCTTAACTTTACCCAATCTAGCATAGTCTACACCTTCACAGTGAGAACGCATGTACGCATGCAATGCATTCCAATTGTCTGTGCCGAGGAAATTGCACAACCAACTGATTGAAATTGATTTAGCGTGAAGAATTACTGAATTTAGTGAAAGCTCTTTTTTTGCCATGTACTGTTACCAATAATGCTTGGTGAATGTGGTTTATAATATAGTATGTTTGCAACAATAACAACTTGCATTTATATAGCGCCTTTGGCGTAAAAAAATGTCCCAAGGTGTTTCACAGAGATGTAATCAGACCTGACTGTATGCCGAGACACAGAAGGAGATATTAGGAGAGGTGACTAAAAGCTTGGTCAAAAAGGAGGGCTTTATGGAGGGCCTTAAAAGAGGAGAGAGAGGTGGAGAGGCAGAGGGCAGTGTGACTTCAATAAACCGCGTTCCAGTTATCCGCGTACCTGATTCTGCACGGAGATTTTCGCAGGAATTGGGACCACGTTGGGAGAGCAGTAGCAGTTAGGTATGTAAGTCAGCATTGCAAGGGATAGGAGCTCTGTCATGATCAGGCAGAGAAAACAATCTTACACTGAACTCAAGCCAGTAAAGTAAATCCACTGACAGTGAATGCTCCCTCATGGGTATATCAGGCTTTTGAACCATTTAGTCACCTCGCTACTGAGGATCTTCCTTTATTCTTCTAAAGGTGACATATGACACTGGAGTATTTTTAACTTCTATGCGGAAAACACAGACATTTCCTGTGAGGTCTGTTGGGACTCCAGTCTGCCAGCACTCAGATGAACAACCATCTATAATTATTAAAAACAATGGCGTATTGAGAGCAAGTGTCACTGATCAAGTTCATTGGCCTGTAGGATTGAAGCTGAACACTGATCAAGCCATACGCTTCACTTATTTTCCTGAGGGAACTTTTCATCGTGTGTTACTTTTTTAGCTGTGCATAAAACTAGTATAACCATTTGCACTTTGTCAGATTTTCTCAGTCTAGAAAGGTCCCTGTTTCCAATCAGTTTCTGGATCTCTCAAAGCAGTATTGCCGGATAGTTTGCCAGTGGTTATCTCTCTCTCTGTCCCACTTTCATTATGACGTCAATATCAGATGTGGTAGCCTGGTATAGTAGCATGCTGAGAAGGTATGAGATTACAGCAGCACAGTATATCAGTACATCAGATGTGGTGTATCCTAGGTACAGTAAGGAGCTGCGAGACGTGGGTGAGTAGAAGATTGTGGTCATTCGAAATAGTTGTATTTGTTGATTTATCAAAATATTTAAATGAGGAAAAAAGCCTAGAAGTTAATTTAGGCAACATTAGGAGACAAAATGTTTAATAAATTCATCCGGGTTACACTGAAATAAAGGACCTTCATATGAGTGGCTTAGTGTTTGTGCATTGATATTGGCAACAGTAATTTTTAAGCTCATAATTTGTTGTCCTCATTAAAAATGTGCAGTGCTTCTGAGAGGTGTACACGATGGTAGTTGAGACAATCTATCTCACTCGGTGAGACAAGCAAACTTGGCTCCTTACCACTTCCCCCAGGAAATTTCTTTCTCTTAGAAAAGCAAAACAAAAATGGTACCTCCTCTGATTGCTGAGTTGGTAGCAAACTCCCCAGAGTCCAGGAGATATCCAGGAATGAGATCAAATCAGATAAACATTTGTTGCTATTTGCTGAAAAGACCTTCGAAGCAAAGCTCTCAACCATTGCTGTAACAACTGTAACCAGATCACAGCAAAGTCATAGAGGAAAAAAGAGTTCGAAAGGGAGGTAAACAGGGAGAATTAGAGTTGGCAATAAGAAAATGTGCGAGAGCCAGAAAGATAAAGGGAGACATAATGGAAGCAAACAAAAAGAGAGGAAGACACTCGTGGTCAGCTACTGGAAGAGCACAATTTATTTACTTCGTCAAGGAGCAAAGTCACAGGGCATCAAATACGAAAGAAGAAACTTCCTTTTGTGTAGAGCGTTACTACGTTCTATGTCATTCAGGACATTCCAAAACGCTTCACGTGCAGTAACTGTGAACACAGTAGTCTATTTTCAGCTATTAAACTAGCTTTTAAAATGGAAAGATGTGGGATTATCTGTGAATTTCCATTGTCCACCAGTGGGATCTCCTTTCATGTTAGAGTGCATAATGCACATTTTTTGAGAAGTGAAGTGGCAGCTTACACCTTTATAAAATGTGTGTGCTCAATCTTGGTACCGCAATGATTTTCCCTTTGCAACCTGGACCAATTTCCCACTTGTGGAGGTTGAGTGCTCACACTCTAGGCTGTGGATCAGGCAAAGCTATGTCTTGAACCATCTGTACAGTCGCCCCAATGTCTTTCATTACTTCTATGGATTACATGCTTAAGCTAGACATCAGCAAAGATAATTTGTTGAGTCCCTCTGATACCCCACATTTTGTTGGAGCGTGGTATGCAGTTGGTTAAGATTGTCGTCCATCCGGTAGATATCTGACAGATCTTAGATGGTTTGCTTCAATTCATTCTGAGATTTGCAAGGCCTTTTCTCAGACTTGTCCCCACATCGTTCACTCTGGGTCATAGCAGTTGTGACAATGTTTGAATTATTTTTGTTGTGCATTGTATTGCACCTATTCTAGAGTGCAGGGCACTGATTTAGAGTGCTCTCGTCTGGAGTTAATGGGGTGGTAACAGCCTCAAAATGGGGTCGGTAGCCTTACCGCCCCGTTACCACCGGCAGTATATTTGGGTATCCAAAGCATCCACTTGTTTCACACGATCAGCCCATTTTAAAATAGAAATCGGGGTCCTAATAAGGGGAGCAGGAGGGGAGGAGCAGAGGTGACCCGGAGGAGCAGGAGTGATCCGGAGGAATGGGGGGGAGAAGCAGGAGCGTCCCAGAGGAGGAGAGGGGAAGGAGCAGGAATGTCCCGGAGGAGCAGGGGGGAGGACCAGGCGTGTCCCGGAGGAGCAGGGGGAGGAGGAGGAGGAATGTCCCGAAGGAGTGGGGGGCCGAGCAGGTGTGTCCCGGAAAAGCATTCCTTCTCCTCCGGCGCCCACAAAAATAATCTCTGCTGCTGCTGCCCCGGGACCCCCACCCTCTGCGATTGCGACCCCGACCGTGCTAATTACCTTGCTGGCGGCAGTTCCATCCCGATGTTCTGTGTTCAGTCTGGCGAGCTGTGTCCGTCCGGATGTCTGTTTAGCGCCCTGCAGCTCGCGTGAATTTACATGAGGCCAGAGCCTCTTCGCCAGAATGAGCGGCCAACCAAAAATCAAAACCTACCCCAGGAGACTATTCAGATCAAAGAGACTGCTTCAGTCTTTTCCAGTCTTTCATCCATGGACTTGAACACTGTCTAATGCATATCATATTAACGCAGTAATACTGCCACCCACCAGTGCACGCTGTCTCTTGCTTGGGCACTTGTTTGCGATACATACATTGCAGCTACCCGTCTGGCTTACCTCAACTGGTAATTCTTTTTTTCGGCTCGGATAGAGGCGATTGAACAAGTGTTTGTGAGCAAGGTGCAATTCTCGCTGTGCTGACTGAAGTTTGAGTTTCTGGTACTGGTCTTGGTGGAAGTGGTGCTGTGTCTCACTTTCAGCTAAACCCAGCAGGTGTGTTGTGGAGAAAGGAAAATACTGATGTCACACCACTTTCGCAGTCACAGTCTTGCAGATAAATACAGATGGAATATGAACATTTAAAGATCACTAAATCCTGGAAGATGCATCCCCCCCACTTCCTTTGCCCCACTGCCTCGACCTCTCGTAAGATGTTCCTTATAACATACCTCTGTGACCCAGCTTTTGGTCACCTGTCCTAATATCTCTTTACGTGACTCGGTGTCAAATTTTGGCTGATTACACTCAAGTGAAGCGGCTTGGGATGTTAAAGGTGCTATATAGATCCAAGTTGTTGTTGTAACTCCATGTAATAAAAATTTGATTTATTTGGTCACCATACACCAGTGGGCCTAATTATAAAGATACAGAATTGCAGAGTGCGATTTTCAGAATGTTGGCTTAAAAACCCTGGAATCCCATGTAAGGAAAATGGAATTTGACTGTTTTGGTCACTGTCAAGCAGTGTGCTGTGAAGATGGACATGTCAGGCAACCAGTGGCAGGGCGGTTGTAGGCAGGAGGGTCATGTGGTGATACTTCCAGGAATATGTCCAACCAGAGTTGGCCACCCTATGTAGCAGTGAGCTGGTTTAAGAGATGGTGAGAGCTCTCCAAACTCACTCACATTTGCTCAGGACTAACATGGTATGCAATTTCAGCAACTTTTGTCAGCCTGAATCAAGTTTGAAAGCCCCAAGTGAATTGTGACATTTTAGCGTGGGTGTTATCAAGGATTTTAATTTTTTGTAGCTCGATTACTTGGTGCCTCTGAAATTCAAATATTCATGGGTTTGTTTGCCAGCAGGCTAGCTTGGCAGGAAAAACAGTATTTTGTAAAAATGCCGTAGCAAGAGAAAGAACATTTGAAATTCTAATGATAGATTTGAAGGCGCAAATGCCATCATACCGTGTGCAGATATAACATTGAGACGTTGCTTCAGTGTTGCTTGATTGCTTAATGGTATTGTAGAGCACAGTAATTTGGGGAATAAGGTAATAAAATTGCATCGTCTACAGAACAGATGTGAAAGTTCTGGAAATTGGATTTTTTTTCATTATGAAGATTGGCTTTGCACCTGCAATAATCATCGAGAGCGAAAAATCCCTGACAGCTTTTAAGGCTGAATTATCTTTTTGAGGTGTTTAGAAGTGTATGCTAGACATTGCACAAAGCACTAAAGAACAGGGGAGATTATTAATAATCATCAGAACTTAATTCAGGCTTTTTTTATTTAAAAAATTGCTTTGTCTTGAAGAAGCAGTTCTGCTCAATACAAATAAACCTGTACAAATATAAACTAACAAACTGCAGTGTCCTAGCTTTAAAACATTTCTGCACATATATTTGGTTTAAAATTGGCAGGAGCAGCATTGTTTAGGAGAGCAAGCTTCAATATGGGAAGAGCATTCGGGCAGCCCAGGGTCACTTTAGAGTTGAATTTCAGTGGCCTGTATGTTGATTTTAATTTGATTGACAGTGCTATTCAAAGTTGATGTGATTTTTAAATACTCGACAGTCACTTAAGCGTGGCTCTAATGAGACAGGAACCTTTAAATAGATGTGGAATGCAAATATAATCTTAGGAAGTTATAGCACAAAAGGCCATTTGGTCTTTTGTGTCTGTGCCAGCTTTGCTCGAGCAACCCATAGCCCCGTATCTTCCTCTGCTTCAAATATTTATCTGCTTTTCCCTTAAAAAGTGCAATGGTCTCCACCTTAAATATTCATCTTTAGATGACATATTTATTTAACTTTAGTGGAGACCTAATAAAGCAAGTCCTGTGTTGCTATATTTCAACAAGTAAAAACTTTATCTCAACAACAACTTCCCATCATATAGTCCCAAGGCACTTAAGAGGTAGAAAACAGGCATCGAGCCAGGAAGAGAGAGATTATGAGCGGCGGATATTCTAAACAATCTACCGTTCGCTTGAGTAGTAGCAAATTCAGTCTTATGGTTATAAATGCTTTGTTTTCTGCTTGTATGATCAATCAAAACAAACTAAAATTTGTTGAGAGTATAACGCAATTTACAAGTGAAGTTTTGTCAGCAGATTTGAACGTAGGCATGCGCTCATCCTTGTATGTTTCTCGCTTCTAAAACTTAACACAAAAGCTTCTTTTTTATACACTCTTTTTCTCCTTATCAAACTGGAACTGGCATTGCCTTATATGGTAGTCTCTGGTTAATACAGTGTCTTCAGCCGATTCTTACCCACACAAGTTTACATTTCTCTACAACATATGTACATCAGCAACCTTTCATGTATGTTGCAGTGTCCTTGTTGTTGTGACCACAACAGTTATAATCTAAACATTCTATTAAGGCATTGCTATAAACACTGGCTGTTGCTAAGGTGATCTGTAATTCTTTCTCTCTCTCGACTGTTGCTAGGCTAGAGTATCTCTCTTTCCCTCATGTACCAACAGCGGTGACCAAAAGCTGAATTGAATAAAAGCAGTGATTGCAAATCTCAAGAGGAAAACCATCAAACATAACACTTCACAAAGTATAAATATTCAAAGAGAAAGGTGGTATTGTGATTTATATATTGGTGTAGTTGAACATTTTGTTCATATGGTATTTACAAGTGGTTACATTGTCAGCATGTTTGTAGAGTAGTTGAACCCAGCCTCATGGTCTGGGCAGCTGTGGAAGGAGATGCACAGAGGCCGACCTACCTTCAGATCCTGCCTTTACTTGTTCATTCGCTGAATAATCTGTTCAAGGAATGTTGCTGGAAATGCCATGTTCCCAGTATTGACAGATGTGATCTGATAATCCCTAATTGAAGGCAGTTGTGTCTCGTAGCACCAAGCTGTGAATTGCAGTGATTATACTAGGCTCTGCACTACCTTCGCTACACCTTGAGTGGGTGACCCAAAAGATCTTTCAGACGTGTTTTAGAATTCTGTTGATTATGCAAATGCATTCCATAATTTTTGCTGAAACCACCTTGTGATGCTGTTGCTACTCACTTCTTAAAATAGTATAGAATATTTGTAATAAGGGTCCTCCGCACAACTATAACCCTGTTAACTCAATGTGTAAGTTAAGTGTTTTAATGCTTGTTTTTCAGCTGCAAAGAAAATATTTAGTAGCACAAAAAGATGACTTGGAATGTTCAAATGCACCTTTTTAAAATGGATATCCCTCAGGGGAAATGCTTTCAGTATAACCTACTCCCCACAGAAAGTGTTTATAAAAAAAAAATGAACACAACTGTTTCTGCTGGGAGATGTTCCCATTTTTTCCAATCCAGAAAGCAGCTTTATATAGACCTGTGAGACCTGTCTCCCTACTGACGCGGTCTGTATTGAGCCATCGACCGTTGAGTTGAGTGGGAATTAACCTCTCGCTGCTGCAAGCTGATCCCATTGTTGGAATGCTGGTGGACTGGCTCTAATTTGGAAACCATCTTGTCCTGTACTATGTTTCAGCTTGGCTTTGAGTCAGAATGTCATGGATTTGAGTCCCACCCTCCAGAACATGAGCATGTAATCTGGGCTGACATCTCAGTGTAGTGTTGTTGGGGCTGCTGCCTTTCATATGAGGTGCTAAACTGAAGCCCCCCTCTACCTGTTCAGGTGCGTGTAAAAGATCCTCTGGCACTATTCAAAGAAGGGAGTTCTCTCAGTGTCTTGGCCAACATTCCTACCTCAACCAATACCTGGTTCGAGACAGTGGAGAAGATTTAGAATATTCTAGAGAGTAATTTGACAAATGTTTTGTTTTCCCTTCTCGCTGCAAAATGGTTGTCTGTAGTCGGAAATTAAAACAGTCAATGAGGCAGAGAGGCCCCACTTGCTCTCCAGCCAGAGGAAGGCTGTTAAACACTCCAAGTTGAAACGTGAACACAATACTTAGAATAGGAAATACTAGTGCTGGTTTGTTTCTGGGATTGCTAGCCTGTAAACTGAGTCTCGCCCATTAAGGGGTGGAATAAAATTCTTTGAGTGACATGAAATACGTTGTATTTCTCTAGAAGACTGCATTCTGTTCATTCAAATATGTTATGTAAAATCAGCCAGTTTGTTGGTTTACAATTGCCCTTGTTTCAGTAGAGTTTTTTTATTAGTCTACCTTCTTTAAGAGGAGAGAAACACACAAGGGGAAGATGGGAATCAGAGAATCAGTACACAGAATGAGGGGTTTTATTGTTACCGCAAACCCCCCCCCCCCCCCCGGTCACCCTATCATACAATACAGCTAGACATTGGGCAGGAACGGTATACTCCTGATCATAGGGGTCATGGGGTCCAGATATAGGAGTGATCTGAACAAATGTCTAGTGCACACTCGGAATTTGTAACGGGGACATATTTTAAAGTTAAGGGTATCGAAAGAAAATAGGATCTTTAGGCACCTTTTTTTATACTGTTAGGAGGCTGGTAGTGGAAATCTGGAACTGTCGCCCCCCCCAAAAGCTCTTTTGAGTCAATTGAAAATTTAAAAACTGAGATTGATAGGTTTTTGTTAGGCAAGGGTATTAAGAGTTACAGAACCAAAGCGGGTGGATGGAGTTAAAATACAGATCAGGCTTGATTTAATTGAATGGTGCAACAGGCTTGAGGAGCTGAATAGGCTACTCTTGTTCCTATGTTCTTATGCAAATTCCTTCCTAGGAGGTTGATAGAATTATGGAACAGGTTGTCAACAAGGGTGATGGGGTAGAAAACCAGAGCCGGTTTTCAAACGAAACAGGTACCAGCTGAATTCCTGTTAGGACAGGGGCTACAGACCAATAGATCCACAGTCGCTGTAAGGAAACTGCTGTGAGGTTTCAGAGGGTAGGCTAGGTGGAACAATGGTTTTCTCCTGCCCAGAATACTACTTCTGTTACTGCGTGGTGTAAGTGGTGTATCGTATATGAGAGCTGAGGGAAAAAGTATTCACCAGGCGATGCTACGTGGACAGACTTTGGAAGCTGGGGTTGTTCTCCTTAGAGCAGAGAAGATTGAGAGGAGATTTGATAGAGGTGTTCAAAATCATGAGGGGTCTGGACAGACTAGATAGAGAGAAACTGTTCCCAATAGCAGAAGGGTCGAGAACCAGAGGACACACATTTAAGGTGATTGGCAGAAGAACCAAAGCTGACATGAGGAGAAACTTTTTTACTCAGCGAGTGGTTAGGATCTGGAATGCACTGCCTGAAAGGGTGGTGGAGACACTCAATCGCGGCTTTCAAAAGGGAGTCGGATAAGTACCTGAAGGAAAAAAATTTGCAGGGCTACGGGGAAAGGCGGGGGAGTGGGACTAGCTGAAGCGCCCTTGCAGAGAGCCGGCACAGACTCGATGGGCTGAATGGCCGCCTTCTGTGCTGTAACCATTCTATGATGTGTCCAAGTTCTTATAGAAAATAGAGATCAGTAATGAGAAGTTCTTTTAGAAACTAGAGTGGTCCAAACAGTGTCGTCTTGTCTTTGTTTTTGTGTGCTTTTCCTTTTTTCATTAGGCAACCGGAACAGATAGAATACATTTAAATCTGCACAAGGGAAATGAGGGTAGAAGTATGGAGCAGTGGCTGAATGTTTATTACAGTTCCTTTAAAAATAGGCATCGTGTAATAGCATAGTGTGTCAGCTCTGTGGCTTAGTGGGTAGCACCCTCGCCTCTGAGTCAGAAGGTTGTGCGTTCAAGTCCCACTCCAGAGACTTGGGCACAAAAATCTAGGCTGACAATTCAGTGCAGTACTGAGGGAGTGCCGCACTGTCGGAGGTGTGCCGTCTTTCGGATGAGACGTTAAACCAAGGCTCCGTCTGCCCCCTCAGGTGGACGTAAAACATCCTATGGCACTATTTTGAGAAGAGCAGGGGAGTTATCCCCGGTGTCCTGGCCAATATTTATCCCTCAGTCAACATCACTAAAACAGATTATCTGGTTATTATCACATTGCTGTTTGTGGGAGCTTGCTGTGTGCAAATTGGCTGCCGTGTTTCCTACATTACAACAGTGACTACACTTCAAAAATACTTCATTGGCTGTAAAGCGTTTTGGGACGTCCGGTGGTCGTGAAAGGCGCTATAGAAATGCAAGTCTTTCTTTTCTTTGTTTTATTATTGCTAATGTTGTTTCAGATGTGTGTTTTTTTCGAAAAAAGCACGATCCTGGGAATCATAGGCCTGATGTCTTAGTCTTTCAAAAATATTTGAAGTATCGTAAAGAAGTCCATTCTGAAGTATTTTTTATAAAATTCAAGTTAACAATCTTTTGAAAGGCTGATCACAAATATTGGAGTTTTTATTTTAGCATGTAACAGAAGTGGTAGATAGTTTGACCTTCAAAATCATTTGCTTAGACTTTGAATTGGTGGAAACTGGGTAGCAAGTTGGCTAAATAATAGGAATGAAAGGTGATGATCACCAGTATTAGATGAAGTATTAAACAAAATTGTTGCTACTCACATTACCATAATTGAGATATAATTTGAATTAAGCAATGTAAGCAAATGAGTGAAGAAGATTAAGACTGCAGTTCGAGTTCTGCAACTGTGACCAACACGGTACCTCGAAGGTTTGCTCTGGTATTCTACTTTCACTCTATAAATGACGGAGAGGGAGTTATATCGAATCTGCAGATGGCACCAGGATTATGTGAGAAACCAAGATATTTAAAGCAAAGTATGATTCAGAGAGAGCTAGGCAGATGAATCATTGGTGACGTTTAATATTGAGAACTGTGGTGTTACATATATTGAAACTAAAATGGCAGATGTAATTAAAAATGATAGGTATCACAACATAGTGAGTCAAGAGGAAGATTCTAGATGCATGCTAAAAAGCGGAAGCAGCCCGCTATAGACGGAGCTAAGCGATCCCACAATCAACGGATCAGATCAAAGCTCTGCAGTCCTGCCACATCCAGTTGTGAGTGATGGTGGATCATTAAACATCTAACGGAGGAGGAGGCTCCATGAATATCCCCATCCTCAATGATGGTGGAGCCCAGCACGTGAGTGCAAAAGATAAAGCTGAAGCGTTTGCAACCATCTTCAACCAGAAGTGCCGAGTGGATGATCCATATCGCCCTCCTCCTGAGGTCCCCACCATCACAGAAGCCAGTCTTCAGCCAATTCGATTCACTCCACTGGCTGGAGTCATACCTAGCACAAAGGAAGATGGTTGTGGTGGTTGGAGGTTCATCATCACAGCCCCAGGACATCGCTGCAGGAGTTCCTCAGGGCAGTGTCCTAGGCCCAACCATCTTCAGCTGCTTCATCAATGACCTTCCCTCCAACATAAGGTCAGAAGTGGGGATGTTTGCTGATGATTGCACAGTGTTCAGTGCCATTCGCAACTCCTCAAATAATGAGGCAGTCGATACCCACATGCAGCAAGACCTGGACAACATTCAGGCTTGGGCTGATAAGTGGCAGGTAACATTCGCGCCACACAAGTGCCAGGCAATCATTATCTCCAACAAGCGAGAGTCTAACTACCGCCCCTTGACATTCAATGGCATTAACATCACCGAATCCCCCACCAACAACATCCTGGGGGTCACCATTGACCAGAAACTTAACTGGATCAGCCACATAAATACTGTGACAACAAGAGCAGGTCAGAGGTTGGATATTCTGTGGCGAGTGTCTCACCTCCTGACTCCCCAAAGCCTTTCCACCATCTACAAGGCACAAGTCAAGTGTGTGATGGAATACACTCCACTTGCCTGGATGAGTGCAGCTCCAACAACACTCAAAGCTCGACACCATCCAAGACAAAGCAGCCCGCTTGATTGGCACCCAATCCACCGCCTTAAATATTCACTCCCTCCACCACCCGCGTACCGTGGCTGCAGTGTGTACCATCTACAAGATGCACTGCAGCAACTTGCCAAGGTTTCTTCGGCAGCACCTTCCAAACCCGCAACCTCTACCACCTAGAAGGACAAGGGCAGCAGGCACATGGGAACACCATCACCTACAAGTCACACACCATCCTGACTTGGAAGTATATCGCCGATCCTTCATCCTCACTGCGTCAAAATCCTGGAACTCCCCACCTAACAGCACTGAGAGTACCTTCACCACACGGACTGCAGCGGTTCAAGAAGGCGGCCTCACCACCACCTTCACGAGGGCAATTAGGGATGGGCAATAAATGCTGCCTTGCCAGCGACGCCCACATCCCATGAACGAATAAAAAAAATAGATGCAACATTTGACCGAAAATCAAAATTTCAGCACGGTACATGGCAACATTTATTACTGTAAAATAAATCTTCAAGTAGACATCCAAATAGAATGAAATGATACCCCATGACCTCAGATGCTTTGCAGATTACCGATAACAAAGTTACCAGGAGGATGGAATGTGTCCATGGTGCTAAGAGGGAGGGCTAGTAGTCCTTTGGATGGATGGGGGTGGGGTGGGGAACACAGCACAGCGAAGGTGCTGGGAACAGGCACAAAGGCTGCAACTACTGGGAAGAGACTGAATATTCAAGGCTGCCAAAAGAGGAGAAAGAGTGTGTGAACACTAGTAGGAAGAGTGTGTCCATGGCTGCTTGGAACAGAGAGCGCAGACACAAGAACAGGAGTAGGCCATTCAACCCCTCTAGCCTGTTCCCCCATTCAATTCAATCATGGCTGATCTGTATCTTAACTTCATCTACCCGCCTTGGTTCCATAACCCTTAATATCCTTGCCTAACAAAAACCTATCAATCTCAGTTTTGAAATTTTCAACTGAACTGGCTTTTTGGGGAGAGAGTTTCCACTCCCCTTCATGTGAAGAAGTGCTTCCTGATATCATCCCTGAACGGCCTAGCTCTAATTTTAAGGTATACCACCTAGTTCTGGACTCTCCCACCAGAGGAAATAGTTTCTCTTCCCTATCCTAGCAAATCCTTTAATCATCTTAAAACACCTCAATTAGATCACCCCTTAATCTTCTATACTCAAGGGGAATACAAGCCAAGTCTATGCAACCTTCATCATAATTTAACTCTCATAGCCCCGGTATTATTCTTGTGAATCTGCGCTGCACCCCCTCCAAGGCCAATATATCCTTCCTGAGGTGCTTCCAGTCACAGCTCGACAGGAGCTGAATACAATGTTTGCACGTTGATGAACCTCAACTTGGAGGGGTTCTGATAACCACTCGCCTGCAGAGGCCCCAACCTGGCATTAGGAGCTCTGATGTACATGTGTGGAGCATCAAACCCACCGTAGGAAGTAAATAACTGCAGTTCCAGGAGTGAAGCGATACACAAGGGCTCAAAGTGTTTCTCCCCATGTAGGGGGAAAGTTGTTGGCGAAATTTGTAACATGGGATGGTTATGGGTAAGTGTAGTGCCTTTTTCAGAAAACTTCTTTTTAAGTTTTTAATCGTGTTATACATTATAGTTTTCACAGTATGTAGTTGATTGGAACAAAATAGTCACTGAATGAAGTTTGGGCGGGGACAAAACTTTTTTTTTAAAAGAGACAGTGAATTTTTTTTAACCTAGTTAGTGCTTTTAATTGCTTCTTTTAGTGAGAAGAAAATTTGGCCCATGCAGCTCACACCTTATGGACACTTTTCCGCATTCGATGAACACTTTGCCAGGCACAAAACTTTGTGTAGATAGTTGTTTCGTACTCCTCTACCAAGTGATGATTAAAGAAATGGCTAAACTCAAGAATGGGTTGCAGTGGAATTTTTTATTTGCCCTTGCGCAGCACTGACGAGGCAGGATTTATTGCCCATCCCTAATAACAGCAGCACTACAAGTAATAAATTAATCTATGACCACAGTAGCAAGAATCACTTCTTCAGTAATCCCCTTCACACTTGCAATATTAAAAAGGAAGCAAATACTATTTTTTAATTGTTTTGAAACTGATGCCTCTGGTTCTTCACATCCTGTATTTTTGGCGCTCACTGCCGCATTTCAAATTAAATGGATGTTTTTTCTCCTTTGTTTCCACATCATAAACAATCCAATTAGTGTAGTGTCAATCTGCTTTTCATGAACGGAAAGTTGATCTTCAAAATTCATGCATCATTTGTGCTGAAAATTTAATCAGCACATCCAGAGTCCCGCAGACAATTTAACAATTTAAGCCACGAGGTGAAAGTAAAAACTCATTTAATGATGGCATTCGAAACTGCTCAATGGGATGAAAAAAGACTTGCATTTCTATAGCGCCTTTCATGACCTAAGGACTTCCCAAAGCGCTTTACAGCCAATGAAGTACTTTTGAAGTGTAGTCACTGTTTGTAATGTAGGGAACATGGCAGCCAATTTGCGCACAGCAAGCTCCCACAAACAGCAGTGAAATAAATGATCAGGTCATCTATTTTTAGATGTTGGTTGAGGGATAAATGTTGGCCAGGACACCGGGAGAACTCCTCTGCTCTTGTTTGAAATAGTGCCGTGGAACTCTTTATTTCCACCTGCGAGAGCAGACAAGGCCTCATCTGAAAGACGGCACCTCCGACAGTGCAGCACTCCCTCAGTACTGCACTGGAGTGTCGGCCTGGATTATGTGCTCAAGTCTCTGGCATAGGACTTGAACCCACTACCTTCTAACTCAGAGGGCAAGAATGCTGCCGCTGAGCCATGACTAAAACTTAAGGATGCAGAATGTTCACAACTGAAGCCTGTCAGCCTAACGTTCTTCATATATCAGGTGACTGGAACAAGCGGTGTTAAAAAGTAGTAGCCAAAATAATCTTTTATCATCGTTTTGCTGAATGGGCTTGTAGCAAAAGCACTAACACTGGTGTATGTAATAGCTATATGGTCTTGGAGCTTTGGAAGATGTTATCAATCAGGGTTACTCCATTACTTCTGCACAGTGCTGTACTGGACAGCTCTTTTGTGTTGGTTGTATCAGAGTTCTGCATGGCAGTGTGCACAACCTACACAGCATGGAACTGGTGAGCTTTTCTTTTCCAGGGTTATATCTTTCCACAGAGCAAAAAATACAGGTGCTGCATTGAGTCGGAGGCAACTCTGCCAGTTTAACCCTCCGTCCCTATTGAGGGAGATTTCTATTCACCTCTGGGGAAAAGGTGACTAACAACTCACATGATGGAAGTGGGGAGCGCTTTCTAAACCATTGAATAAGATTATCTCCCTGCACCGTGCACCAGCCCCCGAGTCGGCACACAAGCAGAATGTAGCCTCCTCTTACGTTGTTCTGACATTGTGCCCATGGACCTCCACAAGAACAACAGAGATGGTGGTGTGGGGTGTGGTTGTTGTTGGGGGAGGGGTTCCCTCAGATTTTCATTCTCCCTCCACAGGACAGCCCCTGATCACCATTTGGCGCTTCCCTGGGCATAAGATCAGGAACTCAACAGGGGTAGGTTTGTACGCACAAACCCACAGTCTACACCCGCCTGTGACCACCCAGACAAAGTGAGCAGTATTCACTCCCTGCATTAGCTTTTCAACAGATTTACTGGCCATTCATCTCAGTGTGGTCGTGAGATCTTGCTGCTCTGTTTGCAGTGCTGTGCATCACAAAGTAGTTCATCGTATGTAAAGTGCTTTGGACATTTCGAGGGGAAGTAATAAGACACTATATGAATGAAAGCCATTTTTATTATAGCATTCTCGACACTTGTGAAATTCCTCATTCAAACTAAAGTTAAAACAAACCCTAAAATGAATCTTAATGCCACATGATTATTAGAATATATTGTAAAGGGCAGGGAATCAGATATTTATTCCCATTCAGTAGACAAATATAAAACACATCTGTAGGAAATAAAACTCATAATCTATTGTCCATTTCATAGCACAGCAAATATGAATGACATGTCCCATTAATGTTACAAATTACAAAGCTACAGCAAAAATATCTGTGGAAAAAGAAGCCAGTTATTGTCTTCAGTACACTGCAACACCTAAAACCACAATATCCATTACTGTAAACTCAATTTTTTCCTTTAGTTAAATTGAAAATGGGTGCATGTAATTTTGAGTTAACCTGTTACAGGGCAGTAAGACAAATATTTATACACATTTGTGACAACGTATTACACAATACAAGGTGGAAAAGACTGCACCTTTGTTGTACCAGTAGTCTTTAGGATGAGATACTAAACAGAGATCATGTCTGTCTGTTCAAGTGGCCATAAAAGATCTCATGGTGTGAAGAGCACAGAGTTGTCCCAATATTCCTCCTCCAGCCAATTCCACCATAAACACATGACCTGATCATTCAATTAATTTGCTGTTTGTGGGATCTTGCTGTGTGCAAGTTAGCTGCTGCATTGGTCAGTACAACAACAGTGATGACACTTCAAAGGTATTTCATTGAATATGAAGCACTTTGACACATCCTGATGTCCTAAACTACTCTATAAATGCACATTCTTTCTCGTAGTCTGATAATCTACAATTTAAAGAATTGTCATGTGTCCCTTTTGAGCAATCTTATTGGCCATTGTTCGTCATATGGCATTTGCAGTTCGTGCTACTTCCTAGGGATCTTATTGGGAAATAGTTATCATATCTTTCAAATGTTCAAGACAATGCTAAGCAATCTCATTGGACAATACCTGTCTGGTTCGTGTCTTTCTAGGAATCTCATTAGTTAAGTGACCTTTGAAATGTTTGTGCTGTATTCTAGCAGTCTCATTGATTCTTGATAGGCCTGTGACTGACCTGATTGTTTTGCATTTGATTGACAATGCTGTGGCGCAAAGCCAACGAAGGGAAGCAAGCACATGCAGGGATTTGGCAGGTTTATGATCTGTTATTGGATGATGGCTGAGTGACGGGGGGTGAAGCTGGGAGGAGCCAGCAGGACCCAGGGCTGGGGGATGCAGGGAATGTGAGATGATAGGAGCTGGCTCGGGGAGCAGTGCTGCGTGCTTTTGGCACTACGTGAGACTGTGCAGTTTGTGTCTCGAATCTCAATTTGACACCGTAAATTGCAAATTCTCTGATTAAAAAAAATCCAGTGAAATGCCTGACATCTCCCTGGAGAGGACAAATCCATCTCCTTGCTCCCCCAGCCCAGGATCCAGCTTCTCCCACTCCTGAACACCACCACAAGAAATCCAGTAGTAATTAGTTTTTTAAAAATGTCTGTTTTGTTGCAGTATTTTACTCCTGTGACAGTTGATATTGTGAAGCTTTTTGGGCACCACACATTTGAAGTGAGGTGATAATTCAGATGCTTATTGTTCATAACCTGGAACTAAAATCTGTGGGCAAGAGTGATGGCAGTTTGGAGTTACAAGCTGGCGTGTGAAGCCAAGAGTTAAATACTGAACTGTGCGATGAGGCTCTTTGATAAGTAGGAATTCTGTGATCTGACATTCCAGCAATCCTAGCTCGGTGGCAATTTCTTTCCAATTGAAATTCAATCAAGTAGAAATGTTGAAATATTATATTGCAGTTTCAAGAGAGTTTCACCAGTCACTGATTCTAAGAGTATATGCTGTCTGTTATAACCAACCTGTTTGAGCCAAGGACAAAGCTTCACAATATTATATACGCCACTACAAACTCTGCGGCCGGGATTCTGCTCACCTCGGCGGGTCCGGGGCGGGCGACATCGGTGGCGGGTCCCGACCCCACTGCTGGCTCAATCCTGCTCTGTGAAATGATTTTCCCTTGATGGGGCTTGTTAAGTCCGCCCAGCGCGTTTGCTAATCCAATTATAGGAAGCGGGTCTGGTGACGTCATTTCATGACGCGTCATCAGCCAGGTTCTCCCATGGCTCCCTCCATATGCTTATGGAGGGAGTCCGAGCACGCAGGGAGGTCCTCTTCCCTTCCGATGGGCGGAAGACACCTCCCGAGGAGACCAACACAGCCTGGTTGCACATTGCACAGGAGGGCACAAGCAAGGATGTCGTCAGGAGGACCTGGGTGCAGTGGCGCAAACCTTTCAATGATCTCAGTAGATCACGAAACGTTAGTACAAAGCCACACTCACCTTCATCCTGCTGTGCCTCTTATCACATCCCCATCACTCTGCCTTCCCTACCCTTCTCCTGCACATCCTTACTCACACCAACTTACCTTGCACCTCCACCCATCCCCCTCTCTCTATCTACATTATCACATTCCCATCTCACTAGCCACCCCTCACACCCCCTCATTCTAGTGCAATCATACCAACTAACGGCACACAAGGGTAGCCACTTGGGCGTTTAATCCAATGTTCATGTCAAGTCTCTGTTAGTGTGCTGTCAAACATTGAAACCTTTATTTTCAGCACTTTGTGTTCTTGGACAGATTTGTGTGCACCTTTGGAAGTGGCTTCGTGAGTTGCAGTGAATGGTGAGACATAACGGTACCCCCCGCAATGGTGGTGAATGTGAAAGGAATGGCTTGGACATTGTCGGGATGCTTTACGGTGCTGGTGTGGGGTGGTGCCAACCTAGCGCATCATGTGGCAGACAGGGTGTACAGCGTCAAGTGAAGTAAATCTGGCCGTAGTGAGGCCATGCCTGGCCTCCTGGGCAGCCATGTGGTCAGGTGCTGATGCCCTCTGTCCTCTGCAGCATCAGTTGATTGCGAAGAAGGTTGGTGTTGTTGGTGCTGCTGGTGTCGGGGCTGATTATGCTTGGATTCTGAGAACCAAGGTGAGACAGTATAAAGGGCAACCATGTTGATGGAATAGATGGCAGGTGAAGTAGAGATGACAGAAGCATTCTGTCAATGGTGAGAGAGTTCTTCCAATGAGGTGATAGTCGATGGAGAATGGAAAGCCTGCAGAATCTGTGCTGGAAATGGACTGAGATACAACTTGTGGCTGAGGAAAGTGATGATCTGTCAGGTGAGAGGTTTTGCTGTACATTTGAAGCTGTCAAGTAATCAGCTGGAGCAATGGCCACTGAACTCCTGCCTCAGGTTGACAGACGTGGTCACCGAACAGCGTGGTTCCTGTGGCCATGAAGTTAAAGTGAAAAGGTAAGTTAAAAAAGCCTGTTAATGATGATCTGTCAGCTTGATGTTAATGAGATTAAATGGGTCCCCCGGCGCTGCCTGTCAGGTCTGCTCAGTGCAGACAGACCTGACATTGGGAAAGGCGCGTGGCACCACCAATCGCGCCCGCTGACCCCCCGGAAAATTCCGGCCCTCCTTTTTGCTTGATGCAAATACAGGAAACTCTGGTATTCGGCACCTATGGGACCAGGATGGTGCCGGTTGATTAAAAATTCCGGATAACGGAGAGGGTTATCTACTGAGGCTATTTTTAACAAACAAAGAGTCAGACTCCTGTTATTGAGGTGTTTGGACTTCCGACAGCGCCAAGAAGCCGAGTAGTGGCAGTTTGGAGAACTACCCCCACTGACTAACTCGGCCACCGCGGGAGACTCGGACTCGGCAACATTTACGGTTATTGAGGTGTTTTCGGAGTATGAATTTTGCCGGTTAATAGAGAATTCCGGATATTTAGGTGCCGTTTAAACGAGAGTTTCCTGTACAACATTTATTTTGATTTGGAAGAAAATAGCTGAAAGCTTTTAAGTAAAGCTAGTGTTTTGTTAATGAAGCATTAAATAAACTTGCTCTACAGTTAATGAGGGAGGTGAAATGTTTTACTCAGCCAGTTGTTGTGATCTGGAATGCACTGCCTGAAAGGGTGGTGGGAGCAGATTCAGTAGCTGCTTGCAAAAGGGAATGAGATATATATTTGAAAAGGAAAACTTTGCAGGGCTTTGGGGAAAGAGCAGGGGAGTGGGACTAATTGGCTAGCTCTACCACAGAGTCGACACAGGCACGATGAGCCCAATGGCCAGCTTTTGTGTTCTATGATTCTATGCCATGTTACAACACTAGTGGAACCTTATGTGCATATGTGCTTTTGCTGTGTGTTCCAGCTTTGGATGCCACATAGACCAGTCTTGTTACTGTCAAATAATGTAGAGAATGATGGACATCTGAGAGCATGATGCAGGGCTGTTTGAATAACAATCCTACTCCACGAGAGCATCACGTGCCGTTTGTACAGTCATCCAAAGCCCAAGGGTTTGTTCCAGCCGTGAACACTCATCATTTCATTTGAGCTGTGCTCCACGTTTTACTGTCTTGACTTAATATCTTCTATCAGTACTGCCCATTTTAACCTATTTACTGCTCATGTAGTCACCATTGCGCTCTGCTTCATGTGACAATATATACTGGGCCATGAGTATAATGGAGGCAGCTAATTGGAATACAGCATTTTTAGAGATGTATAAAACTAGTGTAGTCATTGATCCTGCATAGGTTGGCTTTTAGGATGTAATGAATCAGAAATTATAGTTGAAGAGTTATATATGGAGTAGAGCAAATTTTAATGTCATGAGTTGGGACGATGTATTGTCTGTATAAGGTTGCACACAAACAGGCATTTGGGTTTGTTGGCTTAACCTCTGATTAAATTAAGTGGTGGACTGGGAATTAGTGGGAGGCCAAAAGGCACATTTGAAGAATGAGCTTGTGAATGGAAGGCGCTACCATAACAAACACTTTAATAACCCCTCAAAGCAAAAACTAAATTCCTGGCAAGTTTATGAGCTGGGCTCTCTCAAATGACAAGGCCCTGGTTTGTCACATTTACATCACACACAACTGGGGAGTGCTTCTATCACAGTGACAGGATAGCTCCTTTATCAGCACCTTTACATTTGTTTTCTCAACTGATGCGTCTGAAACCTGTTCCGAACCAAACACTGCAGTTCCGACGGCCATGCTATCGGCTGGTTCGTTTGAATGTACACCTGTGTTACTGCGTAAGCGCTATTGAAGATTTGCATTACTTATAACTTATAACAAGAAAATCTACTGGTAAAACTGCATCAAACTGGCTGCTGTACAGCATGTTTGTTTTATGCTTTACTAATGAAATACTAACTTTACCGAAAAGCCTTCAGCTATTTTATTCCAATTCAAAACAAATGATGCTGTATTTGCATCATGCAAAAATGTAGAGTCAGTATTGTATATAACATCGTCCATGATGTTTACTTAGTTTAGGTACAACTGTAACAAGTTAATTGTAGGTTCAGCAACAAGAAAAATTTTAACTTGGGCAAAACACACCATATTCTGCAGAAATGAGGGAATATGGGGACTTCAAGCAGTGAACCAGCCAATAGCACGGCCGTCGGAACTGCAGTGTTTCGTTTGGAACAGGATTCAGACGCATCAGTTGAGAAAACCAATGTAAAGGTGCTGATAAAGGAGCTATCCTGTCACTGTGATAGAAGGTATAAGCCTGATCAGGAACTCTAGACCCATAGCCTGCTAGGGTTTCAAATGAATTTTTTAATATATCTCTGCAGTGCTGTATTTTGTGTTTCAATGGTCTGTAACAACTATAGGTTTGAAAGTGCCAGTGGTATATATTTAGCCCAGTGGCTTTTGTAAGTGAACCAGAAGTGGTGCTTACCATTGAGTTTGAGCTCTGTCATATCTTGCTGATTGCTCTGTCTGTTTTGATCACATTTCTATTCCTATTGAGTGATGAAAAACAGGCCATTTAAAAATAAAATGTCTGGTCAGGCTCCTTGACTTCTTTGAGGAAATGATAACCCAAGTAGACTGTGGAAAACTCTGCAACATGATGCATTTAGACTTCCAAATTTCCACACGAAAGGCTATTGGTTAAACTCAAAGCTGGGGGGGAGTCAGAGTAAATCTTGGGAATGCATCAGAAATTAGCTAAAGGGTTAAAAAAAAATGAAGGAGTTATGTTGGGATGTTGGTGGGGGGGGCGGGGGAGTACTGATTACAGTAATGCCAACCCCACCGTCTCATTCCTACATTACAACAGTGACTACACTTCAAAAAAAGTACTTCATTAGCTGTAAAGCGCTTTAGGACGTCCGGTGGTCATGAAAGGCGCTATATAAATGAATGTCTGTCTGTCTCAAATCATGAGACAAACTCTTAAAAATCTTGAAATTTGGTAAGAAATCATGGGTTGCTATTTTTTTTCAAACATAGACCAATATAGATTGACAGTTCGTTTATAAACTTCAGTCGTGGTTTCATTTAATCTTTGGGTGAAACTTTAATTGCATTATTTTAAATGTAATCGTGCAATGCTGAAACAATATCTGGCAAACGCTGAATATATTTTAGGTTAAATGGCAAGGTTTATTACATGGCCGGAGTGTGAGCAAAGACGCTTTAAATTTCAGGAGTAGAACGCCTTCCTGTACTTCGCACACCAAGATGGTGGAGGGTTTTGCCGGCAAATTTTAATGATTCCACTATAGCTGGGATGAGAAAATTGAAAACATTTCAATTTTCATCTCATCAAACTGAGACGCTAGGTGACGTATTTTCATCCATTCACTAATTTAAGTGAAAAGGCAGATATGAATTCAAATTGAAAGATTCCTACACACTTTTTATACTCAGATCTATTAAAATTAGCAAAGGAAGAAAATATAGTCCTAGGAGGTACATGAGAACAACCTAGAGATAGCTGTCCTTTTGATTCCACCTATTTGTGGATGTGCCTGATCTCAGCTAGAATCGCTATCACAATGGTGGTATAGCTGAGATTAGAAACTCAACAAGTGAGAGATTACAGATCAAAATTTATATCCATCACATTCAATGGCAGAAAACCTATCCACCAAGACATGGTTATGTTCTCGATATGAATTGAAATGAGCTTGCTGGTCTAGTAATGCGGACTGACAACAAATGGCGTTCAGGAATGGTGAGTTGGGAATGTGGGGGGAGTAAATCGAATAGGTTTGAGTGGGTGCTAAGCAACGTTCCCTTTCAGCTGCGTGGCTGCGCAGCTCTCTACTGGTCCCGCAAGGCCGGGACCCACTTTTACAATGGGCCAGAAATTCGGCTTTCCGGCTTCCTGCGGGTGCAAGCATCGCGCGCGTACTTGCCTGCAGTTGTGCTTTGGGCCCACGAGGACTTCGGATCCTGGGCCTCCTGCAGCTGCCGGCGCGCAGTGCTTGTGTATCCCAGGGGCGCAGTTAGTTCGAAGCGTCCCCTGGGATCACGTGGGCCATGGAGAGCCAATCCTAGCAGGGCATTTTCATTCATAGATTTGACAGGAAGAGCTGTCAAATCTATGAATAGAGATCGGCCCCAAAACCACACTTAAACTTCAAATACATTTTTTTTTTAAATCACATTTTTAAAATAACTAAATTAAATAAATTAACTACTTTAAACAAAAATTTTAATTTTTGAAAAAATTAATTATACTTTTTAATGGTGCTAAAAATAAACTTCCCTTTCTTTAAAGTATCTAAAAAAGATAAACCTGTTTAAAAATTTTTTTAATTATAATTAATTAACCACTAACCTTGTTAAAAACAGGCCTTGCGCCTCCTTTTTAAAAGCGCAGCTTCTCCATACTTACCTTCCCGGAGAAAACTGAAAAAAAACCTGAAGTTCGCTGCGTTCGACTTCTGAACCCCTCCCTTTAGGGGAACGGAAGTTCCGGTTTCCCGCGTATGCGCAGTGCATGCAGGAGACCGGCACTTCAGATGGCCTTACGGGTGAGTACACAGTGCGTACTCACCCGACAACAGCTGAATTTCTGGCCCAGTGTTAAAACTTGTCCGTGCGCGAAACTGTGAATGGGCCGCGCACCCCAAAAAAAAATTACGGGGAACATTTGGTGCTAAGCTGTTCTTTGCAACAAATATCCGTGGAAACCCAGATGCGCACTTGTTCCTAGCCACAGAATAATATTCCCAGGATTTATCAGGTTAGTCTTAACGGGCAACATCTTATCACGTTAAAAACTTACATTTTTTTTATTTATTTGAGTTGGGAATGCAGTGTTGATTTTCTGTTGCTATTTTCGAATGCAGCCGATTTAAGAGACTCAAGACGGTCGAAACCCTTCATTTAAATGCAAATCCCTTTGTTTCTCGCCAAGTAAACACAAAACATTGACAAATTTATTGCTTTCAAATCATGTCTACTGACTAAAACTTCCTGGGGAAAAAGTTTACACCAGCAAAGTGCAAAAACTGGAGGGCAGCGGTGGGCAGGGGGTGCCATTACTACAGCTGTTTAATGCAACTTTGTCCTATTCCTGACTATTACCGAAACATCACAATGAAGTTGAGTATTTTAAGTGACGCATGTTATGGTAAATTAAACAAGCCAGCCCCATACCTTCCTTTACAGTTGCACTGATCTACCGAGGAATTAGTATACACCGTTTTCAACAGGAACAGTACGAAAGTCCAAAGCGCATGCGCATATCATGTATATATTTTTTTAAGTGGCAAGATTTAGGCATTCCATCGCGAGTGAAGCTTTGTTTCACTCTGAAATCGTGTCCATCACGAGAGTTGGCAATACTGTGATTCGGGTGCCCCAGGGAGTGGTGCCGGACCAGTGCTGTGTTTAATTTGCATCAATGACTTGGAGTCAGAAACTCAATGCAAGTTGGTCAAATTTGCAGATGAGACCAAACTAGCAGAGGTAGTGGAATCAGGGGAGGCAGCTGAGAAATTACAGATAGAGTTGGACAAATTATGTAGGCCTGGGTAAAAAAAAATGGCAGATGAGATTTAATGCGGACAAGTGAAAGTGCTGCCTGTAAGCGGGGTGGGGGGATATGGGCAACATGACTACTTCATGAATGGTATTGAAATAGCTAAGGATGAAACTTAAAAATATTAGTAGATTTGATGTTCCACATGTCCATCCAGTACACAGCGACGATCAACAAAGCCAATAGCATGTTGAGCTACACAACCAAAACAAAGGTACCAACATCTGCAGTGTAAAGATATTTGGACTGGGCTACACTATTCTCATTTACATCTCTGCAATAAGATCTATACTGTAAATGTGTTAAAGTGCTTTATTGCCACATATTGGTTCGATTACAAAGAGCCATATTTTCAGGACTACATTGTTGCTGAGAAACTGGGCTGCTTCACTATTTGATAATCCACTTGCAGAACCATAGTGGTAAAATAACAAATGTTGCAAGTAGGCAGTGTGTGGGTCAGCTTGAAAGAGAAACATACAAAGGTTTTGGGTATAACTTCTCTTAAGAACTGCTGACCAACATCCGACACAGCTCTGTTTTAATTTTAGACTTGCGGCATTTGCAGTTTCTACATTCTCCCGCAATAACAGTACTGCGTACATAGAGGAATATATCTCCAGTAGGATCCACACTGCGTATTAGTATTGCCAACATGCTGCATGAGTCTGACTTTATACCTATCTAAATGATAATAGACTTTCTTTGGACTGCCAAGAGTGGAGATGATAAAATTAAGTCAGTGAGTTTGAAATCAGTCAGCTACTGTCAAATTATCTTGAAGTAACCCATAAATGTCACGTTCACAGACAAATGCTACCACGTGGCAGGAACCCGTTGAGGTTTATTGAGATCACAGTGACAACATAGAGGCTCTGTTCTTTCTCCCTATTCTGTATTGTTCCAGGGAAGCATTATCTAATGTACATCACTCTAAAATGTATCCCAGCGAGCACCCCAGTTTTTGAGGACATTGAGAGTATACTGTTAGTAATCTGAAATGGGAGGTTGAGAGCTAGAAAGGAAGAAATGCTTGTATTTATATACTGCCATATTACATCTCTCAAACATCCCAAAGTACAAAAATTTGCCAACATAACAGTTACTGTACTCCAAAGCAAACAGAGCAGCCATTTTGCACACAGCAAGATCCCATCAACAGCCATGCAGTGAATACCCAATTAATCTGTTGTGTTGATTGAGAGAGGAACATTGGTTAGAACATCAGGATACCTCATTGCCTTTGTTCAAATTGTACTGTAGGCTCTTAATATCTAACTAGACGCCAGTTCAGGGCCTTGGTTGAACATCTGGGAGGATAGCAGTGCAGCTCCGTCAGTTCTCCCCTGTATTGTTAGCCTCAAGTGGAGCTTCAACTCATAATCTGTTGACTCTGAGCCAAGCTGACACCAAATTTCCCCATGTCACAAATATCTCCACTGAGACACCACATAGAAGCAAAAATCAGGATATTGTATACTTTTCTTTTAGGGAAAATAAAGGTATTTGCAGGTATGTAATGTGCTGCTTATTTTTAAGTTTATGCAACACAAACAAGCATAGCTTTAGTAAACTCCACATTAACAGATGAATGTGGGAGCTTTGTTTGTAACTGAGTTGGTGCCAGAGTGAATTGGCAGTTATTTTAGTGTGATGTTGAGCAGAGGGTATATTGGTATGGCACGTTTTTAATATCAAAGTGTACTTTTTTTATGCATTGGAGCTGCCAGTAGGTCACATTGCACCCATTATCCCAGATGTGCCAAAGTCACGCTTGCCAAGCCTGAACTATCCCAGTGTGCTCCGACCATTTTGTAAAAAGTGCAACATCCAAAGTGTCCGATTGACATAGAACGGGGATTGTTGACCCCCATTCTTACTGAACTAACACGGGCTGTGATTTACCTACTTCTCCCACTATCCAAACTCCAGCGTTAATATTTAGGTGAGCCATAGATTTATAAATGCATTTCAGGTTAAATTAATCGGATTTGTCACAATACAGTAAGAGTTTAATTTCAATGTCTCTGCCCACATTTCCTTTGCATTCTAAAATATTATTAATCTCCCTGTTAACTCTGTTGGAGCTGGAAATAAAGTGATCAGGTGGTTTTTTTCAGCAAAGTCGACCTATCTTCTGTGACACTGCTCATTGACATAAATGAGAAGTAATATGAGTACTTTGCCATATTTGTCCTTCAGTTTTACAGGGACTGTTACTAAGGAAGCTGAAGTACTATTTCTCTGAAAGGATGCCCTTATGTAGCAATTATGACAATATCTAATGCAAATCCAGCTACTTAGCACTCATACAGCTGGACAGGATGTGTGTATTTTTGTACCATTCTCTATCACTCTCTGTAAGTGCTGTTTGATGTGTGCTGTCTGATATTCCTCATGAATATTGACCTGGTGTCTGTTGGTCCAGTGTGCACAATCACATTATTTGAAAAAGATGTGAAGAAAGTTTGAGTTGCTGTGATATGCTGCAGTGCTTTAGAAATAGATGCACACATGAAGATGGTGAATAAAGATTTCTTTGGTAGGCATCAGACAGCTTCAACTTGGGAAGGTTGACTTATGTGAAGAACATAGTGTACATTTCATTCCTTTAAAAACACGTGAGCTTATGTTGTTTGTGGCTGCTGTTAACTCAAACCTGACATAAGATATGTGGCAAAGATTAATTTGATTTAATGGAGAAAATGCGATGGATGATGGAGACCACAATTTTGGAAATCAACAGTGTGGAAGTGTACAATAACTCAGTGCAATATTTCAGCTCGTAGTATTTATAGTTCTGCTGTTCAGTTAGACTTGGAAAAAGATGTGTGAAAAGAAAAATTCCAGAACAGCAATTCTGTTCTGCTCTTGGAGTCTGTCTAAAGAAGGTGAGGAAAAAAGTAACAGTTGTACAGACGTTGACATTGATATGACAGCCATACTTGTATGACATAAAGGACTTTCTGTATACCTCCTCTGTGTATGACATAAAGGACTTTCTGTATACCTCCTCTGTGTATGACATAAAGGACTTTCTGTATACCTCCTCTGTGTATGACATAAAGGACTTTCTGTATACCTCCTCTGTGTATGACATAAAGGACTTTCTGTATACCTCCTCTGTGTATGACATAAAGGACTTTCTGTATACCTCCTCTGTGTATCCCTGCTTGTTTCTGACTTTGCTGAAGGCTAACCTTGCATGAAGAACATGAACAATGTGCATTTCATTATTTAAGATTGACAACGGGTCCATTTTTAGGGCAGCATTATTAGTCAGGAGGGGTGTGCGGGTAGGTGTCGGCACTTCGCTGTCTCTGTCTTAAGACCATAAGAAATAGGAGCAGGAGTAGGCCACTCAGCCCCCCGAGCCTGCTCCACCATTCAATAAGATCATGGCTGATCTGATCTTGGCCTCAACTCCACTTTTCTGCCTGTTCCCCATAACCCTTGACGCCCCTGCAGTTCCAAAATCTGTCTCTCAGCCTTGAATATATTCAATGACTCAGCCTCCACAACTCTCTGGGGTAGAGAATTTCAAAGATTCACGACCCTCTAAGAGAAGAAATTCCTCCTCATCTCTGTCTTAAATTGGCGACCCCTTATTCTGAAACTATGACCCCTAGTTCTAGATTCCCCCACGAGGGGAAACGTCCTCTCTGCATCTACCTTGTCAAGCCCCCTCAGAATCTTATATGTTTCAATTAGATCATCTCTCATTCTTCTAAACTCCAATGTGTATAGGCGCAACCTGCTCAACCTTTCCTCATAAGACAACCCCTTCATCCCAGAAATCAACCTAGTGAACCTTCTCTGAACTGCCTCCAATGCAAGTATATCCTTCCTTAAATAAGGAGACTAAAACTGTGCGCAGTACTCTAGGTGTGGTCTCACCAATACCCTCTACAGTTGTAACAGGACTTCCCTACTTTTATACTCCATCCCCCCTGCAATAAAGGCCAACATTCTATTTGCCTTCCTAATTACTTGCTGTACCTGCATGCTAACTTTTTGTGTCTCATGTACAGGTCTTTTTACCTGTTTTACCTCCGTATGTCTGTATTTTTCACAGTGCATGTAAAGCTATGGCTGATAGTCCAGTGATAATTCTGCAGGCATTGCAGGTAGAAACATTCGGATAAATTCACCGACCCTACAGGTACAAACATTAGGGTAAATTCACCCATCCTGCACTTGCAGTGGGGAGCCTCCCTTAAAGCGAGCACGGGTCAGAGTATCTGTAATACACTGTAGTAGCCTTGTCTTGGATCACCCCCCCCCCCCCCCCCCCACACCAGAGTTAAATTGATTAATTCTGTCCACTGTTTAAAGGCTTTGCAACAGACAATATTTTTTTTATAGGGACATCATCTATGTCAATGTTGTACTGCTGATCCTTTGGTCACAGACGCATGACATGTCTATCCAAAGTATCCATGAATAAAACAGGTAGATGAAGATACAGTCCAGTGTGATCTATTGTTCGTCTCCCTGTGACATGTTGATTGTCGTGGCAAAGGAGGGCCAGACAGGGAAAATTGGACAACCAAATGGTAGGGGTGAATCAGATGGGTTGAGAGTGATGTGCAGTATGAATACATTCTTCCCAGAATGGGTACAAGTTGCGATCTCAACATCAATAAGACGGGCATGAAATCTGTGCAGATAGAGCACATTCCATTACAGAAATAGGCTGCAAATTATGTAGCTGCATGATTGGCACAGTCATCTTCAATATTAAATGGTGAGTTGGGATCCTGCAAGGAACTCTGTTGGGTGAAAAGCCATCTGAATCTGGTCAACTGTCGGGTCTCCCTATCGACACACCTGAGGTTCTGCAGAAAATTGCTGCATGATCTTGTTGAGAATGTCAACGTCATCATTCTTTGGAGTTGGACTTTCCAACAATGTACCTTGTTACCATTGTGATTCTTATCTAGGTCTATGTGGATGAATGTAATTTAATCATCAAGGTTTCTGCTGTTCTTGTACATATTATCCTGAGGCAGGTAATGTCATTGGTGAGTTCAGCAATGGTGATTTCTCTCTCCATCAGTGCTCATAAGATAATCTGCAAATTCACACTGGTCTATTACAGTGGTCCATGAAACTGCCGTACCTGAGTGTTTATAGTAAAGTTCATGACACAAACATACAGAGGTATGACTGTTTTATGTGCCTGATGACATCTCAGCACAGCACCTCATTGTACAACATGGTCGAAGTCAAGATCAAAATTCACAGCACCAAAAGGAAACCTATTCTACATCGGACAATGCCCCTCACAGGACGATACATCTGAAACGATGACTTTGGCGACTTTATCAGTTTTGCTGCCTCTGAAAGCAGTGGAGGATTTTATGTCGAAACCTCAATGTTGGATAGCAACTTTGAAATGTGAATGAGCTGTACAAGCACCTTCTGGAAGCAAAGTCTCTATGTATAGAGAGATTTTCCTGTACTGCCAAGTCCACCCACAAAAAACCAATGATGAAAGTCCTGCAGGCATGGCTGGTCACAATGTCGTTGGGAATGGGCATACTTGGGAAGTCTTTGCAGATCGTGTTGCAAGTTTCTTTACTGAGTAGTAGCTGAGGGTTGTTTGCATGCGGAGGGTGTCCTTTGAAAGACTTACTTTGTGATTCTCCCTTAGCTATGCTGGTTTATCTGGCTTACAGAAGAGAATAGTGACAAACAGCTGTTGGAACTGTTGTGCAGTGCAAATTTCATCACCCTCAGTAAAGGAGGTATCCCATCCAACATGACCTTCCAGCAACCTTATGTGCCATGCTGCCTTTTTAAAAGTTGGATGTCTAGAATCATGTGATAGGAGATCTTCAAAGCACTGGACAACCGAATAATAGGAGATTAGCATTCGGAGACAGCCTAATAGCAATCAGATGGATGAACGTAATCTATCCATTCAATCAGATTGCTGCGTCCTCTAGATGTGCTCAATTAGATGTCTATCATCTGTTACCACACACACACTGTAACTATGCTAACCTATCCTGAGCACTATTATTTAAAATATCAGAATATAATTAGTAGAATTTTTATCTAAGCAATGTTAACCCTTGCAGCGCTGTGATCAAGCTCATATCTCCAGGGCCACTGACTAAGCATTTGGTGCTTTTGACACTATTTTAGCATCGCAGCTACATGTGAACCTATTAGTTTGTGGAATCTAGGCTTTTCATTGGCTTTAATACCAATTTACAGCCAATGAAATTTTTTTTGGAAAGAATGAGGGTATATTCCCATGTCCAAGAAAGACAGTGGGAACAGGAAGGCAAAGGGGGGCAGGTGAATTAAAGATTTTATAAAGCGCTCACAATGGGGAAAGGGCTGCAGATAACTGGATGGGCAGGATTCCACGGAGTGAGTAGGGAACATACGGGGAGTCAAGCAGGTGTTAGAGCAGTTGTCTGGTGAGATAAGTGTACGTAAGAAATCGGCGCAGGAATAGGCCTTTCGAGCCTGCTCCGCCATTGAATGAGATCATGGCTGATCTTCTGCCTCAATTCCATTCACCGGCCCTATCGCCATATCCCTTGATGCCCTTACTAGTCAGAAATCTATCGACTTCTGTTTTGAATATACCCAATGACTGAGCCTCCACAGCCCTCTGGGGCAGAGAATTCCAAAGATTCACCACCAGCTGTGTGAAGAAATTTCTTCTCATCTCAGTCCTGAATGGCCTACCCTTTATCCTGAGGCTGTGGCCCCTGCTTCTAGACTCCCCAGCTAAGGGAAACATTCTCCCAGCATCCACCCTATCAAGCCCTGTAATAATTTTGTATGCTTCAATGAGATCTCCTCTCATTCTTCTGAATTCAAGAGAATACAGGCCTAGTTTACGCAATCTCTTCTCATATGACTGTCCTGCCATCCCAGGAATCAATCTCGTGAACCTTCGTTGCACTCCCTCTATGGCAAGTATATCCTTCCTTAGGTAAGGAGACCAAAATTGTACACAGTACTCCAGGTGTGGTCTCACCAAGGCCATATATAATTGGAGTAAGACTTCTTTACTCCTGTACTCAAATCCTCTTATAATGAAGGCCAGCATACCATTTGCCTTCCTAATGGCTTGCTGCACCTGCACATTCACTTTCAGTGACTCATGTACAAGGACACCCAGGTCCCTTTGAGCTTCTGCTTTCCCCAATCTTTCACCATTTAGGAAATACTCTGCCTTTCTGTTTTTTCTACCGAAGTGGATAACTTCACATTTATCCACATTATATTCCATCTGCCATGTTCTCGCCCACTCACTGAGCCTGTCGAGATCCCCATGAAGCCTCTTCACAACTGACACTGCCACCTAGCTTTGTATCATCAGCAAATTTGGAAATGTTACATTTAGTCCCCTCATCCAAATCATTGATATGTACGTAAATGGCAAAAATTTGCATTCTCAGCTTGCATTAATGAACGTCAATGATCAGGGATTTGTCAAATATATAAATGCCTTTAGTATAAATGGTGATTTAAGGTAATGAACATGTGGACCGCAGATCATCAGGATGAAATGTTGGCAACTTCACCACTCTTGATCCACTGCAAACTTTCAAAGAAAAAATGCTACCAAACATCTGGAGACAAAATGGGAATTATTGGTTCTTGCGTGCACGCGATGCAAGATAATAGAATCGTTTAACATTTTTGCTGATCCACATTCCAAGAGCCTTCTGCTTCGGTATCAGATTTTCCCCTGTTTAAGAAATACCTGCATTCATATAACAACAAAATCTTGCATTTATATAGCGCCTTTAACGTAGTAAAACATCCCAAGATGCTTCACAGGAGCAATTATCAAATAAAATTTGACACCAAGCTACATAAGGAGATATTAGGATAGGTGACCAAAAGCTTGGTCAGAGGTAGGTTTTACGAACAATGACGGGCAGGTAAAGACCGTCTGGTCCATCCAGCCTGTTCCACACAATTGCGATACCATGTGTATCACAACATATACACTCCACCCCACCCGAAACCATGTGATCTCCTGGGAGAGGCAAAAAAAACATTAAAAATCCAGGCCAATTAGGGGAAAAAAATCTGGGAAATTCCTCTCCGACCCATCTAGGCGATCGAAACTAGTCCAGGAGATCACTGGCCCTGAATTCCCTGCAGTACCTGCCTTCTGTAAGAGGTGATCTCCACCCCAGCCAGAAACAAATCCAGCTCTCGCTTGAAGGAATTCACCAAGACCGCGTCCACCACATGAGATGGCACCCGCTCCAGAGGTTCACTATTCTCTGGGAAAAGAACCTCCTCCTGACATCTAACCTAGATCTAGCCGTATACAACTTAAATTTGTGACCCCTGGTCCTGCCTAACCTATTTAATTGAAATAAACCGTCAGCTGGAACACAATCTATTCCCTTCATTATCTTATAAACCTCAATCAGAACCCCCCTAAGTCTACGCTTCTCTAAAGTATACAGTCCCAACTCTTTTTGTCTATCTTGATAACTAAGATGCTTTAGACTGGGAATTAGTCTCGTGGCCCTCCTCTGCACCCTTTCCAAAGCCTCAATATCACCCATCATGCGAGGAGACCAAAACTGGACACAGTATTCCAAGTGTGGTCTGACTAAGGTCTTGTGCAAGGACAAAACAGTATGCCTCGTCTTGTACTCACTTGACCAATGGTCCTATGGTTTTGAGAAGCATCTTAAAGGAGAAGAGCGATTTTGGGAGGGAATTCCAGAGCTTAGGGCCTAGGCAGCTGAAGCCATGGCTGCCAGTGGTAGAGCGATAAAAATCAAGGATGCGCCAGAGGCTACTGGAGGAGTACAGAGATCTCGGCGGGCTATAGGGCTGGAGGAGGTTAGAGATCGAGGGGGGCGAGGCCATGGAGGGATTTGAAAACAAACGTCAACTTTAAAATCAAGGCGTTTCATTAAGTCTCAGAGTGTCCTATAGTGCGTTACATGCACTATGAAGAGCAGTCACTGTTATTATGCAGCAGCCATTTTGCGTACAGCAGGATCCAACAAACTGTAATCCGATAAATGACAAGTTAGTCTGTTTTTGAAGACATTTATTGGGGAGAAGAATGTTGGCCAGAACACAGAGAACTTCCTGATCTTCGCCAAAATAGTATGGTGGAATCTTCATTGTCTACAAGAACAGGTAGACAAGGTCTTGATTTAATGTCTCATCCAAGTGTCTGACAATGCAACACTCCCTCAGTGCTGAACTGGAGTGTCAGTCTACATTTTGTGCTCAAATCCCCTTACCCAAAGTCTCTGAGCAAAATATTTCTGATCACGAGAATAGGCTGCACCTCAGTGGGTAGCACACTCACCTCTGAGTCAAAACGTCGTGTGTTCAAGTCCCACTCCAGGGACGTAAACCCATAATCCAGGCTGACACTCCAGTGCCGCACCCCCTCACTACTGCACTGCCAGAGATGGCATCTTTCTGATGAGCTGTTAAACCAAGGCCCCGTCTGCCCTTTCAGGTGAACGTAAAAGATTCTATAGCATTATTTTGAAGAAGTTCTCCCGGTGTCCTGGCCAATAATTATCTCTCAACCAACATCACTAAAACAAATTATCTGGTTGTTGCTGTTTGTGGGATCTTGCTGTGTGCAGATTGGCTGCTGCGGTTCCCATTACAACAGTGACTGCACTTCAAAAGTAAGTCATTGGCTGTAAAGTGCTTGGGGACGTCCTGAGGTTGTGAAAGGCAATTTCTAGCTTTTTGGTCATCTTCACATTCAGTATAAAATAGCGAGTTGTTTCCAGTGGCACACCATGGAGTGAGCCATCCTCCTGATTTCTTTAAGGCAGTAGGGAATTAAATGGGCTTCACATGGTTACAAATACATCACAGTCACATCTTTAATACAATCCATTCAGCGTAATCTCTTCCCATGGGCCTTAGAATTACGCTGTGGGATACTATCCTACTTACGTTTCTATAAATTCCCCATTGCTATTTTACCAGAGATATTAACCCATTTAAAATGAATGGGTTGAAGCCTCTGTTAAAATAGCAGAGTGAGGAATTTCAGTAGAACAGGTTAACCATTTGTACACTGCTGTCCCACAGTCCAGTCGCCGCCAGATCATAACGCAAATTTTTTCAAGTAACCTCAGTTACTGGGGGAGAGGAAGATGGCCTCTTTCATTTTGTTCTGTGGAACTCTTTTGATAAGCCCTGGGGAATAATCCTGAGTATGTTATATCATGTTTATATTATGGAATGTTTTTCGCTGGATATGCCAGGCCAATGGTATTCTGCCCTGATGCTGTTTAAGGGAGGAAACCAGAGCATTGGCAGCAACACTGAAAAACAACTGAGCTCAAGTATATGGCAACTGAGTTTGTCTGGCACAAGCCAGTAATGCAAAAGCCGTATCGGGATAAACTATATCTTGGTTGCAGTGACAGCATTGTAAATATAATTGAAGCACAAATCTGATCACGATATATTCTATTCTAGTCCTACTCGCTTTAGGACTGGAGAGATTTCATCACATGACCTCAACGTCCTGCCCCCATGCTCCCGCCTGATTGGCTAACCGAAGTAAGGACGAGAACTGATTGGATGTTCCTACTGCCAATCAAACTGTGTTCTGATTGGATCGAACATAACATAAGGAGTAGGTCATTTGGCCCCTCGAGCCAGCCCCACCCTTCAATAAGATCGTGGCTGAACTTCTACATCAACTCCACTTTCCTGCCCTATCCCCATGTCCCTTGATTCTCTTCGTGCCAAAATATCTATCGATCTCAGTCTTGAATGTACTCATCAATTGAGCAACCACAGCCCTCTGGGGTAGAGAATTCCAAAGATTCATAACCCTCTGAGTGAAGGAATTTCTCCTCATCTCAGTCCTAAATGGCTGACCCCTTATTCTGAGACTATGACCACTAGCTCTAGACACTCCAGCCAGGGGAAACAGCCTCTCAGCATCTACCCTGTGAAGCCCTCTAAGAATTTTATGTTTCAATGAGGTTACCTCTCATTCTTCTAAACTCCAGAGAATATAGGCCCATTCTACTCAGTCTCTCATCATAGGACAGCCCTTTCATCCCAGGAATCAAGCTAGTGAACCTTCGTTGCACCCCTCTAAGGCAAGTATATCCTTCCTAAGTTAAGGAGACCAAAACTATACACAGTACTCCAGATGTGGTCTCACCAAAGCCCTATAAAATTGCAGCAAGACTTCCTTACTCTTATACTCCAACCCCCTTGCAATAAAAGCTAACATACAATTTACCTTCCTAATTGCTTGCTGTACCCAAATCCCTCTGAATACCAACATTTCCTAGTCTCTCGCCTTTTAAAAAATGTTCTGCTTTTCCATGCTTCCTACCAAAGTGGATAATTTTACACTTCCCCACATAATACTCCATCTGCCACCTTCTTGCCCAATAATTAACTGGTCTACATCCCTTTGTAGCCTCTTTACATCCTCCTCAAAGCTTACATTCCCACCTAGCTTTGTATCGTCTGCAAACTTGGATATATGACACTTACCGTTACCATCAATCAAAATAGCAGAGCAATCTGTTGGAATAATGAAACTACCTTGACAACAGGTTTTTCTTGTTTTTAAAATGTTTATTTTTCTGTTGGATTCAGCTAGAATTTAAAAAAAAAAATTTTTTTTAAGAATTCAAAGTAAAAATGTTGAAAACCTCCAATCTCAGCGATAAGCCCACCTTTATGACATCTGCTCAAAATTTCTCTCTCTCTTTCTCTCTGTCCCACTGTCCCCCATCCCCACCACCCACCACTCAGACCCCGCTCCACAGTGCATTTGGTCGTCAATGAGAGGCAGGCAGAGGGGTGTTACTGAAGGAATCGGCTGTCGGAGACTGGGGAGGAGAGGTGGAGTGAAAGTCGTCACATCGTCCCACTGAATTTTCTTCCGGAGTCTATCCAGGACTTGAGTACATAATTTACATTGCCATTCCTGGGAGGGACTGCTGCATTTTGGAGGTCCCAAACTTCAGATGAGTGTGTCCCTGTTCAGCTGGCCGTTAATGATCTCATGTCCTGGCCAGCATTCCTTCCCTCAACCATAAGTACCAAAAATAGATTCATTTCATTCCTGATTGTGGCACCTTGCTGTGCACAAAATATCGCCTACTAACAGCAGTCACCACTTCAAAAGTACTTCACTATATTTGAAGTGCTTTGGGATGTCCTGAAAGATGGGTTAAGGTACTGTTATCAGTGCATGGTCCTTTATTTCACTGCTTATATACAACTTGAGAGGTCTGGTGTATTTGCTGTCAGGCATATGCACTCATTTTTAAACTTTCTGCTGTTCATATTTCTAAGGCGGCGTTCGATTAGAAACCTTAATGCAGCAACTGGCCAGGGCCTGCATATGAATAAGCTACCATTCAGACTTTAGCCCTGTTTATGTAAATAATATATATAATTTGTCCACTAACGTAGTTCTCTGCACACTTGTTTTGTGAGTTGTGGAAAACTCCATCTTGGGACATAGCATTCTTTCCCCATCAGGAATCGTAATTCCTGCTTCACACACGCATTCTGGAAAGAATGACCTCAGTGTGAATGGACTGCGCTCTTAAATTTAGCTTTATTATGGAAACTTTTTACAGAATCTCTGCATGTTTTCAAAAAGAATGAGAGAAAAAATCTCTTAGTTCAAAGCCAAAATTGTTGGGGAAATTTTCCATTCATTGCCACTAGCACAGAGGGCGAGCTGACTGCGCTGATGTAATCCCTCCTAGAGCACATTGCCTGAAGGAGCATATGGTTCAGAGCACTTGGAAAATGTTTCTGAGTAAACTAATTTCCGTCAATTCACTGCTCAGGCAGTGCCACAGCTGTGAGCGGATATCAGAATATCAAAAGGTATAATCAGATTGTTCATTTTTAATTCAAATCGGCCCTGCCTCACGCCTCATTCCTTCTGCTGCTCCAACAGTCGATTTCAGTTGTTACTTTTTTTAAATTAAATAAACACACAAATTAAATTAACACAAAAAGCATGAAGAAAGAATGAAGTTCAAGCTGTGCTGATTTCAGTATTTTTCATCATACCAGCAATTAGTTTAACACAAAACTTCGCCACGTGTCAGAACAGTCGTTAAACCTTATCTGTACTTCATTTAAAACTCCTGCTATATGAAAAGAGGAAAGACTTGTATTAATACAGCACAAAGCATACCGCATACTTGTATCAATACTATTTTGATGTGCAGTAGGCAAATGCAGTCACCATTTTGCCCACAAGATCCCACCAACAGAAATGCAATGAGTGGAGTGGAGAGATCTGTTTTGCTCATAAATGATTTAGGATTTTGGGGAGAGCTGGCATCCTCTGTTATGTAGAATTACACTGATGATGGTTGAGGGAGGAATGTTGACCAGGATCTGTCTGCTCCTCCTTGAATAGTGCCATGTGATCTTTAAGGCCCACATGAACCACTAGAACAGGCTTTTGTTTAACTCCTCATTCATAGGGCTACTGACAATGCAGCACTCCGATTGTGCTACACTGGAGTGTCGGTCTAGGTCAGGTGCTCAAGTCCTGGAGTGGAGCTTGAACTCACAACCTTCTGATTGAAAGGCAACAGTGCTACCAACTGAGTCACACTGGCACACACATCATATATATATGCCTTGCATGTTCCTTATTGTCTAAATTTACAATTCGTACAACTACTTTTGAACCTAGGGGTTCAGATACATAATTCCTTGAAATTGAGTGTGCAGGTAGATAAAACCAATTTAAAAAAGGCCAACAGCATTTTGAGTTTTACAACAACAACTTGCATTTATATAGTGCCTTTAACATCATAAAGTGCTTCACAAGAGCGTTATCCAAACATAATTTGACACTGAGCACATGAGATATTAGGGCTGATGAGAGGTAGGTTTTAAGGAGCGTCTTAAAGGAGGAGAGAGAGAGGTTTAGAGAGGAAATTCCAGAGCTTGGGGCCTACAAATAGGGACATAAAGTACGGGAATACAGAAGTACTGATAAATTTGTATAAAGTATTGATTAGACCACAGTTGGTGTACCTTGTTCAGTTTTGGACACCTTATTCTAGAAAGGATATTAAAGCGTAAATTCACCAGGATGATGTTAAAGATGAGAAACCGTAGGTATGAGGAGAAATTTGAGATACTGGGACTATTTCCACCGGAGCAGAGAAGGCTAAGAGGAGATTTGATGAAGGCCTTTGATTTAAAATGGTCACTGAGTGAGGAGAGAGGTGAGGAGAAATTCCTTTCCACAGAGGGCTGTTGAAGCATGACATGCTTTGCCACAGGGAGTGGTTAAGGCAGAGATAAATATTGGAAGCAGAGAAAGATACAGGGCTGTGTAGAGAGCGTGAGGCAGTGGGATTAGTTTTGGATTGCTCCAGCAAAAATCCAGCACAAAAACATTGAGCCAACTGGCCTCCTTCTGTCTTGTAAACTTCTATCGTTCTTTGGTCCCATTTCAAACTAGAACAGCCGCCTTGTACCTTCACATCTGTAGTCCAGATCGCTGATCAGCTGTCAGTATCATTTTATGTATTGCATTTTGATGATAAACCGTATCAGTTAAAATCCAGTGGGGAAGTTCACTCTAACCTTCTCCAATTCCAGGAGTGTTGCAAAGTGCTGGAAAGTACCCATTTAAAATATTTTTATTTATTTTAAAATTGGGGACTTTATATAGATTTAATGCTGCATTTCTGTGATTTCTGCTTTCAGTCCTCAAGGTTAGAGGAGACCGGATGCAAATTACTGTCATTTTTCATAATCTATAGGGACTCAGAATAATGGGAAGAGGAAGGGAATGGAGCATTTTTAAATCTTAAATACAGATCGATTAAACAGGGAGAATATGAACTTAATCTAATCCGGATCCTATTTATGATTTATGAGCAACCTTACATGTGGGTTCAAGTTCCATTCCAGGACTTCAGCACTAAATCTGGGCTGACGCCTCAGTGTAGTACTGAAGGAGAGCAGGTGAAACTCTAAACCAAGGCCCTAGCTACCTGCTCAGGTGGATGTAAAAGAGCCTGTGGCACTATTCAAAGAAAAGCAGGGAAGTTCTCAGCTAACATCTATTCCTCATCAAGACCTGGCTCAAAGAAGGGGAAGATTGGGAACTTAATATTCCTGGCTACAAGGTATTCAGGAAAGGTAGGGAAGGGAAATTCGGGGGTGGGGGGGGGGGGCGGGTGCGTGGTGGCAGTATTTATCAAAGAAACTATTATAGCACTGGAAAGGAATGATGTAGTTCAGGGGTCAAAGACAGAATATATTTGGTTAGAATTAAGGAACAATAGAGGAACGATTACGCTACTGGGTTTTACTGTAGGCTGCCAAATAGTGGGAAGCAGATAGAGGAGCAAATTACAGAAAAGTGCAAGAACTATAGAGTAGTGATATTTTCTCCTAATATAGACTGGGATAGTAACAGTGTAAAGGGCAAAGAGGGGGAGGGATTATTGATCAGTGTTTCCAGCCCAATGAGGAAGGAAGCAGTGTTGGATCTAGTTCTGGGGCATGAAGTGGGGCAAGCGAAGCATATTTCAGTGGGAGAGCATAACATCAACAGGTTTAGAATAGTTATGGGAAAGGACAAGGAACAATCAAGTGAAAAAGTAACTGGAGGAGGACTAACTTCAGTGAGTTGAAAAGGGATCTGGCCCAGGTGGATTGGAATCAAAATTGGTAGGCAAAACAGTAATTGAACAATGGGAGGCCTTTGGTTCAGGTAGAGTCGACACATTCCCATGAGGGGGAAAGAAAGGGCATCCAAAACCAGAGCTGCCTAGATGACTAAAGATAATGGAGATTAAAATGAAACCGAAAAAGGAGGCTTATGATAGTTGTAAGGTTCATAATACAGTAGAGAACCAAACTGAATATAGAAAGTACAGAGATCTAAAAGCGAATAAGAGGGGCAAAGAGATATGAGAATAGATTAGCAGCTAACATAAAAGGGAATCCAAAAGTGTTTTACAAATGTATAAATAGTAAAAGGGTAGTCAAAGGAAGGGTGCGGCCGATCAGGGACCAAAAAGGAGATGATCTTGTGGAGGCAGAGGGCATGGCTGAGGTGCTAAATGAGTACATTGCATCTGGCTTCACTCGAGAAGAGGATGCTGCCAATGTAGCAGTAAAGGAGGAGGCAATAGTGATTCGGATAGGATTAAAAATAGATAAAGAGTAGGTACTTAAAAGGTTGGCAGTACTCAAAATTGCAGAGGCTCTGGCCACAATCTCCCAATCCTCCTTAGATATGGGGGTGGTGCCCGGACTGCAAGATTGCAAAAATTACACTCCTGTTTAAAAAAGGGGAGAGGGAGAAACCCGGTAACTACAGGCCAGTCAGCCTAACGTCAGTGATGGGGAAAGTTTTAAAGACAATAATCCGGGACAAAATTAATTGGCACTTGGATAATTATGTGCTCATAAATTAATGTCAGCACAAATTTGTTAAAGGCAAATCGTGTTTTACTAACTTGATTGAGTTCTTTGATGAAGTAACGGAGAAGGTTGATGAGGGTAGTGTGGTTGATGTGTATATGGACTTTCAAAAGGTGTTTGACAAAGTACCATATAGTAGACTTGTAAGCAAAATTAAAACCCATGGGAATTAAAGGGACAGTGGCAGCATGGATGCAAAACTGGCAAAGGGACAGAAAACGCAGAGTAGTGGTGAACGGTTGGAGGGGAGTATACAGTGGTGTTCCCCAGGGTTTGGTATTAGGACCACTTCTCTTTTTGATATATATTAATGACCTGGATTTGGCTATACAGGGCATAGCAGAAATGTAGTAAACAATGAGGAGGTTAGTAACAGAGTTCAGGAGGGCATAGACAGACTGGTGAAATAGGCAGATACATGGCAGATGAAATTTAATGCTGAGAAGTGTGAAGTGATACATTTTGGTAGGAAGAATGAGGAGAGACAATTTAAACTAAATGGTACAGTTTTGAAGGGAGTGCAGGATCAGAGAGACCTGGGGGTGCTACGTACACAAGTCTTTGAAGGTGGCAGCACAAGTTGAGAGGGCTGTTAAAAAAGTGAATGGGATACTTGGCTTTATTAATAGAGGCAAATAAGTTATGCTAAGCCTCGATAAAACACTGGTTAGACCTCAGCTAGAGTATTATGTTCAGTTCTGGACACCACAATTTAGGAAGAATGTCCAGGCCTTAGAAGGGGTGCAGAAGATATTTACTAGATTGGTACCAGGGATGAGGGACTTCAGTTATGTGGAAAGACTAGAGAAGCTGGGGTTGTTCTCCTTAGAGCAGAGCAGAGAAGGTTAAGAGCAGATTTGATAGAGATGTTCAAAATCATGATGGGTTTTGATGAGTAAATAAGGAGAAACTCTTTCCAGTGGCAGAAGGGTCAGTAACCAGAGGACACAGATTTAAGGTGATTGGCAAAAGAACCAGAAATGCAGAGACTTTTTTTTTTACACGGCAAATTCTTGTGATCTGGAATGGTCTGCCTGATAGGGCGGTGGAGGCAGATTCAATAGTAACTTTCAAAGGGGAATTGGATAAACACTTGAAGGAGAAACATTTGCAGGGCTATAAGGAAAGACCGGGGGAGTGGGACTAATTGGATAGCTTTACCAAAGAGCCGGCACAGGCACGATGGGCCAAATGACCTCCTCCTGTGCTGTGTCATTCTATGAACACCAGCAAAACAGATTAACTGGTCATTTATCTCACTTGCTGTTTGTGGGACTTTGCTGTACGCAGATTGGCTGTCGAGTTTATCTACATTACAACAGTGATATACACTTCAAAAGTACTTGATTGGCTGTAAAGTTGTTTGGGACGTCCAGCGGATATGAAGGAGCTGTATAAGTTCAAGTACTTTCTTCCGTGACTCATCTTTTCTGGGGTGAATCTGGTTTACTTTCTTTTGGCCTCTGTGCAGCTTTTCCACAAGTCAGGGAATGGTAATTCTAACTTTTTAAATAATATTGTACCACCTTAAGCAGGAGTGTCCAAGCTTTTTGTTTTTGTGGGCTGTTAAGCTGCATGCAGTGGAGCCTTGCAAGGCACGTATGGGCCCGGAATTTGCGGTCAGCGGCGAAGCAAAGGCGTTCAACGCTGGCCCCGAAGAAAGCTGCCCACAGAGATCTCTGTGGCGAGAAGTTTGCCTTTTACAACGCGCAAGTGATTTCGGTGCCGTGTAGTGGGGAAGTTGCCGAAGCAGCCAACCACATTGCAGAATTCTCACAGACAGGGAACCAGGAAATGAAGAAGCTTCTTTTATTCGGACTTTTAAAAAATGTTACAGAAAGCAAAACAATGATTGGGGCTCTCACATGAAGATAAGGTAGAACCTGAAATATCATGAACAAACTTTTTTTTAAATGTTAAAAAAAAATTTTAGGTTTCTTAAAAATTGTAATTTTATCATAATGGAGAAATTTGACACACCACAGAATTAAAATTAGTTTTTCAGGGCCATAACGTTTGTTAAGCAGTCAATACGCTGTTAAAACCCCAGTTACATCTAATCCAACAAGGCCCAACATTTAATGGGGTATTTTACAGCAATATTACCGCCCAAGTTTTCGTCAGTTTCACTGTTTACACTGATTGCCTGCTATGGCGGGGGAGGGGTGGGATGGGGTGCCATCGCGCTGCCAGCGTCGAAGCAGTGAATGACTGATCGCAACTTCAGAATTTCCGCGTTTAGATCCGCATGAGCTAATTCCTGAAGTTGCAGTCAGTTTCAAAGGGGTAATCGGCGAACACTTAGTTTGCCGTTATTACCCACTGCAAATTCCGGCGCATTAAGTTTAAATCTCTGTTCGTGTTAGTTTTCATATATCTCAAGTTCCAAAACCTTGGTGTTCTGATTTTGGATTTGGCCATCAAAGAGACAGCAGCCCCAAGAATGGTGCTTTTCAAACCTCATGGCCCATGAACCTGAAACAGGATAAACCTGCGAGAAATACAAGTGCACATATTTATTTCAGGGCTTTGTTGATCAGATTACCCGGTCTCATAGACTACAAGCAGACCTTGAGCTGTAGTTTAGACATCCTTGACCTTGAGTTTACAGTTTCTCGGAGGGAAGCACAGGGAGCTTCCAGTGATCGAATGCAATGGATTTTCTAAATATATTTTTCTCTCCTTTTCACAGTCCCTTTCAGTTTAAGTAGATTCTATACATTCAGCAGTTTTCTTTTCTTGATTACATAAAATACTTTGGTACCAATCAGTTTTTCCAGCCTTGTATTCTCACAACTCAGAGATGCTCCAGCTAGCGCACAATAATAATTTGAAGTGACTTTTGTTTAACGTACACTTTATATTTATGTTAAGATTTACAATTAAAATGTAATAACCTTTGTGGAGCTGCATCATGGAATAATGCGAAAGTGCTGAGCTGTTGAAAGGATAGCATGCCAGGCTGTTTTACTGCTTGCTAAATTTAGTCTGTGGTGTACAGCACTGCTTTCATTCAGTCTCGAAAATACATTAATTTCTCCTTTACAATTTCTGCAGATCGTTGGTTGAAGAGGAAGATCCTCATCTGAAAGTGTCCTTGGCAAGTGGCGACATGGGTGTGACAACCCATTTGCAGTCTTCAAAGACGGGCAACACTCGCTTCTTCACTAGCAACACCCATAGTTCTGCAGTGTTACAGGTATGCCGTTTGCTCATAGTTCGCACCAATGGCAGCCTAATGGTTGCTATTTTGTATTTGCTAGCCTTCCAGATGCAGATCTTCTAAATCACTGCTCATCTGCTTGTAAATAGATACCACAACCTCTGCTTAACCAGATCGTGGCCAGCAAAGAGTGTGCAAATGTTCCAAAAGTGTCCACGCCTGATCATTCCAAAAATCCCACTTTTAATTATTTAATGTGTCGCCATTCTTAATAAAGTCCTTGTTTCAGACTAAGGCTCATGTGAATACTCTTGTCAGTCTTGAATCTCTCTCAAGTGCTGTTTATGCTGTCGTTTGCTGTTTCCGCTGCAGTATGATCCAGAGTGCAGCCAGTTTAGACTCTATTCAAGTTGCTGGGCCATGTTGATTGGCCTTTGTTTCTGGGGAGGTCAGGGTGAAGTGCGACCGCAAACCTGTTTCTTCATATTGATTTGTGCCCCGTAATGCTTTGTGGGCATTTCAATAAATGCGAATTACAACTGTGGGATGACTAGGCACTTCAGGGAATACCTTTAATTTAGGGGGAAAGAAATGAATGTCTCAGCTCTCCCAGAGTTTTGATGCTTTTATTAAAAGTCATAAATAATACCGCAAGATAGTGCCATCATTGACACAGCCACCTGTACATGTGCCGAATGCTTTTTATCAGAAAGCAAATTTGCAGGTTGTGGACAGTATCATTGCCACAAATTGTAAAACTGCTTCAGGCAATCCAGGTTAGAATCAGGATCACACTGTCTTTGAAATCATATTCCAAACGCAATCCCTGTGTCAGACCACAACTGGATAAAATCTTTGTGAATGTGGAGAGAAGTATCTCTTTTGCTTTGGATGTAGTGGATCCAAACAGATGCATTTACAGTGTACTGTTGTTGTGCTTAGAGCAAGTTCAATTTTGGGGCACCTTAATTACAAGAACCACTTGTGCGACTGGGCAGCCATGTTTAAAAAGGTGAACGTGCAGCCTCGACAATGGATTCATTTGGCATTCTTTTTCAACATAGTTTGTACATTGTAGTAGACTTTTCACTGTTAAAGTATAACTGGTGCAAATGTGGTATAAAAAAAACCCAAATCTTGTATTTAACTTTGAGTCGGCCTACTGTAATTTGCCACATTTAATACACAGCTCTCTTTGGAACACAGTGTACAGCACAGCAATACTGGGTGTAGGAGTTACAGTGGTCACTGTGTAGAAAAATCATATGGCAAACACCATATTTTTTTGAAGAACAGCCAGAGTGATTCACTTCCCTCTCCCCCCATCATCAAACCCTCAGCAATACTTTTCCAGTACAATGAACGTTGTACTGCCAAAAGATTCCTTACTGGTATATGGCATGCACACTATGTTAGAAAAGAATACCGTTGCAGTAAATTACAAAAACAAGAGGTACGATGCAGCAATAAGACTCATGTCCAGAGTAGGTAATGAATAGTTATTATGGCACACATCTCGCCAAGGCCTCAGCAAAGGAACTCATCTTGATCACTGTCTGAATGGAGCAACTTGGTGTTTAGCAGACAGCTACTATATATAATCCTCTTCAAAAGATCTTCTGTTGATTTTATTGAAGAGCCAGCAGCATTCTCATGTAGTAGATTTCAGGCTTTCTAAATCCCAAGCACTAACCACCCACTCTTGCATTTCATCCGTACTGACCTTTGTTCTGAAGCCTGTGGTGAAATCATACAAGCTGTGGCAAGAGCAAAGCCGCATCAAACAGGGAAACGTTTTGTACTTTATTTTTGAGCTATGACCTTAGATATACAGTACAGGGTAAATGCGTTTTAGAGCAGCAGAGTTGAAAGCTGCTGTTCCTTACTGAAGTATAAGATGGAGCCCAGAGTCCAGTTTCTGTGAGAACACAAGCTGTTTTTTTTTAGACCTGTGCTTTGTTGGTGGGTGCTAATCTAAATTATACCTGATCTAAACATTAATAGATATGTTGGGCCTAGGTTAGGCATCAGCCAGTAGTCCTTAATTTCTATGCACAGGATACACTACTGTGTCTTTGAACTTGATTGATTGTCTGCTTTTTATTCAAAGACTGAGATATACACTGCCAGCTTTTCTCAATATCTTCACTGTGGTGTTGTTTCTGAAACTAAAACTTGAATTCCATACAGTGGCCTGGATATTGCCCCACACATACATACATACACAAACATCACTTCAGGAAGTGTACAAAAGACGGATTCCTACAAAAATCTTAATTGGACCATTGAAGAACTATGTTCTAATGAAAATATTTATTCACTGATTCTACCACTATTGTGTTTGAAGTATTTATACCGTCAGTAGCTTGCTGTGTATGTCTACTTCTGAGAGTGGTGAGAATCTGGAATTCACTACTACATGTACATGTACTACTACATGCCGATGACACCAAACTTGGGGGTGTGGCAAACTGATGATGACATCAATCGACTGCAACAGGACATAGAAAGGCTAGCAGAATGGGCAGACAAGTGGCAGATGAAATTTAATACAGAGAAGTGTGAGGTGATGCATTTTGGCAGAAGGAACAGGGAGAGGCAATATACACTTAATGGCACAGTTTTAAAGAGTGTGCAGGGACAGAGGGACCTGGGAGTTAATGTGCATAGGTCCCTGAAGGTGGCAGGACATATTGAGAGAGTGGTTAACAAAGCATATGGCATCTGGGGCTTCATAAATAGAGGTATTGAGTACAAAAGTAGAGAAGTTATGCTGAACCTTTATAAAGCGCTGGTTAGGCCACAACTGGAGTATTGCGTCCAGTTCTGGTCACCACACTTTAGGAAGGATGTGAAGGCCCTTGAGAGGGTGCAGAGGAGATTTACCAGAATGGTTCCGGGGATGGGGGATCTTAGATACAAGGACAGGTTGGAGAAGCTGGATTTGTTTTCATTAGAGCAAAGGAGGTTGAGGGGTGATTTGATAGAGGTGTACAAGATTATGACGGGTTTGGATAGGCTAGACGGGGAAAGGCTGTTCCCACTAGTTGATGGTACAAGGATTAGGGGACACAGATTTAAGGTTTTGGGCAAGAGATACAGAGCGGATGTGAGGAAAAACTTTTTCACGCAGCAAGTGGTGATGAATTGGAATTCGTTGCCGACGGACGTGGTGGAAGCGGAGACACTCAATGTTTTCAAGGGGAGACTGGATAGGCACTTGAGGGAAATAAACTTGCAGGGCTACGGGGATAGAGCGGGGGAATGGGACTGACTGGATTGCTCTGCAGAGAGCCGGCATGGACTCGATGGGCCGAATGGCCTCCTTCTGTGCCATTATGACTCTGTGACATGGATTGGTTGGGATGAATAGCATAGATGCGTTTAAGAGGATGCTAGATAAGTACATGAGGGAGAAATGCTTATAGGTATATGTTGATAGGATGAGATGAAGTAAGGTAGAAGGAGGCTCGTGCACAGACCTGTTGGGGCGAATGGCCTTTTTCTGTGCTGTAAAATTCTATGTAAATCTATGCTTCTGTGTAATCATCCTGTTTATAAAGAAATCTATTAATTTTAGTATGAATGTAGCAAGCTAGCAGTGTACTTTAGGATGACATTTAGCCATACCACAAATTGTGAGAAATGTATTTGTTGTCCTTTTGTCAGTCTGGGCACTGATCTCATTTGCACCAAACTCTTCCTTTTCTCCTCAGCAGCCTCCATCACCTTCAATTTAAAGGCAACAAATTAGCCCCTTCTATGTCCCTCTAATACACTCCACTCCCGTAATGTGAGATTTGTTCTCCAGCCTTTCTCGTGCATTTTAGTACCTCGCTACAGATTATGAACTTGATATATTCCTGCTGCAGGAGCTGTCATGAGGCAGGGAGGCGGTGGGGTGTTGTATCACTTTGAAGGCTGGTAATGCAAAAAAAATTTAAATTTTATGCCTGCTTGCTTAAAACATACAACTGGTTTTCATACCCATTTTACAATTTAAGATGAAAGATTATGGCCGTCAGAATGAGAACAATATATTTTATTCATGGCTTTGAAAGCATAGGGAAATAAAATTGATCTTTTTTTTGGAGTTCCTCGCCTACAGAACGAAAACAATGTTTGTTCATTAAGAATGAGCCTGGACATTTTTACCTTTTTGTTTAAAAATTGTTCATTTTGATGTCGCATTAAAACTCGATTACGTTAAGATTGCAGTTTTAACATTGCAAGTAGGAAGGTTACAGCATTTAATCTACTGTGTGCGACAGCAGCATTGAATTCAGTACTCCACTGTCAATACATGCAAGAGAAAAAACTGGATGGAAATGTTTTTTAATTGTTCTCAGGATGTGGGCGATGCTAGCTCCAGCTGGCAAGTTGCCCTGAGAAGGTGGTAGTAAGCCTTCTCCTTGAACCACTGCAGTGCTTATGCTGATGCTGCTCCCACGATGGTGTTAGAAGGAACGGTGTATGTCTAACTCAGGGCAGTGTGTGACTTGAAGGGGAACTTGAACGTGATGGTGTTTTTTGGGGCTAGGAGGTGCTGTCGAAGTGAGCTACTGCAGTGCATGGAGGCAAGGTCATTGGAACAGCTATGGAACTGCTACAGCGATGTCCTTGGCCTGCGCTGATTGGCTCCAGAAAACCACAACCAGCTTCCTGTGTGTCCGGCATGATTGCAGCCACCGGAGGGTTTTCCCCTTGCCACCCCCCAATCTGCCGCATTGATTTCAGTTTTGCTAGGGCTTCTTGGTGCCATACTTGGTTGAATGCTGTGTTGAAGATGAGGGAAACTACTCTCCTCTCTGCTCTGGCCTTCAGCTCATGAGTCCATGTCTGGATCAAGGCAGTGATGAGTGGCTCTGGTGGAACCTGCACTGAGCTTAAGTGAGCAGATTGTTAGTGAATAGGTGTTGCTTGATGGCACTGTTGGTGACTACTTCCATCACTTTGCTGATGATTGGGAGGAGGTTGATAGGGTGGTAATTGGCTGGATTAGATTTGCCCTGCTCTTTATGGATAGGACACACATAGGCAATTTTTCCACATGACCAGGCAGATACCAATATCATAGCTGCACTGGAGTAGCATGACTCGGTGCGGGGTGGGGGGGGGGGGGTTAGTTGTGCAAGTCTTCAGTATATTCAGGATGTTGTCAAATTCCGTGGACTTTGCTGTGTCCAATGTACTCAGCTGCTTTTTAATGTCCCTTCGGATAAATGCAGTTGGCTGGACATTGACATCTATGATGCTGGGGACATCAGGAGCAGGCCAATTCTGATATCCATCGGTACTTTTGGCTGAAGACGTTTGCAAACACTTCAGCGTTATTCTTGCACTCACATGCTGGGTTCCTACCATGGTTGAGGATGGGGATATTCATGGAGCCGGCTCCTCCCATCAGTTGCCTGATTGACCACCACCATTCTTGACTGGATGTATTGGGGCTATAGAACTTTGCTGATTTTAGAACCACTTAGTTTTTCTGTGGCCTGCTGCTTTTGGTGTTTTGCATGCAATTAATCCAGTGTTGTAGCTTTATGAGCTTGGTGCTGCTTCTGGCACTCCCTTCTACCCTCGTCATTGAACCAAGATTGGTTTCCCAGCTTGATGCCGATGGAAGAGTGAGGAATGTGTGATATAAGAAAGAAGGAACTTAGATATTTTTAAGACCATTATCATGCCATCAGGACATCAAATTAATTGCAATTTAGTCATGCAGCCAATGTGTACACAGCAAGATCCCACAAAATAACAAATGAGATGAATGACCAGTTAATCTTTTTGGTGTTGGTTGAAGGGAGATTGTTGGCCATAACACCAGGAGAACTTCTTGTTCCTGTTCAAATAGTGCCATGGCTCTTGTGTCCATCTGAACAGGCAGCAGGGGCTTGAGTTTAACATCTGACAGTGCAGCAGTACCTCGGTACTGCACTGAAGTGTCAGTCTAGATTATGTGCTGAAGTCCTGGTGTGAGACTTGAACCCACGACCACTGCCAAGAGGTGAGAGTGCTACCAACTGAGCCAAGCTTGCTCATATGTTTATAATACTCATTTTAGAGCAATTGTACATCACATAGACATATGCAGCAGTGGTTGATGGGCAAAGCGTTTTTAAACTTGCATTTTACAACTTGCAACCTGATCTTGAAATATCTAAATTTTGTAGGGGTTCGACCAGCTCCGAATTGAAGGTTTACTTTGTGATGTCACCTTGGTGCCAGGAGACGGTGATGAAGTATTTCCCGTCCATAGAGCAATGATGGCCTCAGCCAGTGACTATTTTAAGGCTATGTTCACAGGTAAGATACAAAAAATGTCATAGCTCTTGTGAAATGTAAGGAATTGTGTAATCAGCTGACAACTGTGCAAGCGCTTGGAACATTTTGTGCTTTGATGAATGTTGCAAGATTCTCCACTCTTGTATCTGCCTCCATGGTAACTTTTCCAACAGGCGAGTACAGTTATGTCCGAGTTAAAATGGTTGCAGTGTGCACTGTTCTATCCAAGCATTTTGAGCGTGGAGCATGACCACAGGCAGGATTGTCCTGGAGTCTCCAGAATTGAAGATTGATCTCCAGGACACTGCTGTGAGCAAATCCAGGAGAAAATTCACCAGAACTTTAAAAAAAATTGTGTTTTTAAAAAAAAATTCTTTGAATATTTTTGCTTTATTCGTTCTCATTGGAGATGGGAAAATGGGATGTTTGACTGAAGTTGAGAATCATTCAGTCGGGTCATAGAGTCGGTTCGCTTCTGAATGAACTTGCGAAGGCGGTGGGCCGCGAGGATGAACGTGGCTCAGGGGCACTGAGGCCAACATCAGCTACTCCCCCCCACCCCCAGCTGAGATCTGCTGCCTCAGGAACGGAACTTGGGAGCCCCCCTGATCTGCATGGTTTAGTGACAATTTTAAATTGCTGACCTCTCATCAGTGACGGCCCAACCAGAGGAAATAGTCTTTCCTTAGTACCTATCAAAACCTTTCCTAAGTCTCCCCTTGGCCTTCCCTGCTTCAGTGGAAATAGTATCTCGAGCCTCATCTCATAAATATAGTTTCCCATCACTGGCGTCATGCTGGTGAATCCGTGCTGTACATTTGTATTTTAATACAAATAGAAAATTAACAATTTACAATGGTTGTGTCAATTGCTTCATGCCCATTCTATAATGGGGTCCCCAAAACAGCACACAGTGTAAAAGCCGGATAGCCAGGTGCTGAAGGATAGAACACTAGAGCCTAGTCTTTCGTTACTTACAAGCCTTTCTTCACAAAGACATACATTACATACTGTGCACCCCCAAGATAAGCTTGCAACCCTTCCCCAGCCTACTCCCATATGTATAACTGCACAAGAGAGTCCCATCATCTGAATACACCCAATTGCTATACACAACTTAAATACAATTAACACACAGTGCTCCTACTGTGGCCTAACCATTACCTTGTACAAATGTATCATTACTTATATACTCTTGTACAGTACTCTATGCTCCTATTTACAAAACCCAAAATCAATTAATGCAAGCAGATGTCAAAAGTTATTCTACATATCCATTATGGGACTGAGCATGGATTCTAGTGTAATTTTCATAGTAATGTTTTTCAACAGGTTCAGATTTGATTTTTTTTTGATCGCATAAATAAACAAGTTGCTCAAAATCATTGTTATTGCTAAAAATGGGCTGAATCACTCGCACCATGTTGGATTTCTTCCAACCCGACCTAATAGTTTTTCTTGATACCCATCAGTGTAAAAGTGGCAAGATAGCTCGACCCCACCGAGTGCCCTGAGGTGTGTGACCCCCTCCAGGGAGCTGGTTCGAATTCCCCAAGTGTGCAGTTTCGATCCAGTCTTAAGCTATCCTTGTATCATCATATAAATAAATCAAGTGCATTTGTACGAATACAGTCTCAATTAGGGCCCAGGGTACAACTCCAAGGATAGTCCTCCAGTATCTATGCCAAGTGGCAAGTCTTCATGTGTGAACCTAGTTTGTCAATGGGCTATTCGACCAGTGAGGGCACCAAAACCTCTCGCATGACATCCACCCGTGTACTTTCTGGTAGGGGTCACAGCTACTGGATAGCAATCGGGAATGGGGAAATTAGTTGATTTTTGCCCTCCCTAACTCAGCAAAGGAGGCCAGTTGTAGGGCCCCTCCAGTTACCCCATCTGAGATTGGTGAACAGCACAGACCGAGGATCAAACCTGTACCCTTCTGGTTCAGATTATGGAGCACTGCAAATTGGTGGCCAAGCCTTCAGCCACCTCCACCCGACTGTCGTCTACTCCCTCCACCCTCCCCTCCCCACCCCCTCCACCCTCCCCTCCCCACCCCCTCCACCCTCCCCTCCCACCCCCTCCACCCTCCCCTCCCCACCCCCTCCACTCAACTCCCCCCCCCCCCCCCCACCCCCTCGCCCAAGCAATCATCCAATCACCTTTTTAAAAAAAAACGTTCTTAAAACCCATGTTTAGAGCCAAACATTCGGTCACCTCTTCTAACTCCCCCAACGTGGCCTCAGTGTTATTACTTTTAGTTTTTCCCCCTCTGTAAAGTTCCTTGGGACATTTTCCAGCTTTAAAAGCGCTATGTAAATGCAAGTTGTTGCTGTTGTAGGCAGTGCTTTGTAACCAGTGACCCACTGGAGCAACCAATCTGCATTTAACTGTATCTCCTTCTCAATATCAAAATATTTCCTGATCTAGAATGCCAAATAAGGTCAAAGCACTGAGAATTTAGACTGTAATTGATGCTTCTTTATTGTTGATGACTTTCTTCATAAGTTAACTTAAAAGGTAATAATTTTTCAATATTCCAATGTTTCATGCAATGTTATAATGGGTTAATCAATAGTTTTTGACCTGTAGATCTACTGGTTGATTTTTGTCTTGAAATAATAACACCAGTCTAAGGTTCAATGCCAACACAAAATGAAAAGGCAATTTTCTTTCTTGTGATCAGGCGGAATGAAGGAGCAGGACCTAATGTGCATTAAACTTCATGGGGTGAACCGAATAGGGCTTAAGAAAATCATTGATTTCATTTATACTGCGAAGCTCTCCCTGAACATGGACAACCTCCAGGATACCTTGGAAGCAGCCAGCTTTCTGCAGATTTTACCTGTCCTGGACTTCTGTAAAGTATTTCTTATATCTGGGGTAAGATTTTTCTTTGCACTTTTTCAATATAAAATCTTCTAGCATGCATATATAATATATAATTCCTATAATAGTTAATGTTGAATATTGGTAACTAGATTGATGCGTAAGATATTTCCTGCAGTTGCATTGACACTTTGTTAGGTTAGAAAAAATATAAGCTGTCAGCATTTGTATTTTGCAAGCGCAAGCACTTTGTCACAGTTAGTTTTGGCAAATTAGATATATATCCAGTACAGAATCCCAATGGTTTTTACATATCATTTGTAAGAAGTAAATTGATGTGCTGTCAATTTTTTTTGTAGTTATTAGATTCATCTTGCTTTGTTTGAGAAACCTGACATTCATTAACAATACCTGCAATTTTATTTACTCCAAAATTCATTAATTCTTTAGAATTGAATGTCGTGCAGTACCTAGTTCTTGCGAAATATTCACCAGAAAATTAGATGGCACAGCAGACTAGACACTGGCCTTTTACCTCAGAGATCTGTGTTCATATCCACTCCAGACTGATGCTCCCCTGTCTGCTGGGTGGAAAGGCTCCTAATGTGAGATGGGTTTGGCAGTCTCACTCCACTTACTTTCTGGGGCTACAGCACAAAACTGTCCCTAATTTGGCACTAATTAGGGATTGTACTCACTCAAGCACGATTAAGCATGTTTGATGTGGGAAATGGGGGAAAAAATGGCACACTAGTGCTCTTCTGAGGTTGAGACTGAAGTGCACTGTTGCAGAGAATTAGATACCAACTATACCAATCCTTGGAGTGACACTGGGTGGCTGAACTGGGAAGTGCTTTCCATTCCTCAGCACCAACATCCCTCACCATGATGAGCATTTTTTTTAATAAAGCAAGGACGAGGAAGACTAACCTTCGAATCAGAGGCTTCATTTTTAACCTGTTATTTCTGATACCTTCTAGGTTTCACTTGAAAACTGTGTTGAGGTTGGACGAATCGCTAATACCTACAACTTGACAGAAGTAGATAAATATGTAAATAACTTCATTCTGAAGAATTTCCCGGCACTGCTAAGTACTGGGGAATTTGTGAAACTCCCGTTTGAGCGACTTGCCTTTGTGCTTTCAAGCAACAGCCTCAAAAACTGCACTGAACTTGAACTTTTCAAGTCCGCCTGTCGTTGGTTGAGATATGAGGACTCACGGATGGATTTTGCCTCAAAGATAATGAAGAATATTAGGTTTCCGCTGATGTCACCGCAGGAATTAATTAATCACGTTCAAACGGTGGACTTCATGAGAACGGACAACGTTTGCGTCAATCTGCTACTGGAAGCCAGTAACTATCAGATGATGCCCTACATGCAGCCTGTTATGCAGTCTGAGAGAACCTGTATCCGTTCAGATAACACGCACTTAGTAACCTTGGGCGGAGTGCTAAGGCAGCAGCTGGTTGTGAGCAAAGAGCTAAGATTATATGATGAAAAGGCCCACGAATGGAAATCGCTAGCTCCAATGGACGCACCGAGGTACCAGCACGGCATTGCAGTGATTGGAAACTTCCTTTATGTTGTGGGTGGGCAGAGCAATTACGATACGAAAGGAAAGACTGCTGTTGATACCGTGTTCAGATACGACCCTCGGTACAACAAATGGATGCAAGTAGCATCTTTAAATGAAAAGCGTACTTTCTTCCACCTCAGTGCCCTGAAAGGGCATCTTTATGCAGTTGGCGGTAGAAATGCAGCTGGAGAATTGGGTAGGTATTTTTTCTTATTGGTAATCTTTATTGGGATTTTTACAACCAAACAGACAGGAATTTCTGTATAAAGTAGCTGATTATCAGGACTCTCACCTGCCCTTTTGAAACAGAAGGTAGAGAACCATGCAATGCAGGCACAGTCTCCACCACATATAGTGGCTGTGTTCTTACTAATGCGATTTTCCCGCTATACGGGGTGAACGCTAAATCCATTGGACTGCCTAGTGCAATGGTAAGGATCTAGGATCCCTAGTCTAGTTATAAAGTGTTGGGGACTGTATTGCATGATGCTAAGTCGATCCAAAATCAGATAATGATTTATTTAAATGGAAATGGACAGATGATCTGTATTTAGCGAACAGCTGATTGAAGCTGCCTGAAGTCTCCATCAGCTGTTCGTACTGTGTCAACAACTACTGCAGTCGAAAAGCGGACACATCGGGCGGCTTCAATCAGCTGTTCCTAAAGCATTAAAAACAGATAAAAGAGTTGGACAGCGCTCAGAGGCACTCAGCTCCTCCGGTAACAGCACTTAATCACACTTTAATGAGATGCGAAAAGCTTATTGAATTGCCCAAAAGAGTCGGCGCATTTAATGTGTTATAACTGGCATCTTTGTAATTGAATTCAATAAAAATGGTAAATGGTTAGTGCCATTTGCCCAATATGGGCGACTGCCCACGATCAGCATGGGTGGTGTAACTGGGGGGCGACTGCATTGGGTTTAGTTAGCAAAGTACCAGTAAGTCTGATCCAGTATGCCCAGGAAGAGAAAAATATGTCCCATTGTGTTTCAGTGTAATGGTTCTGTGCAGCATTGACTCGTTCAAGCCCTTTCTTTTCAGAATAGAACTTTCACATTACCGTACACCCTGTCGATAGATTGCCACACAGTCCTTTTCGGAATATGAGTGGTACCATTTTGGAACTGGTGTCTGCTCACAAACCCGTTGGATGGTGTATTACTGTCCACCATGGTGAGGAGTTTAGCTGAATACACTGTAGAATATTTTGAGACTTGTTTAATAGATTTTAAAGAATGAATTGACTTGACGCTCAACACAGCCAAACATTGCAGAGCAGCAATCTGCAAAGTCAATGTTGAATTACATAGGCATGCCAGTAGACTAGAAGTCAGAGGAAGTCATGATCAAACTGTACCGTGCTCTGGTCAGACGGCACCTTGAGAACTGTGTCCAGTTCTGGTCCCCGAGGCACAAGGTTCAAGCACTGGTGCAGTGCAGAGAAGAGCCACTGAGCTTATCCCCAGTGTCAGGGGTCTGAGTTATGAGGAAAGACTGGAGAAACTTGGGATCTTCAGCCTGGACAGGAGGCGTCTGAGAGATGATCATATAGAGGAACATAAGATAGTAAATGATACGAAAACGGTAAATCCAGAATCCTGCATTAAATTAAACTATGCACAGGGGTGATGGGTAAGCGGGACTTGGTACGGGATAGGATATGGGCAGCAGAGTTTGAAGTGAGCTGAAGTTTATGGAGGATGGAGCGATTAGGCATTGGAATAATCAAGTCTGGAGGTAACAAACACATGGCTGAGGGTTTCAGCAACAGATGGGCTAAAGCAAGGGCGGAGCCGAGCATTGTTAGAGGTGGAAGTAGTTGTTCTTTGTGATGGAGAGGCTATGGCATTGGAAGGAAAGCTCGGGGTCAAATAGGTTGCAAAGGGTATGAACAATGTGGCTCAAGCTGAGACAGTGGCCGGGAGGGGGATGGAATTAGTGACAAGAGTACAGAGTTTGTGGTCAGGGCCGAAAATGATAGCTTTGGAATTGTGGAGAAAATGAGCATGGATTTGGGAGGCGATAACACGTTCAGGACTTTGGAGAGGAAAAGGAGGTTGGAGACGGGGCCATAGTTTGCAAGAGTAGCGGGTTAGGGGTCGGAGACCATGGTGTGACTTGATGATAAGAGCCACATCACCACACAGTGGTTAGTGCGAATCAGGTGGTGGAAACAATAGCTAAGTGGGGAGGTTTCATTAATGGACAAGGTGTTGCCACCCGTGAGCCAAGTTTCCATCACAGTTATGATGTCAGTGCAAATCATTCACAATAAGCTGGATGGCACAGCCTGGTTCGCAATTAAACGGACGTTCTGGAGGGAAATGGTGGGATCGGGGGTGGGGGACAGTTAGTGTTGATCCGCTGGCAGGGTCCACGGGGATAGTGGTGGGTGGAATCAGCAGGACTCGAAGGAGGTTAGCGAGATTAGCCCTCAGAGGGTGCACTGGGCAAGAAGGTAAGTGAGAGAATAGGATAGGACAGTTGAGGTTGATGCTCATAAGGAGGCAGTGACTGGTGCCTCAGTGGTTCCCCTGGAGAATACCAAGAGCACAAAGAGATAGCTGTGGGCTTAATCAAGAGGGGTTCAAGCCTGGGATGGTGGCAGGAAGGCAGGACAGTAGTGATGAGTTAAAGTAGGGAAGCATTCAAGTGCTGGAGGCAGTTCAGAGAAGAGCCACTAAGCTCATCCCCAGTGTCAGGTCTGAGTTGAGAGGAAATCATAGAATGGTTACAGCACAGAAGGAGGCCATTTGGCCTGTCGAGCCCGTGCCGGAGAAACTTGGGCTTTCTGGGGGTGGGGGGGGGGTGGTGAGAAATGAAAGGTGTCATGACTGGGTGACAGGAAGGGAAGGAGACGGGAAGGACCAGAAAACTCAAGATTTTAAAAAAGGGAGCTAGATGTAATGGGTTTGGGTCCGGAGCGGCACTTCGTGAGCTTTCAGATAGCATGGTGGTGGCGAAAAACCCTGGAGTTACTTAAACAATTAGATGCAGCAATGAGGGACTGTAGGCCCATTCTCGATGGAATGAATTAAGATGGGCCAAATGGCCTTTCTCATGCATAAGTATTTTGTGATATTTAAGTGTAACTGTTACAGTATTTCCCACAATGTCAGAAGTCAAAGTAGCAATGATACTTGGGCACAGTGACAACTCGAGGGCCACCGAGGATTTTCTGATCTCCTTCAAGGAATGTTTTTCCTAGGGAAACTTTATTCTTCAGTTATTGTTTTCATTTCCTATTCAGCGTGTGCGTATTTACTAAAATCAGGTTACCCCTTAAAGAAGGTTGTTCATGCCCTGTAAGAACACGTTCTGTCACCCCTGTGTATCACGTTGGTTGTTTCCCTCTTGGTTGCATTCTCCCACCATTGTCATTCATCGTACTCTTGTATTATCCTAAGAAAACTTGTAGTTGTTAGTCCTGCATCCACCTTTGTTTATGAGCAGTTTTCCTCCCTAGAATGTATTTAATAGACTTTGTTCCATTCTGTGTTGGTTATAAGTTTGGAAATCTATGTGAATTGCAAAAAGTCGCTTCTTGTTACCGAAAGTCACGACTGACATCTCCGCACACAGTTTTGTTTTTTGTTTTGTGGTTTGCATAATATTGAGGGAAGGCTGTTGAAGAATTAACATTGCTGCAGCACTGTCCCAGCTGCAAACTACTGTGGGCTTTCCCATTTGCTTGGTTACCTTTATTTTAACTTTCCTTGGGGAAAATGTCAGTCAAAAAGAACACATCGAGAATGTGCGTTATTAGAGCTGTCACCTCACTTATCCAAGGCCCCTTTGCGGGATAAACACAAAGAAAAGGCCAGACAGTGGTTCAGTCTGTTCTTAACCACACCACTGCTGCAGTAGTTAATGTAGAAACATACTCCAGTCTCATTTTTTGACCTCTTCCCTGGGTATCTGGGATAATGAATCTGTGTGTTTGTTGGAAATCAGTTTCAACATTAAGCCTTAGCAAACTTAAAGTAACTTGATATTCACTGCCCCCTTGGGGTGTATTCACACTACAGTTGTAGCGTTCATGTGAAGTGCTTTGCTCTGGAGTCACTTTGGGCCTTGTCACCTGTTTTACACTATATTGGTTTGAAACCAAATACTTGTAGTACAAACGCATCTGTGGTTCATTATTTGTTCTATTTTTTTGGAAAGTACCTTTCCGCTAAGCTGATGTTTGGTGCCGCAGTTGAATTTAATTATAACCGTAGCTCAGATAAAAATAGTGGCGTCTCCATTCGCTCAGCGCAGTTGCCAAGAAACATCTTTCAGATGTAGTTTTCTGGTTTCATTGCATGCACTGGAATTGCTGCCATGAATTTGTTTAAGGGGACCAATCCCAGAAGCATTCCGAATGACTGCAATCTATATGCAGATCCTTTATCTTTAAAATCCTTTAAAAAAAAAAATAATCACTAAAGGTAAGGTCATGCTCTTGGGAATATCCATTGCAGAATGTAGAACCCACTCAAACATTCCTGTTTTTTTTCTAACTGTGATTCGTTGCACAACAAAATAGTTGTGTTACATGATTTCAAATTAAACTAACGCATGGGGCTTTTAATTTCATCGGTCAAAGTTTGCTTTTTGTGTTTGATGCCATGTAAATGTATCAGTTGCCCTTCCTATATTACCCACTGCACGGAATGTGTGTGTTCGTACTAGATACAGGCATTTGAGCATAGCGTGCATATTATATAACCTTATAAATACTACTGGTATGGCCACAATTGAAATATAAGGAGGGATTGGGCAGTCCCGGTGAGGAGCGGTGATTGCATGGAGCACTTCTTGGGGAAATTGCGGGAACGTAGCCAATTACATTTCCGCTCATTAATTTTAATGGGCATAAACGCACAGGACGCAGGCCTCTGATTTCCTGAGCTCCCTCTGAGCACCACTCTCTGCTGCAAGCGCTGGATCGCAGGTCAGACCTTGTATGTACACTTTGAAGAATCCTACTTTCAAAAGGACATTAATTTCTGGAAGAGGGTTTACAGAGAAGTGTCCAGAGCATTTCCTGGACTAAAGCTGCAGTGTTGCATTTACCATGCACAGCCCTGACTGTGGCAACAACCTGATCGTGCAAGCCAGGCACCACGGTTGACGACAGAAGAACCAAGACCGCCCCATCCGCCCCTTAACCAGGTGATTTCAGACTTGTGATTTGTGGTGGAGGTCACGGGTTTGGAGGTGCTGACGAAGAAGAGATGAAATTACAGTTTCTGTTTTTTGTGAAAATCTGTGACTCTTTTTATTCATTTCCACGGACTTGCAAGCTGTATCACTGTTTTTCTTAAAGATCTCACCGTGTTCAGTGGTCTCACCTTGGCAGTATTGCTGCTTTTCCTCCAACTATGCTCCCCAGTTAAGTTGTTGGAATCAGCCAGCAAGGGGATGCAAGCCGCTACCTCAGAGGGAGGGAAAATTTGAGGACAACCTGTGCCATTTCTGAAAGATTGACTAGCCATTGTCAGAAACCTGAAAATCGAGGAACGGTGCAGGAAATGTAAGAAGTGCAAGAGAGAAACTTTAAAGGATACAGGAGAGAGCAACCAGAATGATTGAGGGAATGGAGGGATTGGATTATGAGGAGCGATTATGTAAATTGGGCTTGTTCTCACTGGCGAAGAGAAGGTTGAGAGGTGATATGATTGTTGTTTTTAGAATTTTAAAGGGACTAGATTATGTTGACTGTGACGAGCTGTTTCACCTTGTCCAGGACAGTAGAACCAGAGGACACGGCCTGCGTTTGAAGGGGAGTAAATTCAAAACTAATCCGTGGAAACCGTATTTCAGTGAGCAAGTGGTCAATCTGTGGAACAGGCTCCCTAGGGAAACGGTGGAAGCAGTTAGTGTTGATTCATTCAAATGTAAATTAGATAGATTTCTTTCAGGGAATAGCATTGTGGGTTTCAGTACTTGAGTAATTTGAGTCCTAACCTGGTGAGTGTAGCAGGCTTGGGAGGAACAGGTGACTGTGGACCTGTGGTTCCCAAAGCTCTCCACCACTGGGGGTTTCCCTCGCCTCATGTCTGGCTCTGTTGTAGACTCATTGATAGAGATTGATGCTGTGATTAGTCAACACTCCATTATCGTTGTATCATGTGACTCCCAGGATGGTAGGAGGTGAACTAGATGGACCTTGGCCTATTTCCATCTAGCAATTCCTATAAAAGACATAAAAAATAGAACAAAATGGAACAATAGTTCGTTCTTACATTAATTTGTATTTGAAATAAGCACAATATTATTTGTACCTTGTCGAAATTTCTAGAACAAACATGCATGCATGGTTATAATATCAGGAGATTGTAATAAATGGTTTCTTACATAATGGCTAGAAGTTATTGTTCAGCAGTACATTAGTAATCGGTGAAGTGGCCCCCAAACCACAGTTAAATATAGTCAGAAAGGGGGAGTGGGAGGAATTTTTCTAATCAGTGATATTTATCATTACTTAAATACTGTGTGGGGCTCCAATGTCCCTATTAGACTGGCCAGTATGTGATGATAATCTCTTACAGGTCCACTTAGTTTGAAATGGACCCTTTTAATCATTGCACCGAGGATACCGTGCACAGTACTAATCGTTGGCAGTAGTAGATGCTTTTAGTGGATTTACTTTTGCATAACGCAGCTCTTGGAAACAAGCCACCTCGATATTAAACAGTGTAAAATCAACTTAATTTACGATTTTAATTGACTTTAATGGGTGACTCTTAATGAAGTACACTGGTACTTTCGAGCTGAAATGACTGTGCATGGCACTGATACTGAGGGGTGTTTCTGTGCAGCAAGGTTGTCGTATTATAGCCCAGATTCTCCGACTTCCACCGAGCTCAGCTTCCTGGTGGGGACACGGGATGGTGGAATCACCCCTAGATTGTACAGGACTTTCATGTATAGTTAAAGACATTTTGTTATCTATTAACAATTAGACAGACTTGCCATAGTGGAATGGGACTGCCATATACCATTGGCAGAATTTTAATGTAAAGTTGCCAAATAATTAAAAAGCATATGGTATAGTTTCCAAGAGATGGTTAAGCTGGTGCTCGGAGTTTGTGATGGACATTAAACTTTGTTACATTCGAAGTACAGGTCTTCAGGTATAGCCACAGCAATCCTGTTAGGATTTATTATAGGTCTGCAGTTTATAGGAACAGTATAATAGGTCACAGTGGAGTCATTTCTGAGGAAGAATGGCAATGTGGTGCAGAATAGCTAGCAGAAATATTTATAAAAGCGTACTTCTAGTTTTATTCATCGGCTTGTTAAATTCACAAATGGAAGAACAGAATACTTGGAATGTCTTTGCCTTGCTCAAATAGGATTTTGCAAAACCCTGTTTGCATGCCTTACCAAAATCATTCGGTGCTGTAGAATATTTATCAAAATACTTCCAAAAATAAACTCATTACATGATATTTAAAACAGAGAAATATGAAAGTTCATCAGTTATTTTGAAAGCCTTTTAAATTTTATTTTCACACTTTTTCAATTCATACAAAAGTAGCTAAGAAGAGAATTCCAGTCCATGTCGGAGGAAAGGAAAGGAAGGAGCCAGGAGGCATAATGCCATAAACATCACTGGCAGTGCAGGCAGTGATTTGCCATATTGCTTCTTAACAAACTGCAGTCAAGAACTGTTCCAGAACATAACTTGGGTCTACGTATGCTGCCAGCATAATTGCATAAAAACATGAACTTGTAGAACTTAAGGGGTCAGCAAGTAATTGAATGGATGTGCAGTTTCATTTCTACATTTGTTAAGGCATCTAGGGTAGCACGATATCACTTTCACAGAACCAATTATTAAGCTGTTGTAAGTGCAGTAGGAGACTATAAATCATTCTCCCTCGCAGTGCACTGCTCCACACACTGTAGCCTGGGGTAATGGAAAACTGTGGCCATTGATTCTTTGAAAATGACCAATCTCCATAAAATCTTGCTAAATTTGTAAAATTCCCTCTTTCCTTTATCAAAAGTGAAAATGATTTGGAAATTAATTTTGTGGTTTTTAAAAATACAGTGTCCTTGTTGACGCTGGAAACAGCAGCCTCAGTTAGTTGCCAAGAGGTGGCATCCAACTCGTAATAGCTAGTTATAGCTTCCTTTCCTTCTCTCTCTCTCTCTCTCTCTCTCTCTCTCTCTCTCTCTCCCTACTGAGAAAGGCCCTCAGTCGGGCCCATATAATGGATCAAATGCCTGAACTCTTAAGTGAGGGTGGCAGAGTGGTGCGGCACTCAGTGACAGAGCAGGTTACAGAGACATATGACAAGTCAGCTTGGTCCAATCTTGCACGGCCAAGTACACAGCATTGATGAGCCAGGAAGGAGGTTGCCTACTTTTGTCTCGGCCAGGAAAAGGAACATGAAGCAAGAGAACCTGAAGAGGGGGAGGGAAAACATATTCTTATGACGGGGTTGGAGGATATAATTATGACCCATCCTCTTGTTTTCATCTATGTGCTGTCCCCTTGTGACACCATCTGTAGACACAGGGTCAGCTTTGGCATGCACACCATGTTCTACCTCTCCCACCTTCCTCAACGCCTCCACTGCTTCTGTTCCATCAGACTGCTGGTCTGACAATCCAGCCCTTGTTGAGCCTTAACTTCCTACAGCTGAATATCGGGAATACTGAAGTCATAGTCTTCAACCCCCACCACAGCCACAGTCTTATCCTTAACCAGATTATAATAGACAACCTTGGAGTCCTACTCAACTCCGAGCTGAGTTTCTATCCCTCTATCCTCTACATCACAAAGACCTCCTGCTTCCACCTTCGTAACATCGCCACCTCTGCCTTTTCCTCAACCATCCACCACTGAAACCTTCATCCATGCTTTTGTTACCTCCAGACTCAACTACTCCAACACTTGCCTTGCCAGCCTCCCATCCACCTCCGTCCACAAACTACAGCAAGTAAAAACTCTGCAGCTTTTATGCTATCCTGCTCGCCCACCACTCCAGTCCTCGCTGACCTACGGTGGCTCCCGATCCTCCCCAAATTAAAAATTCTTGCCCTTATGTTTAAATCCCTTCATTGCCTTGCACCTCCAATCTCCATAACCCATCCAGTCCTACAGCTTCTCGTGAACTCTTGATACCTCTGACCCTTGGCCTCTTGTGCATCCCATTCTCCTGTCGTCCCACTGGTGGCAGCTGTACTTTCAGTTGTCTAGGTCCCACTCTCTGGAATTCCCTCCCTAAACCCTTCCACCTCCCACTCCTTCTTTAAGGCCCTCCTTGAAATCTAACTCTTTGTGCCTCTGATCACCTCTCGTAATCATTCTCTCGATGACTGTTTCTCACCTCTGAAGCACCTTGGCATTATATCAATGTTCATTGCTGGTTGGGAGGAATGGTATTATTTGCTGCTACAGGAAATCAGAAAATTAGAGATTTATAATAACCCAGATATATTTTTATATATAAACATAAATTTATATTAACCAAGGGACACAAATTTAAGATAATTAGCAAAAAAAAACAGGCGAGAAGATATCTTTTTAGGCAGCGAGCTGTTATGATCTGGCTTGCTCTGCCTGAAAGGGTGGTGGAAGCAGGTTCAATAATAACTTTAGAAAGAGAATTGGATAAATACTTGAAGGAGTAAAATATGCAGGACTATGGAAAAGAGCAGGAGAGTGGGACTAATTGAATAGCTCTTTCAAAGAGCCGGCACAGGCTCGATGGGCCGAAAAACCTCCTGTTCTGTATCATTCTATGATCCAAAGGCCAGTTACTGAAGTGCAGAAGTAGCAGAGAATGAAGACTGCACAGTAAGCAAACAGTCTTGGTATCCACACAAATGCAGCAGGTTATTAGGCCTCTATTCTCTCCTTTTCTGTATAGTTCGCAAAACTGAACTTTTCCACATTAAATATGGAGTGTTAAATTTTTTAACACAAAAATACGTTGAAAGCCAGATTATTTAATTAATCCATAGCAGTCATAGATTAAAAAAAAGTGGTCGCCCCCCTCCCAGTCCCTTAACACCACGTTGGCCTTCACATTGCTGGAGGCCATCCCGGGACGAATGCAAGATGCTTGTGTATAATGTTCCTCTGCCTGCTATTTTAACGCAAATGCACCCTGTTTGTTTTAAACATGTTAATACCTCCACCAATGGATAGAGGAACATCGTACAAGTGTATTGAGCATTCACCCTCTGATCGTGCCAAAAGCAATTTCTAGGCCGTAGTTCAGTCGACAGAGACAAGCTTACTTAAGTGCGATAATTCTTAACCCCTCCACTGTCACTTCCTTAAACTATTATCATCTTTAAACAAACCCACGAAGTTCTATATTACTCTGGGAGTTTAGGAGAAAGTATGTGGTATATTGAATTGAACGGATAAAATATTCGGTGGAATCCTCCGCAGTGAACTTTTGTTTTCAGAAGTTCTTGAGACCTGTTTGACAAGAAACATTCATCTGACAGTGAGATTTAAAAAATTTAAATCGAGCATACATGTAATTTCTGTTAGCTACCCTATTACTAGAATTTTAGACGCACGTGCTAAGTGTTTGAACATTCGTATCTCACCGTGTAATTTCAAAGCCTAGGTGTAATAAAGGAGAAAACGTGAACAAGGTGAAACAACCTCAGCTGCAATAGGTGTGGGAGACTGTAGTGTAACACGCCCTCATAGCCTGCACATATACATAATACATGTGGGAACTCATGACAACCCAAAATGGATGCAATACAGTTTTTTTTGTAAAGAGTAATAGGCACCCATTGTATATTAGTGTGATATTAATGGTAAGATATTTCTGTATAATCATTAACTGTTGGATACCAAGACTAGCTCCATAATTAGTTCTAAATGGCACAGCAGTGTTCAGTGAACCTTTACAATAAATAGTTCTTCCCATGTTTTGTAACATTTAATGTATTTCATCATCATTTCTCATTTCTTTACAACAGCCACTGTGGAATGCTACAATCCAAGAACCAATGAGTGGAACTATGTGGCAAAAATGAATGAACCTCACTACGGCCATGCTGGAACTGTTTACGGTGGCTACATGTACATTTCAGGTAATTCTGTGTTCAAGTGGTAGCTGGAGCTGTCTTCTAGTAAATTCATCTAAAAGCTTTTGAAGCAAAACATAATCATAAATGCTTTTGAGTCTCCACAAATAAGTCAGTATTGAACGCAAGCTTCCGATGTAACTTATCCTCAGCATTGTGACAAGTTACATTTTTGGGTTCTTGCACCAGATGCCTAACTTGGGGGCTGCGATTTTTGACGGCTCCTATAAACGGACCTTGCGTTCCCTACATATAGAGTGCGTCTATATATGGCCAATGTCTCAGTGAATGTAGCGAGATCCTGGGATAGAGCAGAGAACTCTTGCCACTGTACTATTGCTTATTGGAGTATATCACGTGCACTGCGTGACTTCCTTGTCTTTGGTGGGAGAATTGCGTGTACGCTCCATCAGACTTGGGTTATATAAAGCAATAGCCAAATTTATTTAACATTAAACAGATAAATGAACAGTACAAACTATTTACAGTAGTTACAGTTCTCTAAATATTGAAACAACACAGATGCTTTTCCTGTGCTACCTCCCAACATCGCATTAATCTTTGATACCTGGTTGCACATTCTTACGTGGTATAACCAACTTAGTGCAGCACTCCGATTGCTGAGCTGAGCTGAGCCCACGCAGCCTGCTATATGCCCATAATCATCCTTGGCTGTGCCCTTCTCGCATACCTGATTCAGTTTTCACCTCGGGCACAGCTGTCAATCAGAACCACTACCACGGGAGACCCTGCAGGATTATCCCACTCCACCTTGTATGGCCTGCAATGGCTGGTAACTCCAGCCAGCTACCTAGGACACTATTCAACAGATGAAAGAAAGACTTGCACCTTTCACGGCCTCAGGACATCCCAAAGCACTTCACAGCCAATTAAGTACTTTTGACTTGCAGACACTGTTGTAATGTAGGAAAGGTAGCACCCAATCTGTGCACAGCAAGGTTACAAAAACAGCAATGAGATAAATTACCAGATAATCTGTTTTAGTGATGTTGGTTGAGGGATAAATATTGGCCAGGACACCAATGACTATTCAATTGACAGTATATTAAACTCACCTTTGGAACCAGGCCTCAGATGAATATTAATGCATTTGGCCTACCCCGGCGTCTTGACCAATATTTATCCCTCGACCAACATCACTAAAACAGATTATCTGATCATTATTTCATTGCTGTTTGTGGGAGCTTGCTGTGTGCAAATTGACTACCATGTTTCCTACATATAAAGCGCTTTGGAATGTTCTGAGGTTGTGAATGGCGCTATATAAATGCAAGCCTTTTTTCTTTTTTTAAAAGGACACATCACATAAACACAGCTGCACCTTACCAACAGACAGCTTTCCTCAAGGCGGTCCCTTTACATCTAGTAAGATGTAAATGCACCCTCATTACTTAAGGATACACTGTGTGTTACGTGGAATAAAACTCTTGCTGTATAACACAGCGCATTCTCCCATTGCCATGAGCAATTCCAACCATTAATTTCTTTTTAAAAAAGTGTTAGATTCTCTAATCAACTAATGTTGTTCAATCTGCCAGCTCTGGAAAAACACTCTGCTTATATTAAAACATGGCAGCCACCACGTTTGCCAGTTTCCCTCCTCCCATGTGTGCATTAGTTTTTCCCTTTCTTAACCTTGGCTGAAGTAGTTTTGAACTGTGCTAACACATGCGCAGCGTCACTGATTTGTTCTGAAGCCAAGGCGCTGCAACAGCTGCTCATTCACTATGGTCTCCATGGGCTTTAACAGAATTGACCTTGGTCCTATCTGGTGGATGCCTATAATCTTTATTGGTCTCGTTTCGTAGTAAAATTTGAAATGGGTGGGTATGGGGAACAGCTAGTTCTTCCACTGTGAGAAGCCAAGCACGTGTGCTGTCAGAGGTGGCAGCCTTTCCGGGGTCAAGGTTTTGAATGGAACACTTAACTCTCTTATCCCTGACTCTGGTTTGGCTGTGACACTTTGACATCTAACCTTGGATTTCAGATGTGTTTCCAGTGAATATGATTATCAGAATTTCTGCCTTATCTACAGGTATGCCATACATGATTCACTTCTTTCAAGCAGAGATAGAATTGGGGTTGGGCCTGATGTTGGGAACTCATTTGACTATTTTACACCTGTCCTTGGAGCTTGTCTGACAAACATGTGGATTAGAGCTGATCTCAGATTTGTTCATACCCCCTGATGATGGGTTCACTTCACACTGGGATATTAGTATGGAGGAAGATTTCCTTGTTCTTTCCGTTTCTTGATCTTTCCTATCTACTAAGGCATTTGTAGTTTTTAACAGGAACAGGAGTAGGCTACTAAACCCCTTTCATTTAATAGTAGGCTATTAAATGGCTCCTCTATTCAGTTAGATCCTGGCTGATCTGTACCTCAACGCCATTTACCCACCTTAGCGCCATATCCCATGATTCCCTTAGCTGACAAAAATCGATCTCGGTCTTGAAAGCTCCAATTGTCCCCCAGCAACCACAGCCTTTTGGAGGAGAGAATTGCAGATTTTCACTAACCGTTGTATGAAAATGTGCTTCCTGATTTCACTCCTGAATGACCTAGCCTTAATTTTAAGATTATGTCCCCTCGTTCTTGATTGCCTCACCAGAGGAAGTAGTGCCTCTGTATCTATCCTAATTAATTCTATTTGGCTAATACTGCAATATTCGTTAAACCAGGGCTGTGCACCAGTGTCGCCGTGTAAATGCTTGAATAAGACATGCTGTTTTGAAGCCCTGAATATGAGCGGCTTAGCCTGAGCCCACATGAAGCCTGATCTTTGGTAATCGAGAACCCAGTTCAAGATGGCAACCTCCTGCTCGAGACCATTCCATTTAACTATCTCATTGTTGGGCCTGTTGCGTGTATTCCTTTCAAAGCACTAATGAAAGGCCACTTGTGTGCAGTAGACATGGTGTTTAAACCTGTTAACTGGTGTATTACTAAGTGCTTTTCGCTGACGGGAAAGTGATTAATTCTAGAACTAAGCAGACATTACCTCTAATTGGAGAACAAAACAGCTAAGCGATGCCACAGTCATGTTTTGCTTGCTTTTTTTTTCTTCTGAGTCAAACCTCACCGTGACAGCCTCCAATCAGGAGGATGGTGCGTGCTGGAGTCGGTGATCTAGTCTGTCTCCTATTTATCTGTTGGCCGCAACAGAATAGAAAGCAGCATCGTGTTTTAAACAGCTTTTACACTGGCGCTTGTTTAGTTTGGATTGCAGGAGACCAGTGTCCACGTTCTGGGCTCTTCAGGATCCAAACCATACAAGCGCCTTGTAAAAGCACCTTTATAGGTGTTGAGGTGGGATTTTTCCTACATTACAACAGTGACTACATTTCAATAAGTGCTTCATTGGCTGTAAAGCACTTTGGGATGTCCTGAGGTTACTAAAGGCGCTGTAGAAATGCAAGTCTTTCTTTTTGACCAGCTCACAGTTCAGGTACGCTGGCTGGGTTTGGGTCATTTAGTATCTCAAAAAAGGGTTTGGTTCAGCAGGATAGCATGTGAATCCAATGTTCTTTTCCGATAAGTCCACAGCACCATGGAAGGCTCAGCTACACAGGTGAGGGGGGGGAAGAGGAGAGGGAGAGCAATAGTGATAGGGGATTCAACAGTTAGGGGAGCAGACAGGCGTTTCTGCAGCCGCAGACATGACTCCAGGATGGTATGTTGCCTCCCTGGTTCCAGGGTCAAGGATGTCACTAAACGGCTGCAGGGCATTCTGAGGGCGGAGGGTGAACAGCCAGAGGTCGTGGTCCATATCGGTACCAACGACATAGGTGGGAAGAGGGATGAGGTCCTGCAGGCAGAGTTTAGGGAGCTAGGACAGAGGTTAAAAAGCAGGACCTCAAAGGTAGTAATCCAGTCCCACGTGCTAGTGAGTTCAGAAATAGGAAGATAGAGCAGATGAATGCGTGGCTGGAGAGATGGTGTAGGAGGGAGGGCTTTAGATTCCTGAGGAATTGGAACCGTTTCTGGGGGAGGTGGGACCTCTACAAGCCAGACGGGTTGCACCTCAACGGGAATGGGACCAATATCCTCGCGGGAGGGTTTGCTAGTGCTGTTGGGGAGGGTTTAAACCAGCTTGGCAGGGGGATGGGGACCTAAGTATAGAGTCAATCGGGAGGGGGAAAAAAACTGGAATTAGAAAACAAAAACGTAGAAAGTAAATTGGAAGGACAGAGGAATCAAGGGCTAGATAGTAGTCAACAAGGAGGTTTGCCTGTACTAAATGGTATATACTTCAATGCAAGGAGTACAGCGAACAAGGCAGATGAGCTGAGGGCACAGGTAGATACTTGGGACTATGATATTATAGCTATTACAGAGACTGCAGTGGCTGAAAGAGGGGCAGGTATGGCAGCTCAACATTCCTGGTTACAGGATTTTCAGACGGGATAGAGAGGGAGGTAAAAAGGGAGGGGGGGGTCGCGGTATTGATTAAAGAAACTATTACAGCTGTGAGGAGGGGTGATATGTTGGAGGGATCATCAAACGAGGCCATATGGGTCGAATTGAAAAACAAAAAAGGGGCGATCACACTGCTGGGAGTGTACTACAGACCCCCAAACAGTGAGAGGGAGATAGAAGAACAAATATGTAGACAAATTTCTGAAGTGCAAAAACTATAGGGCAGTAATAGTCGGGGATTTCAACAACCCCAATATTAACTGGGATAAAATTAGTGTGAAGGGTATAGAAGGTGCGGAATTCCTAAAATGCATCTAGGAGAACTTTTTTAGCCAGTATGTAGCAAGCCCAACAAGGGAGGGGGCGGTTCTGGACTTAGTTTTAGCGAATGAAGCTGGGCAGGTAGAAGGCGCATCAGTGGGGGAGCATTTTGGTGCTAGTGACCATAATTCTGTTAGATTTAAGGTAGTTATGGAAAAGGACAAGGAAAAACCAGGAATAAAAATTCTAAATTGGGGAAAAGCAAAATTTGCTAAGCTCAGAGGGGATTTAGCCATAGTGGACTGGAAACAGTTACTTGAAGGTAAATCAGTGCCAGAGCAGTGGGAGGCATTCAAGGATGAGATCTGGAGGGTTCAGACCAAACATGTGCCCTTAAAGAAAAAAGGTGGGACTAACAGATCTAGAGTCCCCTCAATGTCCAGAGACATGCAGGGTAAGATAAAGGAAAAAAAGGGAGGCGTATGACAGATACCAAGGGCTAAATACTCCAGAATCTTTAGAGGAGTACAGAAAGTGCAGGGGTGCAATTAAAAATGATTTTAGGAAAGCAAAGAGAGAGCATGAAAAATTCTTGGCAAGTAAAATCAAGGAAAACCCAAAGATGTTTTATAAATATATTAAGAGTAAGAGGATAACTATAAAGAAAGGGTAGGGCCTATTAGAGATCATGAGGGTAATCTGTGTGTGGTGGCGGGAGACGTCGGCAGGGTTCTTAATGAATACTTTGTGTCTGCTTTCACAAAGGAGAGGGGCGAAGCCTATCTGGGGGAAGGAGTGTGAAATATTAGATGAAATAAACATAGAGAGAGAGGAAGTATTAAGGGGTTTAGCAGCTTTAAAAGTGGATAAATCCCCAGGCCCGGATGAAATGTATCCCAGGCTGTTAAGCGAAGCAAAAGAGGAAATAGCAGAGGCCCTGACCATCATTATTCAATCCTCTCTGGCTTCAAGTGTGGTGCTGGAGGACTGCTAATGTGGTACCCTTGTTTAAAAAGGGAGGAAAAGGATAGACCGAGTAATTACAGGCCAGTCAGCCTAACCTCGGTGGTGGGAAAATTATTGGAAGGAATTCTGAAGGACAGGATAAATCTTCATTTAGAAAGACACGGATTAATCAAGGATAGTCAGCACGGATTTGTTAAGGGAAGGTCGTGTCTGACAAACTTGATTGCATTTTTTGAGGAGGTAACAAGGAGGGTAGATGAGGGTAGTGCGTTTGATGTAGTGTATATGGACTTTAGCCAGGCTTTTGATAAGGTTTCACATGGCAGACTGGTCACGAAGTTAAAAGCCCATGGGATCCAGGGCAAAGTTTCAAGTTGGATTCAAAACTGGCTCGGAGACAGGAAGCAGAGGGTAATGGTTGATGGGTGTTTTTGTGACTGGAAGGCTGTTTCCAGTGGGGTTCCGCAGGGCTCAGTACTAGGTCCCTTGCTTTTTGTGGTATATATCAATGATCTTGACTTGAATATAGGGGGTATGATTAAGAAGTTTGCAGATGATACTAAAATCGGCTGTGTGGTTGATACTGAAGAAGGAAGCTGTGGACTGCAGGAAGATATCAATAAATTGGTCAGGTGGGCAGAACAGTGACAAATGGAATTCAATCCGGAGAAGTGTGAGGTAATGCATTTGGGGAAGGCTAACAAGGAAAGGGAATACACATTAAATGGTCGGACACTGAGTAGTGTAGAGGAACAAAGGGATCTTGGAGTGCATGTCCACAGATCACTGAAGGTAGCAGGCCAAGTAGATAAGGTGGTTAAGAAGGCATACAGAATGCTTGCCTTTATTAGCCGTGGCATAGAATACAAGAGCAGGGGGGGTTATGCTTCAACTGTATAAAACACTAGTTAGGCCTCACCTAGAGTACTGCGTGCAGTTCTGGTCACCACATTACAGGAAAGATGTGATTGCACTAGAGAGGGTACAGAGGAGATTTACAAGGATGTTGCTGGGAGTAGAGAATCTTGGCTATGAGGAAAGACTGGATAGGCTGGGTCTGTTTTCCTTGGAACAGAGGAGGCTGAGGGGAGACCTTATTGAGGTGTATAAAATTATGAGGGGCCTAGATAAAGTGGATAGAAAGGACCTATTTCCCTTAGCAGAGGGGTCAAAAACCAGGGGGCACAGTAATTGGGGGAAGGTTTAGAGGGGATTTGAGGGGAAATTTCTTCACCCAGAGGGTTGTGGGGGTCTGGAACTCACTGCCTGCAAGGGTGGTAGAGGCAGGAACCCTAACCACATTTAAAAAGTACTTGGATGTGCACTTGGGATGCTGTAACCTGCAGGGCTACGGACCAAGAGCTGGGAAGTGGGATTAGGCTGGATAGCTCTTTGTTGGCCGGTGCGGACACGATGGGCCGAAATGGCCTCCTTCCGCGCTGTAACTTTCTATGATTCTAACTGCCACTTTTAGCTCACATGTACTGTTCGTATTAAAGGGCATGGTGACCTGGTTAAACTGTCTTGAAAAATATAGTATTTCCATAGGTTGGGAATCTGAGTGGTGATCTGTGACATCCTTGTGTTTTCTACTGGAACTTTTTTTCAATGGAGAGCAAACCCAGATTGGGCTTCCATTTTAAAAGCTTCCATGACACCAGATGTAACATTTGCAATTTGGAAGGAAGAATGAGGAGAGGCAATGTAAACTAAAAGGTACAATTTTGAAGGGGGTGCAGGGACAGAGAGACCTGGGGGTGCATGTACACAAATTTTTGAAGGTGGCAGGTCAAGTTGAGAAGGCTGTTAAAAAGTCACACTGGCTCTGGGGCTTTATAAATAGAGGCATAGTGTACAAAAGCAAGGAAGTTATGCTAAAACTTTATAAATCACTGGTTATGCTTCAGCTGGAGTATTGTGTTCAATTCTGGGCTCCACACTTTAGGAAGGATGTCAAGGCCTTGGGGAGGGTGCAGAGGAGATTTACTGGAATGGTACCAGGGATGCGGGACTTCAGTTACGTGGAGTGACTAGAGAAACTGGGGTTTCTGCTTTTAGAGCAGAGAAGGTTATGGGGAGATTTGATAGAGGTATTCAAAATCATGAATGGTTTTGATAGAGTAATTAAGGAGAAACTGTTTCGACTGGCAGAAGGGTCGTTAACCAGAGAACACAGATTTAAGGTAACTGGCAAAAGAACCAGAGGGGCGATCAGGAGACATTTTTTGCAAAGCGAGTTGTTATGATCTGGAATGCACTGTCTGAAAGGGTGGTGGAAGCCGATTCAATAGTAACTTTCAAAAGAGAATTGGATAAATACTTTAAGGGGAAATTTTTGCAGGGCTATGGGGAAAGAGCAGGGGAGTGGGACGAATTAGATAGCTCTTTCAAAGAGCCGGCACAGGCACAATGGGCAGAATGGCCTCCTTCCGTGCTGTATCGTTCTATGATTTGCTGCCGCACATATGAACATTGCAAGCTGAGAGACGGTAGATTTTAAGCAAGTTGTTACTGGCTGTTTTAAGAACATAACATGGTTGAACCTCCCTCTTCCCCTCCCAGCACCACAATGTGAGAGCAACTTCTAAAGCCTAATCTCTTCAGCCTCATGCTAGCAATATTGCATGCACTGTCATTTAGCATTGGATTATTTTCTCTGTCCCGATCAGTCTCTATGCAATTGCTCTTAGTTTCGAAACTCCCTGGTGTGCAGTTCCGGTTCCAGCCAGGTAGTGCCATGTTTGCATGGTTTGGCTCCTGCCTGGCAGGGGCGTTAACTGTCCTATTCAGGAGAGAGCTCTGCGCATGCCTGGACACACACATACTCAGAACAGCTCTTCCAAAAGTTAGAAATTCAAATGTTTGGAGAGTCGGGAGGGCAGGACCTCATGAAGTATGTTACATCCTTCTCTGTATTTGTCAAAGCTCCTTCTTTTGTGTTTTCAACAAATTTCGAGGTTGTGCTTGCTATGTCCAAGTCCAAATCATGTGCATGAAGGGAACAAAAGTGACCCCGCACTGACCCCTAGGATACATCACTTCCAACCCTTACCCATCTGAGCAGCGCCCATTAACCCTAACCTTTTGTTTCCTGTATACCACACGACTAAATACATATAACAAGCATCTTGTGAGACAGTTTATCAAACGCCTTCTGAAAATCCATATGCACCATATTTGCTGCATTCCCTTTACCTATCCAGTCACTCCTTCACAAAACTCTATTAAATTTGTCATGCACAGCTTGCCTTTAATAAAGTTGCACTGGCTATCCTGGGTTAATCCATGCATTCCTAAATGCTTACTAACTTTATCTCAAACTATGGAGTCTAAGGCCTCGATATTAAGTCCCAACGACGGGGTGGTGGTGGGAGTGGGGGGGTTTAAATTGTCAAATGCGCGAAAAGCGACCTTATCCCGCTGCACAAACGTGTCCAAGTGTCCCACCCTAGAGAGGTGGGGCACTTCATTAACATATTTAAATCAGGTTCCCACAGTGAACTTAACATGAACTGCTGCCATGGGGTCAGGGAGAGGCGGGAGCTGCCGGCTCCACAATGTAACTTCCTTTTCCAGCACTCCTTATGGGCCCGGAGGAGCAGGAGTAGGAGTGCTAACCCGCGATATCCTACCTCCCGCCTGACCCCCCCCACACCGCGATATCTCACCACCACCCCCCCCCAACACACACACACCATGATATCCCACCTCCCCTCCACACACAC